>WOXC01009495.1:0-347500 GCA_011680675.1 Gymnobelideus leadbeateri | reverse complement strand
CATATTTTCCCCTATGCAATCTCAGTCTCTGATGGAATAGTCTCAAAATTTGGCTCAATTCTTAAAAATCATTAATCTTACCAAGTGCTAGGTGAGCACTTATGTTGGGCAGGGCTCTTGAAGGCCAATCCTAAAGATCACTCCTTGCTTCTTTGAACATTGGTGTTCTGTTGACTATAAAACTTGGCTTGGATTCTGACTCCTAGATTCTTGTGGCTAAATGTCCTGTGATCAGAGAATATATATACTCCCTGTACCTAGAACGGAAAAAAATTAATAAAAATGTCAAGGATCTAAACATAAGAAGGTTTTGAGGCTTTTTCTCTTACAACACACTCTCACTGAAAAGGTCATCAAAATTCCCTACATGTGAATGAATCAAATGAAGACTGTCATTCTCAAACATTAAGAATACTGCAACTCGGGGCGGAGCCAAGATGGCGGAATAGAAACAGCTCGTCCAAGCCTCTCTGCCCCCAGATTCTCCACAAACTATGTAAAAAAGGACTCTGAAAATCTTCTGGAGCCCCAGCACCCACAGAACGACACAGAGAAGCTAACCTCCCGCTGAAGACAGCCCAGCACCCTGCAGGAAGGACCAGCGCAGTGGTCTGGGAGCCGGCAGAGCGCAGGAGCCGAGCCGAGCCCAGGTCCACGTGAGCCGAGGTTTTAGCCCCAGGGCGGCAGGGCCAGCAGCCAGCTGGAGGAACCCCAGAACACCAGGAACTGTGGAGACACCAGAATTATCAACATAGACTTGCCTAGGACAAAGTAAGAGGTTAGTGTCCTATGGACTTTGGGACCTGTATTTGGGGAATGTGTCAGCTCCCTCCCCTGGGGGCTAGAAGCTGCTGAGAAGACACACCACTGTGTAGTTTTCAGAGGCATTTCCGGCTCCCAGCCTACAAATCGTGGGGAGATCCAGCGATCAGTCTTGGGGGGTAATCGCTCTTGCTTTAACCTCCCTGGATCTGGATTGTGATCTAGGGTGGAAGTTGTAGGTGGGTTTATAGCTTGCCAGAAACGGAAGTTGCCCCCCACACGTTCGGGACGAAAATTCCTCTATCTGGCCTTAAAGCCATAGTGTGGCAACAAGCCCAAAAGTCAAGCAATTAAGTGGCAACATGCCAAGGCAAAGGAAACAGAAAAATGCAACCCTAGACTCCTATTTGGGGGCATAGAGCGGGAAAAGGACTGTGAGGTCAGAAGTCCTCCTCCAAAAGCCCCAGGGGAAAACATGAGTGGGTTGCAGGCCATAGAGGACCTTAAGGAGGACTTTAAAAATCAAATAAGAGAAGTGGAGGAAAAATTAGAAAGAGAAATGAGAAGGATGCAGGCAAAGTATGAAATGAGGGTCAACAGCCTGACTGAGGAAAACAACACCTTAAAAAACAGACTAGCTCAAATGGCAAAGGAGGCCCAAAAGGGCATTGAGGAGAAGAATGCCTTAAAAAGTCGAATTTGCCAGATGGAAAAAGAATCTCAAAAGTTCACTGAGGAGATTCATTCCTTTAGAGTTAGACTGGAGCAAATGGAAGCTAATGACTTCATGAGAAATCAAGATGCTGTTAAGCAGATCCAAACAAATGAAAGATTAGAAGGCAATGTGAAATATCTCATGGGAAAAACCACTGACCTGGAAAATAGATCCAGGAGAGACAATTTAAAAATTATGGACTACCTGAAAGCCATGATCAAAGAAAGAACCTAGAAATCACCCTTCAAGAAATTCTCAAGGAAAATTGCCCTGATGTTTTAGACCCAGAGGGGGAAATAGAGGTTGAAAGAATCCACCGATCACCTCCTGAAAAGATCCCAAAAAGAAAACTCCTAGGAATATTATAGCCAGGTTCCAGAATTCCCAAATCAAGGAGAAAATACTACAAGCAGCCAGGAAGAAACAATTTCAATATTGTGGAAACACAATCAGAATAGCCCAGGACCTGGCAGCTTCTACACTGAGGGATCAAAGGGCATGGAATATGATATTCCAGAAGGCAAAAGAACTGGGAATGAACCCAAGGGTCACCTACCCAGCAAAACTGAGTATTTTGTTTAGGGGAAAATATGGTCATTCAGTGGAATAGAGGACTTTCAAGCATTCTTGAGGAAAAAACCAGAATTGAATAGAAAATTTGACATCCAGACACAAGAAGCAAGAGATGCCTGAGAAGGTAATCAGGGAAAAGAAATCAAAAGGAACTTATCGAAGTTGAACTATTTACATTCCTATATGGAAAAGCAATATCTGTGACTGATGATATCTTTCCCACTGTGAAAATAATGGAAGAAGGGGGTGTGGTCATACGAATACATATGTGAATGTGTGTGTATATGGTTACATTTATATATGGATAGAGGGCATAGGTTGATTTTGTTGGGAAGGGAGAGTACTCAAGGGATGAAATTATGAGGTGAGAGAGGAAAGTGGCAAGAGGAGATGGGGAGAGACATGGTGGGGTAAACTATCTCATGTAGGGGAAGTGGGTGCAAAGGAGGGGAGAATAAGGAAGGCTAAAAAGGCAAAACCACATTCACATTGAATTTGGTTCAGGGAGAAAATGACATACATACTAAATGGGATATCTCAACCTGCAGCAGGATAGGGGGAAGGGGGATGAGAGGAGGGATGATGGATGGGAGGGCATCCTTGGGGTGAGGGAGGTTGGAAGTACCCACTATAGAAGAGGGACAGGATCATGTAGGGAATGGACCAGGTGGGGGGTGGGATGAGTGGGAGGGAATTATAAGCAGCCTTGTACAATGTATCTACTATGATAATGTTTTGCATAGCTAGACATGTACAACATATACTGAATTACTTATATCCCAAGAAGGAATGGGTGACAAGGGAGGAAGGAAATGGATCTGAAATTCAAGGTCATAACATTAAATGTTTCAAATATATATATAAATACTATTATTAATACTCTTTTGCCTATAATTGGGAGATAAGATATGCAGGCATTGGGACACAAAGATTCATCTTCCTCTAATGGAAAAGTTGATGGGGGTATGGGAGAAGGTATGGGAGAGAGCAGATTGGAGGAAGTGATATCTTGTGGAACTGCTATTCTGGGAGGTTGGGTAGGGGAATAATGGGGGGAAAATGATTGTAACTCAAAATCTGGCGGAAATGAATGATGTAAAACAGAAGTTAATAAAGTATTTGTTTAAAAAATAAAATAAAATAAAATAAAATCACAAAAAAAAAGAATACTGCAACTCTATAGTACTTTCCAAAATAATAATGCAATAAACTTATTAACATACTATTAAAATAAATCAATCTTAATAAAACAAAATAAAACTTTCTATCAGTCCAATAAAATGAGTTCAGTTACATTCATCTCTATCTATGTCAGTGGTGCCAAATTCAGATGGAGATGGATCCCTGCAAGTTGCATATTGACTTAGAAAAGCACAAATTAACATTATGTTTTATTTGATTTTTATTTATTTTGTTAAACCTTTCCCAATTACATTTTAATCTGGCTTGGTTTGCATTTGGGAATTTTGTGGGTCCCACATGGCCCTTGAGGGGCAAGTTTGACACCTCTGATCTACATGAAAAAAATTCCATGCATGTATCTCCTAATTGTGTCATTTCAAACTTTTTGAATTTAGAATTTTAATCTAACATTTATCAAGGTATGATCTCATTGTCTATAAATTTCTATCTAGAATGTAGACCAACAATACCATGGATATTAACTGTCATAATTAACCTATTCATCTCAATATGAACCTGTAAAATTGCTTAATTCTAAAGCACAGTGGCTGGCACATAGTAGGTTCTTAATAAATGTTAATTGATTGAGCGATTAATCAGTTAAAGGTTGCTCCATAATTCCACTTACTTTTCTAAATCTACCAGCATCTGTGAAATTAAGCTTGACACCATTAGCAAACTTAAATCTCTCCAACTTCCTAGGGAGGAATTATCTACTTAGAGAGAAAGTTTCTTTTTCCCAGATAGGTTCTGAAAGATAGATTTCTTGTGTCCCTTTTCAATGTGCCCCTGATGGGTTTCTTTTATAGTCTGTCCTAGATTTTCATTGTATTTTTGGTTTTGAAATTCTATATGAGGGGCGGCTAGGTGGTGCAGTGAGTAGAGTGCAGGCCCTGGAGTCAGAAGGACCTGAGTTCCGATCCGGCCTCAGACCTTAACGCACACACAAATAAAAAAACCTAGCCGTGTAACCTTGGGCAAGTTACTTAACCCCAATTGCCCTCCAAAAAGCAAAAAAAAAAATTCTATACGAAATCCATGTGGGTTCATCATGAGCCTGTATCAGCCATGGTCCCTACTTTTATCTCCCTTGGAAATGAATTTATAACAAGCCTTTTTCTAAGTGGGGTATACTTAAGACACTCTCAATCACCTAGACATCTTGCTTTTCTCCTATCTCAATGAGGGAGATCCATTGCTTAAATTTTTGTTGCCATTTCTCCAATTTCAGACTTGCTCTGCCCTGCCTGGCTTTGCCCTTCACTGTCCCACCTTACCTTCCATAATGGAAACATTGCTGTTTATCCCTGTGGATGTTCCTTCAAGCTGTCCAGGACTGTTCTCATCTCTTTATACACTTTTTCTTGGTGACTGCATTAGCTCCCATGGTTTTAATTATAAATCTAGCCTCAAATTTCCCCTTCAGCTTCAGTCCCCCATCACAAATTGGAAGTCTAATAAATAAACATGTCTAAATTTGAACGCATTATCTTTTCTACCATACCCTTCCCTCTTCCAAACTTTACTATTTCTGTCAAAGATATCAGTATCCATCCATTGTCTCAGGTTCATACATCATACACACAATGGCCAAAATAATTTGCCTTAACCATAGATCTGGTCATGTGAAGGAAAGAAAGTGGAAAGAAGCATAGTGGGCATAAGTAGGCTGCAAAATATTACCAATGCTGTTTTCTTACAAGAATTGCCATAAAATGCATTATCAGCGACATGTCTGAATCTAAAATGAAGTGAACTAGTTATGTAGTGAGAATGAGAGATACCAGATGAAAAATCTGATTGTTACCCTGGTATTCATGAAATAGTGAAAGAACCAGAGAAAGATCCACAGTGCATGAAATGGTCCCTTTTTGCATATTTATGGAAAGGCATAAACAATAGTTGCATGTAACAAGAGAATGTCAATTCTCTGAACTGTAGAAAAAGGAGCCACTCAAGGGAGATTATGGATAAATTAAAGTATTGAACTTCCCATTTCACAAGGAAAAGTGCATATTCCTTAATTTAAATAGAAAATGGTTGGATATTCTATATAGCCTAAAAACAAACAATACACTAACTCCCTAAATTAAGTTGATTTTTTACTTCATATGCTTTTCCAAATTAATTTTGATTGACTATATCAGTAGCATTTAATTAAAGTAAATTTCCTTATCACTGGTTTTTAGCTTAATTAGGCATAGGTTCTTTAGCTTAGCAGTCCAAGCTCTCTCTCAACTTGTCACTTGGCCACATTTATTTCACATTACTCCTTGATGGAAAGCCTTACCTTCAGCTATACCTATTTTAATTCAAGAAACTTTTATTAAAAGCTTTCTATGTGCAAGGCACTATTTCCTCCTTCTTTTTCTTTTTTATGCTATCTTCCTCTCTTTGGTGCCTTAGATGGTATAGTGGACAGAGTGTTGGACCAAGAGTTAGGAAAAACTGAGTTTAAAACTTGTTTCAGGTACTTACTATCTTTTTCTTTTTTACTCTGGAAAAGTCACTTAAACCTCTGTGTGTCTCAGTTTCCTCATCTGTAAAACATGGAGTTTGGACTCAATGATTCTAAGGCCCCTTTCCAATTCTAAATCAATGACATTATGGATACCCTCCCATATTTTACCACCCAAATAACTCCTGAACTTTCTTTGGGACCCAACTCAAGTTCTATCTGCTCTATGAATTTATTCCATGTTGATCTTTGACTATGCTCATACTTTTTCATTAACCCAATTAACCTCTTTGTTCAGAGATTCTATGAACTTGGAGATAGCCTGATCCTAGTATAGTCTCAGTTCCACTTAAGCACTTATTGGCTAGTTCTTTTTTTTTTATTTTTATTTTTTAAAGATCATTTCCCTATTTCACCCAATCTGTAGTTGCATGGGATATTCTCAGGCCCGGTTCCACTTAGATTGACTTGAAAGCTTTGACTTGATCAGTTCCTGACCTGCACAGATTATCTTTCCCTTGGACAATCTGATAACCCAACCCACTCCCTTTCTCCCTGAGGTTCAGCATATTAATGCATGATTTTGTGGCTAACTGGGCTAAGCCAAATCAGCTTATCCCTACTACAGTTCAGAACTCCTTTGCTCAAAGAGATCCACCAGCCTTAGCTTCTTCAGCAGCTTGGCTTTCAGATGTGTGCCATCAAACCAAGCCTTATTAACTTATTCCTGCATTCAATCAATATGGCAATTTATAAGCTTTTATTAAGAATCTAGTATGTGCCAATACCTATGCTTGGTGCTGGGAATACAAAGACAAAGAATGAAACAATCCCAGCTCTTAGGGAGCTTACATTCTAATGATGGAGACATACATAAATAGATACATTTATATTGTTGTCCAGATGTTTTTCAGTTGTATCTGACTCTTTGTGACCCCATAAATAGATACAGAATAAATATGAAATATTAATTCAGTAATTAAGACTAGGTCAGAAATGAGGCAGAGAATGGCCTTTTTAATTAGTAAAAAAAAAAAAATCACCTAGAAGCCTCATCAAACTGAGACCAGGAAAGACCTTAAATTAAAGAGGCCAAGGTTTCCCACTGCATCAAAGGCCATCTCTAGTCAACACTATCAGTATCTCACCACTGGATCCAAGTGAGGCCGGTGACCTTGCATAGTCCTCCCTCACTTAAACCCAATTTCATTTGCATGTCACAGCATCACCTCCCTGATGTCTTGGTCCTCTTCAAGAACAAAAGACAAATAACAACAACAAAATATTACAATATAAAAATTAAAATAGAAAATAAATAATCATTAAAACAAAATATTAAGATTATTAAATATTAATATCAATACAAATAAATACAAAGTAGTTAAAAACAAGGTAGTTTGGGAGGGAGAGCGCCAGCAGTTGGGGAAATCAGGTAAGGATTCATATACCTTCTCTATGTAGCCTGTACCCTACTGTCTTTGAGATCCTGTTATATTGTTTTGGAATTTTTCTCTTGTTTTATGCATTTCTATCTCCCTGTTCACCCATTTATATGAACAGTTAGGATATAAGGTCATCAAAGTGAGAGACTGCCATTTCTACCGCAAATCCCACCCAATGATAATCATTCAGCAATCCTTCCATAAACTCTTTTAAATAGAACTGAGACCATATTAGGACCAGACTAACTTCAAATACAAAGGGTCTTGGAAAATCAGGTTGGTTGTGGGAAGTTCATCTATTTTAGGGTTGGGGTTGGGGAAATATTCTAGTTTATGCCTCCAAGAATCCTAGGAGTTAAACTGATAATTGAGAGGAATAAAAAGAATAGAGGAGAAAAAAACAAATTGGATTAAAGTCACAACACAAAGAAATAAATAGTAAAGTAAAATAAATAGGACTCTTTCAACTTTCTTGGCTACAGCTATCCATTTGGATTTGAGACAGACATAGGCTCACACAGCTATATTTCACTGATGTTAATATAAAAGATATAATGAGGACCTGTGAAAATCTATGATAGGTAGCTATGCTTCTTTTTTCTAATTTTAGGGCATGTCAAAACATGTATAAGGCCTGATTAGAATTCTAGGACAGTAGACTCACCTGAATGATTTCTTAACATTGGGGTTTATAATATTTTATATTGAGGAGTAAAGTACCATTCTATGAGTATTGTTTCATTTTAAACTTTTTCAATTAAAAAAAAGTTGTTTAATTTGTTTTCCTGTACTTGTGTTCCAAGCACCCAGCACAGTGTTTGACACATGGTAGGTATTTAATAAACTGTTATTGATTAATTGAAATATGCCATTTTGTGGTTAAAAAACCCTAGGCATTCTTGAATATGCCATTCCAGACCAGTATCTAAGCAATAGGTTAGGAAAAACTGACTTACATGGTTTTTAAATAAAAAATTTCCTTCCACCTTTTCCTCAAAGGTAAGCATTTGATTTCAGGTTTTCAACTTATATGCACATAAATAGGTCTCCTATTGGTGCCTAAAATTCTACCATCAGCATTTTTTCCAGAGCTCTAAAGTTGTACTTTGTATTTCCTTTTCTATTTGTTGTGTGCAGGATACTATGTGTGAGTTTGGGATGGTGACTGCCTTGCATATATAAATTCATACACATATTTCTATTCTGAGTACATACTAACATTGGACTATAATGAAGCTAGGAAACCAAAGGACATCTAAGCTGAGGTTTGGGTAGGTAGTACTGCCAATGGTATGGTTAAGAGTCTTTTCCATGCTACACTTGAATGAAACTTCAAAATCAACATAGAGTTTGCAATTTTCATTAACATGCTATAAATGTGTAGGCTGTTGTGACTGGGAAGGGATATTCTGGGATACCTGGTTAACAATAGGTCATGTAGGGGGCGGTGAGGTGGCACAGTGAATACAGCACTGGCCCTGGAGTCAGAAGGACCTGAGTTCAAATCTGACCCCAGATACTTGACACATTTACTAGCTGTGTGACCTTAGGCAAGTTGCTTAACCCCAACTGCCTTGCCTTCTCCCTTCAAAAAAACAAAACAAACAAAAACAGTAGGTCATATCAAAAGATAATCTAGGGGTTTCAGTTGACTGCAAACTCATTGTAAACCAACCGACTGATATGGAGGCCTTAGACTACTTCCAAATGAACACAGTAAAATTATAATGTCTGGACCAAGGGAAGTGATCATCTCTGTACTTTGCCTAGATCAGACCTCATCTGTAGTATAGATTTCAGTTCTGAGTAGCATATCCTAAGAGGGATATTGATTTTCAGACAATTTCAGTGCTTCCAGAAGAGAATGACAGTGCTGGAAAACATGTCACATAAGGGAGAATTAAAGGAACTGGGAATACAAAGCCTGGAAAATAGAAGGTATAACTGTTTTCAAATACTTCATCAGCTGTTATGTGGAAGAGGAAATCAGATATGTTCCGTGTGACTCTAGAGCAGGGGTTCTTAAGTGATCCTTGATTGTTTAAAAATGTTTTGAGAACTGTTTCAATATTTGCCACTTACAAATTTGAACAAAAGTTTCATTTGACAGCCTACATATTTTATGTACTTAGAAACATTATTCTGTGAAGGAAGTCCACAGATTTCACTAGACTTTCAGGAGGGTCCATGACCCACAAAAAGGTCAAGAACTCCTCCAGAGAGTAAGACAAGCATCAATGGCTGGAAGTTACTGGCAGGCAAATTAGCTTAAGAGGAAGGTTTTCTAACATGATTTCTAACTTTCTAACATCTAAAGCTTCTTGCAAATAACGTTGTTCCCTCTTAAGATAGTGAGCTTCAGGTCATTTTAAGTGTTCAAGTGATATTAGAAGACTATTGTCAGAGATGTGATAAAAAGAAATGTGGCATGGATGAAAAGTTGTACTAAATCACTGTTTTCCAACTGAAGCTATACTGTGCAAAAGTAAATTCTAAGTTTTATCGCCTGGACTGTTCTGCCTTCCACTGCCCCCCAAAGTTGGCATGAACACTAATCCCTTCCTTTCCTTTCTGTAATCAAACACTTTAGCACTTGGTAATAATTCAATAAAATAAATTATACGATATGATGCCATGTATTATTTCCAGTTTCACATATGTTAGTTTTGTATTTTCCCAATAAGACTGTAAGCTTCTTAAGAGGAGGGACCTCATATCTTTTTCTTACCCCTCATAGCTCTTAATATAGTATGAGGTACATAGTCCAGTACTCAATAAAGATTTTTCGAATTAAATAAAACACTGATCAAGTCATTTAACAATCCCTGGAACTCAGTTTCTTCATCTGTAAAAGGAAGAGGTTGGATTAGAAGACCTTTGAGATCACTTCCCACTTTAAATCTATGATCCTAAGAACCTTATAACTATCACATGATGTAAAACACTGTTTATTGTGCATGGAGTGTTATCAAGGCCCTGAAATGTAAATTGTTCCAAAGGTAAAAGCCATGACACTTTTATTTCTCTCTGAACTCTATTCAGCTGTGGATTTTTTTCCATCATGCCACTGTAGCTTTCTCACCCTGGAAATTCACTCCATCCCTGGCCTTCTCATATTGGAAGTTCACTTTACCTCTGCAGCTCTTTCCTTTGTTTGGTTTTTCTCAGAATCTCCATTTTAAGCAAAGTGTCCCAGGTCCACCATATCTTCATTCCCGTATAGCGTTCAGTCTTGATTCTTTGGAAATAATCTCCTATGTTCCTTCACTCCAGCCTCATTTTTCAATTTCCTATTATGTATCATCTTCCATCATTAGAATGTAAGTTTCTTGAAGGCTGGGGCTTTCTGCTTGTATTTGTATTCCCAGTGCCTGGGAAAACAGCATATTGCCTGGCACAGAATTAGTGTTTAATAGATGTCTGTGATTTATAAGTGCTTGTTGACTATTTTGTATTTATTTGAGCCAACACAGAACCATGAACTGTTAGAGCTAGAAGGCCAAAAGATCTTTCATTTTTTTTTAATTCAGTGGTAATATATTTAAGACAATAGCAAGAGAACAATTATAGCTGGATAATGTTCACACTTAGGTTATGAGAAATTACAATTTATGTGAAAGAATTCACATTAAGAAGGCTTTTAAAAAAAATACCATGCCAGCATTTGACCACTTCTACCACATGAAGCATCAGAAGGAATATTTCCCCTTCAATTTCCACTTTGCATTTTAGCAATTAGACACCTTCCATTATCTCATATCTAAATTCAATGGACTTTTCATGCGTTATTCAATTGAATTGTCCACATTCCCTTTTCTCATCCAAATCCAGTGGACTTTTAATATGTTATCCAATTGAATTGTCTAAATACATCTCCTGGGGGCTTGTAATGACAGAAATTTACTGTAGTTCAAGTATCACATATTTTTTTTTTCATTTATTGTGTAGTTTATTATCTAGAAAGTAATGGAGAAAATGATGACGCAATTTAAACTTTAAAGTGTGTCCTGTGTATATCCTCTTCCCCAACCCCCTGAAAGTCAGTTGTTAAATATTTACCATCACAACCCTGCAGTTTCTTTCTTCTGTTTTAGAAAATTTGCACACTTCCCTTTCTGCAGTCCTTGGGCACTTCTCCCATTAAGCTAAGTCATAAAACCAGGTTACATAGAATATAGTTAGAAATGAAAAAAAAATCCACAACCAAAAACCTAAAAATAAAAAACTAGCTTGTAAACTCTATCCTAAATTTACTTTCATGTGACCACACACCCTTCTTCCATTATTTTCATAGTGAGAAAGATATCATCAGTCACAGTTATTGCTTTTCCATATAGGAATGTAAATAGTTCAACTTTGATAAGTTCCTTTGGATTTCTTTTCCCTGATTACCTTCTCAGGCATCTCTTCCTTCTTGTGTCTGGATGTCAAATTTTCTATTCAATTCTGGTTTTTTCCTCAAGAATGCTTGAAAGTCCTCTATTCCACTGAATGACCATATTTTCCCCTGAAACAAAATACTCAGTTTTGCTGGGTAGGTGACCCTTGGGTTCATTCCCAGTTCTTTTGCCCTCTGGGATATCATATTCCATGCCCTTCGATCCCTCAGTGTAGAAGCTGCCAGGTCCTGGGCCATTCTGATTGTGTTTCCACAATATTGAAATTGTTTCTTCCTGGCTGCTTGTAGTATTTTCTCCTTGATCTGGGGATTCTGGAACCTGGCTATAATATTCCTGGGAGTTTTCTTTTGGGATCTTTTTCAGGAGGTGATCGGTGGATTCTTTCAACCTCTATTTTGCCCTCTGGATCTAAAACATCAGGGCAGTTTTCCTTGAGAATTTCTTGAAGGGTGATTTCTAGGTTCTTTCTTTGATCATGGCTTTCAGGTAGTCCAATAATTTTTAAATTGTCTCTCCTGGATCTATTTTCCAGGTCAGTGGTTTTTCCCATGAGATATTTCACATTGCCTTCTATTCTTTCATTTGTTTGATCTGCTTAACAGTATCTTGATTTCTCATAAAGTCATTAGTTTCCATTTGCTCCAGTCTAATTCTGAAGGAATGAATCTCCTCAGTGAGCTTTTGAGATTCTTTTTCCATCTGGCAAATTCGACTTTTTAAGGCATTCTTCTCCTCATTGCCCTTTTGGGCCTCCTTTGCCATTTGAGTCAGTCTATTTTTTTTTTAAAGCAATTGGGGTTAAGTAACTTGCTCAAGGTTACACGGCTAGTCATTATTTATGCGTGGGTGCTCATTTTCTGAGGCCGGATCTGATCTCGGGTCATCCCAACTCCGAGGCCGGTGCTCTTACTCACTGCGCCACCTAGCCACCCCTTTAGGGCAATTGGGGTTAAGTAACTTGCCCAAGGTTACATGGCTAGGTTTTTGTTTGTGTGGATTAAGTGTCCGAGGCTGGCTCTGAACTCAGGTCCTTCTGATTCCAGGGCTGGCGCTCTATTCACTGCGCCACCTAGCCGCCCCAAGTCAGTCTATTTTTTAAGGTGTTGTTTTCCTCAGTCAGGCTGTTGACCCTCATTTCATACTTTTCCTGCATCCTTCTCATTTCTCTTTCCAATTTTTCCTCCACTTCTCTTATTTGATTTTTAAAGTCCTTCTTTAGGTCCTCTATGGCCTGCAACCCCCCTCATGTTTTCCCCTGGGGCTTTTGGAGCAGGACTTCTGACCTCACAGTCCTTTTCCCGCTCTATGCCCCCAAAATAGGAGTCCAGGGTTGCATTTTTCTGTTTCCTTTGCCTTGGCATGTTGCCACTTAATTACTTGACTTTTGGGCTTGTTGCCACACTATGGCTTTAAGGCCAGATAGAGGAATTTTCATCCCGAACGTGTGGGGGGCAACTTCCGTTTCTGGCAAGCTGTAAACCCACCCACGACTTCCATCCTAGATCACAATCCAGATCCAGGGAGGTTAAAGCAAGAGCAATTACCCCCCAAGACTGATCGCTGGATCTCCCTACAATTCACAGGCCAGGAGCTGGAGCTACCTCTGAAAACTACAAAATGGCGTGTCTCCTCAGTGGCTTCTAGCCCCCAGGGGAGGGAGCCGACACATTCCCCAAATACTGGTCCGAAAGTCCATAGGACACTAACCTCTTACTTTGTCCTAGGCATGTCTATGTTGATAATTCTGGAGTCGCCACAGCTGCTGGTGTTCTGGAGTTCCTCCAGCTGGCTGCTGGCCCTGCCGCCCTGGGGCTAAAACCTCAGCTCACGCAGACCTGGGCTCGGCTCGGCTCCCAGCGCTCTGCGTGCTGCCAGCTCCCAGACCGCTGCGCTGGTCCTTCCTGCAGGGCTGCTGGGCTGTCCTCAGCGGGAGGTTAGCTTCTCTGTGTCATTCTGTGGGTGCTGGGGCTCCAGAAGTTGTTCAGAGTCCCCTTTTACATCGTTTGGGGGGAATCTGGGGGCAGAGTGGCTTGGATGAGCTGTTTCTACTCCGCCATCTTGGCCCCGCCCCCCTATCACATATTTCTTTCTGGCCTTCTTCCATGTCGGAAAATGTATCATGACTCATTGCAGGCAGGTATAGTTGTACTTTTGAAATTTCAAATTTTTAAATTTTAAATCTATCTCCTTTGGCATTTTCCTATTTTCCTCAAATTCTTTTGCTCATAAATCCTTACATCCAGTACCAACATGAAATCATTCTTAAGTAGAAAAGAGAAGAAAAAGACTTAGGAGCCAAATTTCTTGCTAAGAAAATGCTAGATTTCTTTACAAAGGCCATTATTGGAAATACAAGCTATTCACTTTTTTAAAAAATAATTTTAGTTTTTATTTAATATTTTATTTTTCCTTAGTTTTATGTAAAAACAAATTTTAACATGTGTAGTCATGCAAAACATATTCATAACAGTCATGTTGTAAAAGAAAACATAGACAAAAATTCAAGAAAAATAAAGTAATAAAAAGGTATGCTTCAATCTGCATTCAGCCAGTATCAGTTCTTCCTCTGGGGATGGATAGCATTTTTCATCATGAATACTTCAGAATTGTCTTGGATCATTGTATTGCTGAGAATAGCTAAGTCATTCACAGCTGATCATCTTAAAATATTACTCTTACTTTATACATGATACATTTCACTGTGCATCTTTGCATCACTTTGCATGCAAGTCTTTCCAGGTTTCTCTGAGAGCATCTTGCTCATTATTTCTTATAGTATAATAGTATTCCATCATAATCACATACCACAATTTGTTCAGCCATTCCCCAATTGATGGGCATGCCCTCAATTTCTAATTCTTTGCCCCCAGTAAAGAGCTGCTATAAATATTTTTGTACATATTGGTCCTTATCCTTTTTGTCTTTGGAGATACAGACCTAGTAGTGGTATTGCTAAATACCAAAATGGGCACAGGCCAAACTGAAGAGTGTGGAATGATTGGACACAAGCCAGGCAGGATCTGTCATAGCAGTTCCCATTTATTGATCAGAGAGCAGGGTTTATATAATGAATATAAAGCAATTATCTCTTAGATTCCCATGAGAAAATGTTTAATGTCCTTGTTCATTTATGTATATCCATGTTTTGATGTCCTTGTTCCCTTGAATGCATCTATGTCTGAGTCACTGCTCGGTTATCACATCCAAAACTCCTGAAAGTCAGGAAGAGATGGTGAGCCAATTTTAAGACATAATATACCCTTCACGGGGAGCTGGCTTGGGAGAAATTCTGGACCAGGCACTTCCCATGTATGGATTGGGTCAGAAACTGGCCTTCAACATTTCCCTCTTTCTGTACAAGTAACTTAAGAATGAACCTTGGTTCCCAAAGCCAGGAAAGACTGGCTGAGCATGCACCCCAGAGGTGCAACATGGCACAATATCATCAGTAAGCATGCAACTGGAACAAAGTGAAACAAGAGAGAGTTAAGATTATTAAATGGATTAATCTGATTTATCCAATGAAATATATGATTGGCTATATCTTCAGGATCAATTCCTGAAATATGACTTTGTGTAATTTGATCAGTCATATAGGACAATTGATTTATATTCCAGGTGCGATTCTAATTTCTACAAGTAACATTCCAATATAAATCCTGACCTTTAAAAATTATGTTCATACATTTGAGTTGATAATGGTTACAAAGGCTGTGACATCAGTCTGGTCACTACAGGAAGGCAGATACAAAGAAATAATGCAATAATCAATACAAGTAAAATATGTACAATCATAGACATCAGATTAAAAGGAAATAACTTCAACAATGTTAACCATATTGTGTTGGCAATGTTCCTGGATCAATTCCAGAGCTATGACAATTTTGGATATTTTCTGATATACTTTGTAATATTTGAGTCATATCAAACACCAAGAAGTTGGGCATGTATTTTGTCCTAAAAACATTAGAATCAGAGCTAATATATGGTAAAGGAGTTACATAAATATATGTAAATACAATACTAATTGTTCTAATACATTAGTCTTATATAAAAGATCCTTATCTATATTCTGTTGTGTCTTAAAGGCTACAGAAACATTTTTTGATAATTCATTAACATTGTGCAGTTTTGGATTTCTTTCTTTCTTTCTTTTTTTTGCTTTTTTGGAGGGCAATTGGAGTTAAGTGACTTGCCCAAGGTAACAAGTAATTGTGTCAAGTGTCTGAGGCCGGATTTGAACTCAGGTCCTCCTAACTCCAGGGCTGGTGCTCTATTCACTGTGCCACCTAACTGCCCCAGGATTTCTTTTTGTAGAGGAATTGCAGACACAGTGGTTGAAATTATCAGTTATATTACTATTAATATTAATTAGTAATCAGTAATATTAATATTTAAGAAATCATAATTTTTTAAAAATTAGAGGGAAAAAACAAATGAAAGTTATTCAACAATTACTCTCTACCAGATATACATTGAGTAAGAGTACAATTAATGCAGGTAATATTCCAGTAAAATGTAGTATTAACTTATATCATCTGTAAATGGTTTATATTAGTAGAAGTGGGAAGGTTTGAGGGGGTCAAATACATGTAGTTATAGGTTATATATAAAACAATTGACACGATAGGGATATGTGTCTCAGGACTTAAATCAGGAAGTAACCAGTTCAGTTTGTATTGAAATCAGAGTGATCATAGCAAGAAATACAAATCCTGGGGTAAGAAGTTTCAGTTCTTTGGCTTGATATAATAAATGTTCAGTCTGTCCCCATGTAGGCACAGCTTTTTGTGTAGTGGCTGCATTAGGAGACCTCTTCTTCTCTATTCCCATGTTCTGTCTCTGTGATTTCTTCTGCTGCTGGAGCTCTTTCACCTCTTGGGTGATTTGGAGTACACACCCTAACATTTCTTTTGGGCACCATCATTGGTTTTTCCATGGCTTCTGGAAAAATATAAACAAAGCCTTGGGCCCCACCCCCACCCCACCCCCACCATTAGTAAAGGGTCAGGCCCTTCCCTTTTCTATGTTTAGATAACCTTTGTTTTTCTGCTGGTGTGTATTCACTTTTAATGATGAATAAAAATTTTTAGAGTGTACAGAGCAGTAGCTATGTGCCTGTAATTAATTTTCTTTGGAAATGATCACAGAAAACTTGAAATAATTTGCTAATGTAGGCGGGGGCATTATCAGTTTTCAATTGTTTTGGAACACCCATTGAAGCAAAAGACTGTAACATAATGGTTAATTACATTTTTTATTGCTTCCCCCGTGTGAAGAGAAGCTGTAGGAGTAATAAAGATAAAATATTGAGGGCAGTTTTTAATAATCTATCTAGCTTGTTCCCTAGTAATATGGAATTGTTTACATAGAGTATGTGCATTTTGATGAAAATAAGAGGAAGATACTGTAGTTCTATGGATATTAAGGGGGAGAGTTGAAAAAACTTGAACCTTTTGATTAACAGTCACATTATTTTGATAAAGAGGTCCAGGAAGTGAAGAATTAGAGCATATACAGAAATTTTTACAAACATCTTAAGATTCACCTTATAATATTCCCACTGTTTAGAGGGATTCTAAGACTAATAGTTTTTATAAGTACTGTGATCAGCTTCTTAATTGTTGCCAATATAAAGATTCAATTACTATACCTTTTTTGATTAAAAAACTTTGTGATATCTAAAGAATTCTGCAATCAACTAAGAAAATTAGTTTGGTAATAATACTTTAGGGATTTACGTCAACTTAATTTTAATGAATCTCGATTTTAAAAGTTTGTTTTTGCTTTCAATTTCTATTTTACTCTCTGGTTCTAGAATATCAGGGTAGTTTTTCCTTGATAATTACTTGAAAGATCATGTCTAGGCTCTTTTTTTGGTCATGGCTATCAGGAAGTCCAATGATTTTTAATTTATCTCTCCTGGATCTATTTTCCAGGTCAGTTGTTTTTCCAATGAGATATTTCACATTGTCTTCTATTTTTTCATTGTTTTGTTTTATTGTTTCTTGATTTCTCATAAAGTTATTAGCTTCCATTTGCTCCATTCTAATTTTTAAGGTTTTATTTTCTTTTAGACTTCCTTTTCCATTTGGCCAATTTTACTTTTTAACCATTTTTCTCCTTACTGGCTTTTTGGACTTCTTCATTTGACCTCATCTGTTTTTTAAGGTATTTTCTTCAGTATTTTTTTGTGTCTCCTTTACCAAGTTGTTGACTTATTTTTCACACTTTCTCACACATCACACTTTCATTTCCCAATTTATCCTCTACCTCTTTTACTTGATTTTCAAAATTCTTTCTGAGTTCTTCCATGGCCTGAGACAAATTCATATTTTTCTGGAGGAATTCATATTTTTCTTGTAGGATTTTGACCTTGTTGTCTTCTGAGTGTGTATTTTGAGCTCCACCATAGTAACTTTTAATAGTCAGAGGTTTTTCTTCCCATTGCTTGCTCATTTTCCCAGCCTATCAGTTGACTTTTAGCTCTTGTTAAAATAGAGCTCTGCTTCCAGGTTGGAGGGTGCACTGTCCCAAGCTTCAGGGGTTTTGTGTAGTTTTCAGATACTTTTGGGACCTGTAAGTTTTTGGTTCTTCCAAGGTGGTATGATCTAAGGAGAGGTGTTTATTACTCTCCTGGCCTATGCTCTGGTCTGTGAGCAACCAAAAATACTTTTTTCTGCCCTGAAACTGTGAGGGGAGTTCCCCTTGGCTGCAAGCTCTGTTGTACTAGTGTACCTCCTCACCCTGGGACTACCACCTAGGACTGCAACCTGGATCCAAGTATGGGCAAAGCAACAGAGTCCTGCCTCAGTGCCAGCAAAGAGACCCCTGTAATCTCCTTCCGACCAGTTGTTTGACCCCCTTTCTGTCTGTGGGATGAAAGCTCCATAAGCAGCCATTGTTGCTATTGATGCCGATTCAGTCACTCCCAAGGCCTACTTCTGGTTTGCTGGGGTATGTGCTGTGCAGTGAGGCCTTCACTGCACTGTGCTTCTCTCTCACCCAGGTGTGACAGACCTTTCCTTCAACCTTATAAATTGTCTTTCACATCTGTGGACTAAGAGTTCTGGAAACCACTGCTTCTGCTGCCGATTCAGTCACTTCCAAGGCCTGCCCCTGGTTTGCTGGGGCCAGGTCTCTGCTGGCATGGCATGTGCTGGACTATTCTCTTCTTTTTTGGTGCAACAGACCTTTCCTGCCAACTTTACAAGTTGTCTTGAGCTGGAAATTTGTTTCATTCTGTCATTTTTTGGGTTCTGCTGCTCTAGAATTTGTTTAGTCAAAAAAAAGTATTTGGAGGGATTTGGGGGAGATCTCAGGTGAGACCCTGCCTTTACTGCACTATCTTGGCTCACCTTCCAAGCTGCTCCCAAAAGATATTTCTAGATAAGAAACTAGAGTCAAGACAAGTGAAGTGCTTTTTCCCAAAGTCTAATAAGAATGGCAGAACTGGGAATAGAATCTAGGTATCCTGGCTGCCGGTCCAGTGCTGTCTTCCCTTGTGATTTGATAATATTCCTTGATTTTGGAATTTCATAAAATTCTAGACACGGATAAAATGTAGATTTATGTTCTTTTGTGTAGCTTGTTATTATTAGTTTTCAATAATAAGCTAGAGTGATCTATTTCTTAGGAATGTTTTATGGTTTTGAATATTTATAATTCTCTTATATAATTTTTGCTGTATTTGAAATACTATCCTTTGAACAACATATCATAGGCTACATAATTTGCTTTATTCGCGGTAAAGAGGTACATATATTTCTGTCTAACATAGTCAGAGGGTTTTAAATCTATGATCTTGTAGAAGTAATCTCCCCCACTAATAGCTGGCATGGGATGGCACCTGAAGGAAATACCCAGTTTCAAAGATAGACAACTGCATGAAAATCTTCAAAAAAGGAAACTGTATGAAGGTGTCTGAATTGGCACTGTCTGGTCTTACTAAGAATAAAGGCGATTATCACCAAATGTTCTCCCATGTATTAAATATTAACACTAGGAGTAATTTGTCCACCTAATCTTATAGCACTTTATACTTCTCTATATAGCACTATACTTCTCAGTTATATTCTAACTTGTTTTATATTCATCTGTATAAAAGTCTTATCTCTCTTATAGGATTGCAAATATCTTGAGGATAGGGACACTATCTTATACATCTTTGTATACATAGTGGCTAGCCAAATGTTTTGTATATAGTGTGTGCTTAGTAAAAATTTATTTAATAAATGCTGAATGTATGGATTTGTTCTCATGTAAGCATTCAGTATACTATAAAAATGTGAAGAGCCTTATTTCTCCCCACTCTATTTGAATTGGACAGCAAGGCTACTGAAAATATGTACCATTGTCCCCTTATCACCTACTTCCCGTGCCAGCATGTGTTTTACATGGGGAGTGGAGAATGATTAATCTACTGTGCACAAGCACAGTAAGTATTCAATTCCAAGGTTAAGTGAGCTGAATTCAGGGCACCACAGGAAGTCAGACACAAACTGCAAAGATCCTAAATTAAATAATAGCTAAAAGATTACAATATGTTACAAAGATTATACATTATGACCAACTGGGATTGATTCCAGGAATGTAGCGATGGTTTAATATAAGACAAACTATTAAGATAATTGATTATGTCAATAATAAAAGTTTAAAAACCATAAGATTATATCAGTATTTGCAGAAAAAAGTTTTTGATAAAGTACAACATTTATTTCTCTTAAAAATGTTGTTTGAAAGTATAGGGATAAATTGATTTTTCCTAAATTGATTAAAAAAAAAAAACATTTATCTAAAACCATCAGCAAGCATTATTTATAGTGGGGATAAGCTAGAAGCCTTCTTAGTAAGATCAAGTGTGAAACAAGGATGCCCACTATAACTAATATTATTCAATATTGTACTAGAAATTCTAGCAATAGCAATAAGAGAAGAAGAAAGAGCTAGAAGGGAGAATAGGGAATGAGGTAATAAAACTATCTCTTTTGAATATAATATGATAATATACTTGGAAAGACAACTAAAAAGAAGACAACTGAAAAAGTTAGTTGAAACAGTTAATAATTTTTGCAGGGAAGAAATTTCCAGCTACAAGACATTCCATCTGGAATGTAGGATCACAGCAGACTTGAGAGTGTTTCTGAGGAGTTACCCAGCTGGAAATGACCCAACTAGACACTCACATGGCATATTATTTGCACCACTTTTATACACTTAAGAATGACTATATAGCACAGTGTAAGACAAATAAACACAGCACACAGGAGGGCTGTTAGCACAGGTTCATTCTTGATCTGATCAGACAGAAAGACACTAAGAAGGGGTTAATCACATCTTACTTTAGTCTAGTTTTCTCAGAAGAAGATTGCTGATAATGGGAAGACAAACTCTTAAAATATTCCCTAATCACCCTTCTCACAGCGGTCGTCAAGAAGAGAGGTAGGGAGCAACTACCCCTACATGTCAATGGGGTTGAGACAAGCACATCTAGTGTATCCCCTAAATGCCCTCAAGCCTCAATGGGGGCCAGTTGAGGCAAACACAGATTCTCCCTCCTCCCCAAACTTTGATGGGGGCTGATAAAGGCACACACAACATTCGTGCATTCAACCCTAAGGTTCTCCTTAAGCCTCAGTGGGGGCCAGTGGAGGCACACAAAGCATTTGTGCATTCAACCCTAAGGTTCCCCATCCATTGACTGCTAACCACCTGTTTTACAGGGGCAACAGACAAAGAAGGCATATTGCCAGCAAACTGCCTCACAAGTTTACATCACCCCATCCCTGTATCTCACTGCACAGTCACATGAAGCCACACCATCCTTTAGTCTTCCCACAAATACTCACAAGTCTACCTATCTCCTTGCCTGCATCCTCTCCTCCCTCCAGCTCTAACTGCTCTGACTTGCACCTTTCTCTACACTCTGCTCCACCATTTCAGCAAACTACCCCTAGCACAAAGGATTACAAAGGAAACCAATTAAACTGAAATACAGTTATCAAAATATGTTTTTTAAAAGTTCATGGACCCTAAGTTTGAAAACTTGAGTTTAAAAACTTAAAATAAATATAACTAGGGGTGGCTAGGTGGCGCAGTGAGTAGAGCGCAAGCCCTGGAGTCAGAAGGACCTGAGTTCAGATCTGGCCTCAGACACTTAACACACACACACAAACAAAAACCTAGCTGTGTGACCTTGGGCAAGTTACTTAACCCCAATTACCCTCCAAAAAACAAAACAAAACAGAAATATAACTGTCAGGCTCTACCTCATTCATACAGCTGCCAAATTGATGGTTCTAAGGTTTAAGTAGGTCCGATGTTGTTAATCTCCTATTCCAGAAGCTTCAGTAGTTCCCTATTGCCTCTAGGATAAAATATAAACTCGGTTTGACATTTTATGAACATCACTATTTGACTCTAACCTGCCCTACATTTCCAAACTTCTTTCATTTTAAATTCTAGTCAAACTGGAAAAGAAGCTGTTATTGTAATCCATTGTGGGATATTGGTGCTGTACTCTTTTTTTGTTGTTGTTGTCATTAAGGAAGAAAGCAGAGAAGTTAAAAGGGCCAACAGAAGTCTTTTATCTAATTAATTTTGAAATAGTTATGGAGGAGTCCTCCAATTAACTTCCTAGAAGATGAAGGATTGGGATATAGCAATATCCTTAACACCCCCTTCAGAAACTACCATAGAAATGGCAAAAAGAGGCAAAACTACTAGAAACTTTGAAAAGAAAAAAATTGGGAGGTGGGGTGGGAAATTAAGATAAACAGAAAAATCAAACAAAAGAAAAATGGTGACCCAGTGAAAAATATATTATGAGTTTAAAAATATTTGAGGAAAAATTCCAGGAGAAAAATATGCAGAAATACCACCAACAAAAGTACAAGAAACAAAGCTAAAATTGTTTCAGGACTCAAATGGATATTAAACATGTGGAAGAAATTAAAAGTACAAAAGAAATTAACAAAAGTTATCAGATAGAGTAATAAAAAAGAACTAAATACAAGTAAAATCTCAGATCAAGATAATCATGAAACTCAACAGTTTAGAAATATCCATGGAAAATATAAACAAAACAATAATAGAAAAGAGTCCTATTTTACTGTGTGGCAGAATGATAGAAACAACAGAGGAGACAGGAAATAAGCTCAGTAAGAGTTAATAGAATTGGAAAATGATTTGGAATGCTTGCACGCAAAAGTTACTGATCTAATGAGCAAAGCAATGAGAGAAAATATAAGAATTATTAATCTTCCCAACACTGGGGAAAGTATGACTATTTTATTTCTGAAAAAATTTCCAAGGACATTTTTTAAAAGGTACAGGTTGCAAAACAACACTGTAGTTGAGAACTGGTAATATCCAGCTAGGCCAGTGACTGAAAATGATGAAAGATTGTGGCAGCCTATACATACCACACACACCTATCCTAAGCAATTCTGCAGAGCTAGGAAGCATTTCAGAACAACAACAATGACCAACATTTGTTAAGTACTTCTAGTATCCAAAGTATTTTATTAGAGACTATGGTTTTAAGGTTTAGACAAAATATGGCTCCTGCTTAAAAGAACATATAGCCTAGTAGGGAATAGGATGCATAGAATACTATGTGTAAGTAAGGTGAATTTTAGTGTGTGTAAAGTGGATTTTTGTTATTATTTCATAGAGTTCAGTTTCCCAAGATCCATAGCCATAACAATCTCTTGTTTCCAGGGGTTAGATATGAGTTCCCATAATTATGGTACAAAACATCTCCACCATGCTTATGCAACATTATATAATGATACTATATTTATTAGCTTCTTAGCTATTATGATGTATTTGGTTGTCTGGTGTTGGAATTTGGCTATCTGGTGTATGAATAAATGTTTTGCTTCTGTCTGTTATATTTTGAGATTCACAACTGTGCTGGCATATTCATAGTCACCATTGGTGTTGGCTCTACATGCAATGCATCTTATTTTATGCATTTAAAAACATGCTAGGCATTTATTGTGAGGAGCACCTATGTTTCACTTAGAGAGCCAATGGAATCCATGACACAACTAAGGTAAAGAACCTCTGCTTTAAAATTCTGGCTTTTAAATAAAATCTGGATATTATAAAAACAATGTTTTCTAGTTACATAGTAGAAGTGTACTTGATTTTGTATAATAAGGACAAAAATAATTCTATGTCTAGGTTTGCAAACTGTCTTTAAATATAAGAAAAATTAATTATTTACCATAGGGGCCAAACATGATGACTTTTCAGAAGCTTTTACTGGTACATATTGTGAGGTATTGGTTTATAATTACTGATATATTAAAGAATGTCATCCTGGGTCATAGTGATGTCTCTGAGGATTTTTAGCAAGAGCCATATGAAAGAAGTTGCTGACAGTCTTGACTGTGGATAGTGGCTAGTAATCACTTCAGTGACAGCTTTCCATGAATTTTCATTTCTTTTCTCATTTTCCTGCCTTTCAACCAGATACAATGATCTTTTGTTGAACATCCTGGCTCAACCGCAATCGAAATTGAGGTCAAAAGAGGTGAAAATTTGGATGAGATTTTTAACCTACATTAAACCCTTAATAAGCGAAACATTTTACAGATAGCTCCTCAAGAGCTTGAAAATAGTTATCAAATCTCCCCTAAATTTTCACTTTTCCAGGCTAAATACCCCCCATTTCTTCAACTGATTTTCATGTGGCATGAAGTTAAATTTCCTTACCATGTTGGCTGGTCTTCTCCAGATGCTCTCTAGATTATAATAGTTCATTCTAAACTGTGGCGCCCAGAACTGAACACATTCCATGTAGCTCTTCCTTTGCCCTATTTCTCATCTCCAGCTATTCTTTTCTGTTGTTACTAGAAGACTCTGAACTGCTCTTCCTGCCTTTTGTCCCTTCTCTAATTTATTCTAGGTATCAAAAATCTGATTGTTCCTCCCAAGGTTGATCTGAAGAGATTAATGGATGAATGACTTTTCAATACCTACAGAATAAAGTTCGAACTTCTTAGTCTGTCATTCAGTGCCCTTGAACTGGCCTCAACCTACTTTTCTAATCTAAGATTCCTACTATACTCTAAGCAAACCTCTGTGTCCAAATCTAACCCAGACTATGAACCCTTCACCACTTTCTTGCCACTGTCTTCACTCAAGCTATTCCCTATGCCTTAAAAATCTTATTCCTCTCCCCTTTAGTCTAAGTTCACTACATAAATGAAATGTTAGGTCTCTTTTTTAAAAAGGGGGGATAATGAATTTATAACTAGTAACTTAGAGACCATCTACAGCCCTTTCCTGAGGCCCAGAAAAGTTGTGACTTGCAGGTGACCACACAGCTAAGAAGTGTCAAAGGCAGGGATTTGAACTCCATTCTTTCTGACTCCAACTCTTTCCCTATCCCGTACCAAATAAGATAACCTTAATATCTGCCCTGTCTAATTTACACAGCCATGTGAGGACAAAAATAAGATCATAAATGTGAAAACTCAAAAGCTGAAGTGGTAAGACATTCACGAATGGAAACTGCATGAGATAAAGTTTGTGTTGTAGATTTAATAGCTTGAAGGGACCCCAAGAGTTTATCTAGTCGACTTTTTTTTACGTGTGTGTATTCTTTGGAAGTCTGATAAAACTTATGGACCCCTTTTCAGAATGTTGCTTTTAAATTCATAAAATAGGAAACCTAGATTTACAAAGAAAACCAATTATATTGAAAGAGTTATCAACATATTAAAAAACATGATTTTAGATCCCAGGTTAAAACCCTTTCCGTTATCTAGACCTCTCACTTTGTAAATGAGGAAATGGAGGTACAGAAAATTGCTAAAGGTCACATGGATTCCAGATACCTCGCTCTTCATAGTTCACTGGCCCTTTTACTCTTATTCATTCAGTAGAGCTCTCCTTAGTCAGTCAGTCAGCATTTTTTAAATGCCTACTATGTGCTGGGCATTGTGAGCAGCCCTTTGTAAGCTGAACTTGGACTGTTTGTCCTCACAGGTGGGAGGGTCTCTTTCAGTAAGAGGCATCCTCCGCCCAGCAGCCCAAGAAGGTAGTTGCTGAGTTGGGGGTCTGCGCTGGGCCAAGCTCATCCCACAGCTGCAGCAGCTGTGCTTGCCTGTGCCGAAAGCGCACGTGACTGAACGGACCTGTATGCTGTCGGAGCTGGGGCGGGGGAGGAAGACAAGAGTGGAGGGGGTGGTTGGCGGAGGGGATTAAGGACCAGGCGTGCGTGCCGGTCGGGGCGGGGGACCGAGGAGGCGGAGCCCCGCTCTGCTCAGCTCAGCTCAGCCCAGGCAGCGCGCGCTCCGCCCGGGGGCTGCGGAGGTGAACATCCTCGCGCTCTGGCCCGCCCGGGGCCAGCCCAGCTAGACACTCGCGGGGGCAGCTGAAAACGCCTGCTTCTGGTCTGTTTACTAGGAAGGCAGAGAAAAGAGCTGTAGTCCGGGAGGGCAGCACACGCGCGCACACTCACACACACACACACACACACACACACACACACACACACACACACACAATCGCTCTGCACACTTGGCTCCCCAAACCAGAGACGAGAAGCAGGCTCCATACTCCCCTCCAGCTCCGCAGCCTCGTGGGGCTGAGCCCGAGCCCTTTGTGCGTTCGCTCGCTCTGGGAAAGGTCGGAGGCTGGTGTGTGCGCCGCCGCCACCCACTGCCACCATCGCCGGCACCGTTACCTAATCAGACAGATCCCTGTCCTCGGGTAAGCACGTCTCTCTTTCCTTTTAAACCTGTTCAGCATCTACTCCGGGGAAACAGGTGGAGGAGCTGGGTAGGAGGCAGGCCACATCCCGGTGGGAGGAGAGCCACGAGCTGGAGTCCGGTCTCGGGCCAGGCAGCCTCCAGCCAGTGCCTGGCAACGCCAGGAAATTACTACTCCACTTACTTATTCTTCCCACCTTGGAGTTGGCTCTCCCCACCCACCCCAGCGTAAGATGTGCTGCCTCTTTGGTTGCCAAGGAGACCTGATTAAACATCAGCTTGGGGACTGCTATTCAAAGAACATCTTTTTAAAAGGCCCTTCTTGATTGTGACTTTGGGGACAAAATACATTGAGGAGGTGGCGGTGGGAGTCCAGCGTTCTTTAATTGGAGTCCTCGTGTGGTATTTAAGTATTTAGACATTTCCATTCAACTTTGAGACGGGATTGCAGGTTATAATTGGTCCAAAGAGGGAGGGGGAGGGATGAGGGGACGATCGCAGAACAGGATTTTTCCATGCACAAAATTTTGAATTGTTAGAAACTCTAATCTTACTACAATGTTATTTCCATCATCACCAAATTCTCATACCTCATATCATTTTAATAAAATCATGTAGTTAGAGGGTGTCGATGAGCTAAAAAATGAATGGATACTTTCTTGATATTAAAAATAAAAAATAATTTTATCATATTCATTTTCCTATATATTAATATGCATTAATATAATGTTATTGATAACACTTTAGATGGGTGTTTTTAAGCATATATAAGTACTTATATATGTATATGTATGTGTACATATATAACTACTTATATATGTATACTTGGAGCTGGAAATAAGATTTGAAGTCATCTACTCCCACTCCTTTTTACAGATGGGGAAGTTGAGGCCCAGAAAAGTGATTTGCCCAAGGCCTTATAAGTGACAAAGTGGCATTTCAATTTGAGATCTTTTAACTCCAAATCTAGTGTTCTTTCCAGGGAACTCTGCAGTGATGATATAAATAATTATGCTAAACGTGTTTATATTGATCTTCATTAGACACATACGTATATATGTATCTGTCACCATTGCTTCTTCATCTTTATTTTTGTTCTTGGATCTTTCCTAATTCTTTGCTCATACTTATGAATACTCCTGGTCTTTTGTTCCAACCCCCTTGTTGATTTCTCTGCATGATCATTCAAACACTTTAAATTAATTTTTCCCCCACCATAATTCTATAGCCCAGGCAGAGGTAACTTAGTAGTTGGGGCACATTTAAACATATGCTCAGAATGCTTTATTTTAGAAAAAGGAATAAAAATGTTGCCAACTCTTAAATATTCAGATGTCAGAATGAGCATATGTAGTGTTGGGCCCATAACAACTAATATATGTTAATGAAAATTCACCTTTAGGGTATTGCTTTTCCTTGGAGATGGTTGTAAAGTGATTATAGAGGTAGCTAATTGTTTATATCTTTTTAGTTTTTGTGATGGAGTTAATTTTTGTGATAACCTTAAAATCATGCCCAATAACTCTGGCAAGTGTTTTTTTCCTAGGTCTCTGTTGAGTGAGTTAAAATTTTTCACACAATTGCCTCAGGTGTGTATTGATTTGACCTACAATATATGAACTGAGATTCAGGCATCAGTACATGATCTGAAAATTATATTTTGTAATATTATATGTAATTCCTTCTTCAGTTACACTACTTACTTAATAAATACCCAGTGACATACATGAAATCAGTGTTTATTTTGTTTTTGCCTTGCATTTTTCTTTGTTCCATTTTTGAGCAAAGCAAAATAATGGTTTTCCTAGTGTTTTATTAAATCGAAACAGATTATATAAGGATAGGTCCTGTAATCAATAGTATTATTAATGATACAAACAAGCTAAATTAGGAAGCTAAATTATGATTTATGTGAAGCAAGATATAATAAAATGTAATAGAATGCTATTGTGAGCAAGGAAAAGCAATTATGACCAATAATTTACAGTAATTTAGAGTTTTCTGGTTTGTGTTCACTTAAAAATCAGCCATCTTACTATAGATATGCTCTGATTTTAGAAAACTAATATATAAACTTATAAACTGTACATATTAAGACTTGGTGATTCACTTTACCAATAGAATTTCTTGCTTTCAAAAAGGATGAGTCATAGAGTTCACTTAAATGCTGGAGTTATCCTAATACTTTTAAGTATCTCTTACAAAGACAGCCAGGGAACAATAAACCAGTGCAGTGGGAGTAGAGGAGGGGGAAAAGACCATTTGAAGGTCATTCAGAAATAAAGAAAAAGTTTCTCAGAAATTCAGAAAGCAAGTTAAATGAATAAATAATCCCACTTCAAATATTTTGCTTTGTTTGCAACTTTTAAGAACTCATTTATTGACTTGTTTTTTGAAGTGAGATATACCTGTATTATTAGCAACATTTTTACATTTCCAGTTGACATTTTCACCTGAGCCTTTCAAGCTCAGTATAACAAAAAAGTCATCATATTTCTCCCTATACTCTTTCCTCCTCCTGATTTTCCTATTTATTCTAATGATACCAACATTCTCTTAATCAACTAGGCTTAAAACCTAGTTGTTATCTTGGCCGTTATTTTCTTCAATATCTCCATATAGGTGACCTATGTTTCAAGTCCTATTATTGTTCAGATTTACCCCCATATTACTTCCACTGTCCCAATTCAGGCCTTCACTACTTCTGGCTTGAATAATTCACCATGGTCTTGTGGATCATAAGAACAAAGATTTAGAGCTGGAATTGACCTTAGAGTTTAGGCTAGAGTTCATCTACCTCATTTTATAGATGAAGAAACAGTGAGGTTAGGTTATTTGCCCAGGGTCATACGACTAATAAATGTCTGAGGTGGTATTTGAACTCAGGTCTGACTATCTTGGACAAGCAATATAACATTTCTGGATCTCAATTTCCACATCTAGAAAATGTTGGCTCCAGAATGACTGGAATATATTATTTTTAAAATATAGTCAATTCTCAATAATCAATATGACTATCAACTTTGTGGATTATGTAAGGTAGCTGGCTGAACCATCTTAAGTCTGACAACATGCATGAATTGAAGGGGAATGAAAACTTTGCACAGCTGGGGTGACTCATATGTGTATATATGCATGTGTGTGTCTCTCTTTCTGTGTCTGTCTGTATATGTGTGTATGTGTCCCTCTTTTCCTTTGCCAGACCTCCAGGGTGAGACACAAATGATTTTAAGATTATTTGCTAGTTTGTATTATCTCTACTTTTTCATCTCTCCATTAGTATGGATAATCAAGAGCTCTCTTGTGAGAGCTTGCTTAATGCCAGACACAAAACATTAGGTTCTCTTAAAGTTTTCAGAATACCTTCTGTGGTACCTAGAGTTTTGAGGTTTTTTTTTTTTTTTGAGTATTGGGCTAAATACAACATTCTTTTTTTCTTTAAAAAAATCAGTTTTTTTTTTAAAAAAATGACTACTATTACTACTATATGCGAGGCTAGGTCCTGTTGTATGTCTAATGGACTGAAGTAGGAGCCAAGAAGTTTGTTTGATTTCTAGACCTTGCGTGACCTTTTTAGAAATCAATCTTCACAGGTTTGTTTTTCCAGATGGGCTGACTGAGTTCACTGTATCTGCTGTCCAATAATTTGGTTATTGTGAGAATGAATCAATTAATATAGTAGCTTTGATATACAAGCAGCAAAATAACATATAATTATTAGTAGTTCTAGTAAAGCATGAAGTTATGCAATAGATATCCAGTGCGGTCAGCCAACATGAAGCAACATTTTGGTCAAGATAATTTTTAATATTAAATCTGACCTTTTAGATATCAATAGTATCACACGTTTAAGCCACAAATATTGGTATGACCATGGTACTTTAAATATGCTTTTCACTTAGTAAATTGTTGCTTTGTGAATTAACCACATTGACCTTGAGCTTTTCTGTCTCTGGCTGATTGGTCATGGACAGGTTGACCTGAGAGAAACCAGAAGTTGATAAAACTTGGGGAAAACTGTTTTTGTAAATGATTCTTTTCTTACACAGAATTTTGTATTAGCCCTACTGTTTTCTTAGTTGAAAGTTTCTTGGTATGTATTATAATGGTAGGGGCAAAATAGTGGTAGGTGGCCTTGGAGCTAGAAAAACCTGGGCTTAGGGCCTGCCTCTGACGCAGTCTAGGTATGTGATTCTGAGCAAGGCACTGAACTTCTCAGGACCCTAGAAAACTTTCTAAGACTATAATTTCAGAGGAATTGCATTTGTAGAGGGAATTTTGTTACCTAGGATTTCCTTATGGTCCAGTGACTTAAAGGGTGGAAAAAATACAGTTGTAAAAAAACATAAACATCATACCTTCTTCTCCAAAGCATAATCCTAATTCTGAGCTTTCCCAAGATTCTTTTTTTTTTTTTTTGCTTTTTGGAGGGCAATTGGGGTTAAGTGACTTGCCCAAGGTCACATGGCTAGTTTTTGTGTTAAGTGTCTGAGGCTGGATTTGAACTCAGGTCCTCCTGACTCCAGGGCCGGTGCTCTATTCACTGCACCACCTAGCTGCCCTCCCCCCTCAAGATTCTTCATTGTACTTGCAGCAATTAAAGACTATTTAGGAATTTCAGAATTTGATGAAATTCAAGACTTAGAATTTACTCAATTTCCTGGGTTTATGTTTTATTGAGACAGAGGATGCAGAGGGAGTCTGTGGTATGGGGAGTTGCCAGGGTCAGATTCTCAAATGAATCTGTGAGCTTATTGATACCGGTATTTCTTCCAGGTTTGCAGCTTTTAGACCATGCCTGCTTTTGTGATACTCCTTCTATGCCCTCCCATGAGGCCCAGTGTGAGAGGGGGGGTCTTCACTTTCTTGTAGCATTGTTAGGCTACCAGTGGAGCATGTGGGCTTTCTATCGGTTATCTCTTGTTCTTGCCAAATGATTAGTCCATTTTCTTTTTCAGTGGTGCATTTCTTTAATGATACCGTTTATACTGCTTCTTCATGATTCCTTTTCTGTGATATGTTGCTGCCTGCTCATACAGGGCTCCATTTACCTTAGGGTCATCATTATTTTCTTTTTTAAGACACTTTTGGCTTATAGTTATACAATAGTACTGGAAGATTGTTGTTATTAAAAAGATGCTCCTTTCCCCTATGCACAGAGAAGAGTGAGGTCATGCAGTTTTCCAAAGGCAATCCAGCTTGTTCTCTTCCTGGTCAATTCTGGGCCACACTTATTGTCTGTTTGCAGTGTTTGTCTTCAGACTGTTATCCTTCAATGTGAGAAGAGGCAATGTGATGTAATAGCAAGAGTTGCCAGGCCAAAAAATTCGTCACCTAGGCTTACCTTAGTGATGAACCTTGCTGTGCTTAGGTAGGGGGATCTTCAGACAGCATACAAAAGTGATCACTGGGACCTTGCCAACTTTGTATGGATTGGTAGGACTGACAGAATTTATATTGAGTTGAACTTTTATCTCCTGCCTCTGCTTATATAAATTGAAGTACAATAGTAAGAGGAGGCAGTGCATTATAGTAAAAAGAACACTGGATTTGTAGTCAGAAGACCTGGGGTTAAATCCCAGCTTAGCTATTTTGAGAGCAGCTAGGTGGTGCAATGGATAGAGTGCAAGACCTGGAGTCTGGAAGACCTGAATTCAAATACAGCCTCAGACACTTGATAGAGACACTTGCTGGGCTCCGAATGGGGTCAAGAGTCAGACATGACTGAAAACAGCTGAACAAGTTAGCTGTCTTATTAGCTGTGGGGCCTTGGGCAAGTCACCTAGCCTCTCCACCTTTGTTTTCTCACCTGGAAAATGAAGGAGTTAAGATTAGATCATTGCTAAAGTAGCTTCCAACTCTCTCTCCTCTGATTCTACAAATAGAATGAAAGTCTGCAAACTTATAGGTTTCTTTTCCTAAAGCAATAAGAAAAGTTTGTGAGTAATAATAAGGCTTTATGAGTAAGCATGGTGTATATATACATATATGTGTGTATATTAAGATTATGTCTCATAAACTTTGTAAGAGAATATGATGACAAGTGAAGGAATGAAAACAAAACCTCAAAGGTAATTTCTTATTTTTATTTATTTACTGTTTGTATTTATTTCTAGACAGAACTTGAAATTGCTTACACAATTTAAGAGAACACAAAATGGGATGATGAACAGATTTTTTGGAAAGTGGTGAAACAAAACAAAACAAAAAGTAGTGAAACAGTTAAAAGAAGCAGAGAAATTTATATTACCAGGGTTATTTTATTAAGTGTAATGAGTGTCACATATCTTACCAGGTATCTAGGGAAAGGTTTAATTTCACTTGCTTCTGCATTTTATATTTAAGGGGACATAGCATATGGAGATATTTTTGAGTATAAGAGTGATAAAAAAAGATTCCTTTAAACTTTTCCCTCATGAATATACTTTTGTTCTATGGTTAATGGCTGTTAATGTATCTTGTTCTATGGCTAATGGCTGTACCTTCTTCATGTATAGCCATTTGTGGTTGGAGTGCTCTTTTCCTTAGGTTTTGCAGCATCTTTCTTAGAGTCAGCCTGGCTCTGGTTTTTCCAAGGTCAGGTCTCTTGGCTGCTGTTGTTATCTGTCAGTTTGCCAATGGATTCTGCAAAAACTCTTCAAAAATAGGAGCCCTATCTTCTGTTTCATTCTGTGAAATTTCGTAATACTTCCCTTCAGATATTCCATCTTTTAGCAAGACCAATCTGCTGTTTCCTGAATTCAACATTCCCCAGTCCTGTGTGCCTTCATCTGCTGTGTGACGCTCGGAAGGCACTATTTCCTTGCTACCCACCACTTCTTAAAATGCTCAAGGTTTCAAGGTTTCAAAAATTAACTGTTGGAAACTTTTCTTGATGCCCCTCAGTTCATACTCTGCCACTCTTCAAATTATTTCATAAGTATAACTTATCTGTGTATGACATAGTCTCTCAGTAGAATATAAGCTTCCTGAGGGCAGGGATCATTTAATTTTTGTCTTCATATCCTCACTGCTTTGTACAGTTCCTTCAGTGTAGTAGCTGCTTAATAAATATTTTAAATTCTAATTTGAAAGTACAAGAAGGTATGTTCATCTTGAAGAAGATTCAGAGGAGGCATGTTAAATGACTTTAAGTATTTGAAGCACTTAATGTGGTAGAGAGACTTGAATTTTTCTGCTTTGCCTTAGCCCAGGAGTTCTTAGTCGTTTTTTGGGGAATGGGCCCTTCTAGCAGTCCGGTGAAGCCTATAGACAGACCCCCTTCTCAGAATAACGTTTCTAAATGAATAAAATAAATGGGATTACAAAGGGGACTAATTATGTAGAAATACAGTTATTAAAATATTTTGGAAGATTAATGGATGCCAGTTTAATTACCCCTACCTTAGAGGATAGAACTAAAATTTGTGGGTGGAAGTGGAAGACAGATTTAAAATTAATTGAGGGAAAACGTCTAGTGATGAAAGTGGTGCAGAGGTAGAGTATAGTGCCCTAAAAGGTAGATGGATACCCTAACCCTGGAGCCTTTAGACTTTGTTGATAAAAGTTGTTTCAATTTGTTAATACTTTCATCAGGTCAATTCTAGGATACAGGGCCTAGGTGAGTGGACACCTAGATTTGTAGGTCAAGGAGAATGTCATAGAAAAGATATGTCATAGTTTCAGTAAACAATCAATAAAGTCTTTTATGATATCTTTGTGGACAAGGCTATTAAAAATAAAGGAGAGGGGCGGCTAGGTGGCGCAGTGAATAGAGCGCCGGCCCTGGAATCAGAAGGACCTGAGTTCGGAGCCGGCCTCCGACACTTAAAATGAGCACCCACGCATAAATAATGACTAGCCGTGTAACCTTGGGCAAGTTACTTAACCCCAGTTGCTTTAAAAAAATAAAGGAGAGCAGGATAGTTGGGTGGATTTATCACTCTTTGAGAAACTTTTTGCCAAGAGCATTGATTAATGAATTGATGTTAGCATAGCATGAGATCTCCACTGATGCTCCATTGAGCTCTCGTTGGGAACCTCTTAATTTTTTAAATCAAGACTTATATGAATACATGATTATCAAATTGGCAGATGGTTCACAGCTGGAAAGCATAGCTAACAACATTTTGAGTTATTTTTGACAGGGTACAACATCAGGATGAAATTAACAGGATGAAATTTAATCGGTATAAATGCAAAATCCTGGACTATACCAGGATAGAACCAAGAGACCTAACTCATTTGCAGTTCATGTAACGTAAGGGTCTTATTTGACGATAGACTCAATGTGAACCAATGACATAGCTGCCCAAAATGGATACTGCCTTAGGCTGAATTAATATAGTGCAATGCCCACATAATAAGTGACATTCCCACTATACTCTTCACTGGTGACACCATATTTGATATATCATGTTTAGTACTAAGAAGCACATTGTAAGAGGCATGCTGACAAACTAGCTTGGTTCCAGAGAAGAGTAACCAGGGTGGAAACAATATCATACAGAATGATTGGAGGAACTGGAGAAACAACATAGAAAAAAGATTTAGAAGTTGTATGATAGTTGTCTTTAAAATTTTAAAGGACTGTCATGTGGAAAAGGAATTAGACCAGGGGCCTCGTTAATATTGTTATAATTTGTATTTCAATATTACTGATTTCCTTTGTAATCCTATGTATGTTATTTTATTCATTTTAAAACTTTATTCTGAGGGGGTGGTCCACAGGCTTTGTCAGAATGCCAAAAGGTGTCCATGATAGAAAAAAGGTTAAGAATCCCTGGATTAAACAAATTCTGTCTTGTTTCAGAGGGGAGATTTTAGGATCAAAGAATAGAAGTTGCAGATTTAGAGATTTTCGTTAGGGAGGCAGTATAGAGCCTTGGACTTGGAGTCAGGAACACTTGAATTCAGTTTCTGTCCTAGGCATTTACAAGTTTCATGTTCCTGAACAAGTCACTTAATATCTTTGGACCTCAGTTTCCTCAGCTTGAACTTCCTTTCCTCTGAGGTCTCTTCCAACTCAAAATCTATGACCCTATAATCCAATTCCAGGAAGAACCTTCCAGTAATTAGAAATGTTAAAAACAAACTGAAATGGGCTTGTGTAACAGGTTGTGAGCTCTGTCACTGTGTGGTATTCAAGGTGAGATTGGATCACCAGCTTTCTGGAATGTTGTTAGAGAGGTTCCTGAATGGAATGTCTGTGTGTGGGGGTAGAGGGGGACTGAGAGAGAAAAAAAAAAGGATGGTGGGGAGAGAACTATTAGGTTCCTTTCTGAATCCAAGATTTTGTCATTATTTTCAGAGGCCTGGCATTTGTAGTGAGGACTGATTGTTAAATCCTCAGTATGAGTATTTATTTACACCTTGGAAATCTGCAAATGCTACAGATCATGACTTATTGTTCTATTGATTGTCTGGATTTAAAAGTGATAAAGAAAACATCCAGAGAAAGAACTATGGATTCTGAATGCAAATCAAAGCATACTATCTTCACATTTTTTTTGTTTTCGTCCCTTTTCCCTTTTATTCTGTTTCTTCTTTTACAATGTGAATAATGTGGAAATATATTGACATGATTGCACATGTCCAACCTATATCAGAATGTTTGCTGTCTTGGGGAGGGGGAATGGGAGGAAAGGAGAAAAAATTTGAAACTCAGAATATTACAATAAATGAATGTTGAAAACTGTCTTTATGTGTAATTGGAAAAAATAAAATACTTTTTAACATACACCAAAAAAAATTTAGGGCCGGCTAGGTGAAGTTAGGAGGACCTGAATTCAAATCCAACCTCAGACGCTTAACACAAAAACTAGCCTTGTGGCCTTGGCAAGTCACTTAACCCAATTGCCCTCCAAAAAAAGCAAAATAAATTTTTTTAATGTGACAGAAAATGTTAAAATGAAGACTAAATTTAAAAGTGTGTCATGAACATATTTCTTTTCTTCTCAGAGTGTCAGTTGTTAAACATTTATCAACATACCCCTGGCCATTTGATTTTTTGTACATTCAGGATGGCACTATTAATCAATGCATTTTATGCATGATTAACTAGTGTAGCTACCAGTGAAATAACTTTTGGTTTACATTGGAAAGTTATGTTATCAGCAAATGTGTGAGAGTAAAATCCTTTTTCAAAATTTGGCCTATAGGGTGGTATTGGATAAGAGTTTGGTTGTTAGAATTTTTAATAAGGAAAATGGCAGGCATTGGGCAGAAGTTCAACAGCTTTTTTCCCTTTTAAGTTAAAGTTAAATAAATGGTTTCTCTTAGCATGGTCTCTCCTTTGTCTCCTCCCCATACTTCTCTGGCTCTCAGTCTCGATCCTGGATACCTGTAGACACTGATGACTCCTTGTAGCTCCACCTCCAGTGTGCACTCATTCTGCTTTGCTTTCTCTTTGCCCCTTTTGAGGTGTGACAGTTTTACCGTATTTCTCAGTTACTTTTCTCTAGTCACTCATCCTCATAGATGATTTTACAGTGATCTCTAATTGGGAAAGTAGACATTTGGAACTTCTCAGACCATCCTCTCCATCTTAGTAATTTTCATGTTGAATACCTCTTGTTTGCTCAGTGGTCTGGAGGTCAGTCAATTCCAGGTGATGGATGTACCCTGTTGTTCCACATTGGTGATAATAGGCATGAACTTTTTTCCAGATTTAATCTCAGTTTATTATGTTTGCTTTTCTCTGCCACATTTGTTTTATGCATGTTAAAATAGATTAGTGATCTCTATCTAACTTGATATAAACATCTCATCTTAGACCTACAGTGAAATTATATAAAAACTGTTAAGAAAGGGGCAGCTTGCAAACTTGAATAGAAACTATTAGATCAGCACAAAGTTATCTTTTGATAACCATGGCTTTGCCTGAGGCACCATTTTTTCAATTCCAATGCTAAAATTAATGACAAAAGAAATTTATTTTCAAATGAAGTAAAAGAAAACCCTCGTTGTCATAGGTTTATAGGATCTAGAGCTGGAAGAGATCATAGGATCACAAAGCTAGAACTTAAGTGGAGCTCAGGGGCCATCAGGTCTGAAATAAGTAATTATAGTAGGGCTCTGTAATTTCATCAGTGAGAAAATGACTGGAATGGGCAGTCCAGCTTGGCCTGAGGAGTGAAAAGTGGGGCAGCTTTTTTTTTTTTTACTAAACCTGTAGGGCAAACAGTGAGTATTAAAGAGAAGTCAAATGGCATCGTGATCTGAATTGGGTTCACAGGTCAGTGAAGGTCATAAAATCATAGATTTATAGCCAGAAGTGACCTTGTAAGTCAGCAAGTCTGACCAGTCCCCATTTGTTGTTGAAAAATACTGTTCACTCAACACTGCCAGACTAAGGTGCCTAGTGGATAGAGTGGATCATCCCTGGCATTAGGAAGACTTGAGTTTAAGCCTTTCTTCTGATTACATGATAGCTCTGTGACCATGGGAAGTTACTTACCCTCTTTGAATCCCAGGCAGGCCTTTACATCTATAAATTTTAGAGAAATAGACTGATTTGCATCAGTGGCAAGAATTTTCACACAAATTCCCATCCTGCTGACATTCACTGCTGTAAGCCAAGTTGGATTGCCCATTCCAGTCATTTCCAAGAAGATTACAGCCATGCTATATAGTTCTTTAACTTGTGTTTCATTTCATTGTATTCCTTGTTGTTCTATGTTGCCCACATAGAACTGCCTATATGTTTGTTGCATTCCAGAATACCATCTACATCTATCCTGGTGTTATCCAGCTGCCCCTGTTTGTCATGACAAATGCTCTTGTAAGGAACATTCTTTTTAGGGATAGAAGAGTAGAATAAATTGGTGCCATTCACCAGATACTGTATTTCACTGCATAACTGTTGCCACTGCATAATCATTGCATTTTCAGTAAAAAAATTGATTTATAACCTTTCACCATGTAATTGTCATCACATGATATAATTTTGTTTGTCACACCACTTAAAAGGTAAAACAGCCATACAGTCACCAGTGGCTGAATATGAATATGAATACACATTTCTCTCTCACTCATTGTGAACTGCCAAGCCTAGAATTCTCAGCACATGCACATTGTCAATATATTTCCAAAAGCCAACTTGCATGGTTTGTTTAGAGAGCTGTAATACTAACAGTATTGTCACTCAATCCCGTGAAGGATTGTAGGCTCAAGGGGAGCAGGCGGGCAGGTGAAGCTGTAGTGAGTAAGTCACATGACATGGTAGGACTTGCGTCTTCCCATGCTAACTAGACTGTACAGTTCGTCTGCCAATGATACAGTTTAGTAATGAATGATTTTTAAGTGATAGTGGCACAATTGTAGTTTTTCTAAAGTTTTGCATTAATGGTCACACCTCATTTTTTTGCAAAAAAATAATTGGCATAAAATCTGACGATTATTTGGTGAAATACAGTATATGGTTTTAGGCTAAAGCTAGGCTATAGGTTATCAGTACCCAGTTACCTTAGGAATATGAGATCTCTCTCTCTGTCTCTGTCTCCCTCTCTGTTTCTCTCTGTCTCTGTCTTTATTTCTCTCTATCTCTCTCTTACTCTCTCTCTCTCTCCCTCCCTCCTTTCCCCTCCCTGCTTCCCTCCCTTTCTCTATCTCTGTCTCTTTGTCTTCCTCTCTCTCCCTCATTCCCCTCTCCTGCTCTCTTCTCTCTCTTTCCTTTCTCCCTCTCTCTGTTTCTCTATCTCTCCTCTCTCTCTTTGCCCCCTCCCATTGATACTACAATGATACTTTTGGTGACCTGTCTTAGAGGATTGGTGTCCAGCTCCTGTCCCACACACAGAATAGAGACATACACAGAATAGAGACATACCCAGAAGACCTGTCATACCAATGCCACTACAGATTGGACCTTGTTTCTTTGCACTCTTTCTACAAAGTTTTTTTTTTTAACTTGATTCAGTCATTCCCCTACCCTCTTACATTTTCCTTATTTTTCCAATCACCTTTGCAAAGGACAGCAAAAGAAATCAAGTCTAAGGTCAATTTTTTTTTCATTTATTCATTAAGTTGTGAGTAAAATGTATGCTGTTTCATAATGCCAGCAGTTCTGTCCTAACCAAGCACCTTTCTAGCCCTTAACTGATTTTTGGTTCTTACTGTTGGTGCTGTAAAGAATAACATTTCCAAAGCAGGGTTTTGTTTGCAAAGATGCAATTGTTTGGAGATAGAGCTGTTTTGTTTGCTCTTTTGTAAAGCCTTCCACTGCTTGCAGGTTTGAATTGACTTTTCAGAATCAATATTCTGTCCTGAGACCCAGAGAAGGTGCAGCTCCTGTGTGCGGGTTTTTATCAATTCTCTGGATTCATGTGTTAGTGACAGTTGTGTAGATTCTTCTTCTGCTACTGGCTTTAGTTCCATTTACAATCAATGGGAAGTATGGGGAGAATTTTATGGGAGAGTTTCTCAATCTGAAAATGCTAGCACCATGAATCATTACCACCAGGCTTAGGCTTAGGTATTGTACAAATACTTAATTGGTGTGTGTGTGTGTGTGTGTGTGTGTGTGTGTGTGTGTGTGGGTGTGTGTGTGTGTGTGTGTGAGAGAGAGAGAGAGAGAGAGAGAGAGAGAGAGAGAGAGCGAGAGCTTGTAATTAGGAGGTTTACAGGATTAATAACTGTGTTTTTAAGACTTAAAGCAATGACCAGGATCAAAGTGGTGAGGCTGATTGTTAGAAATACATTTTAGAGGAGCAATTTTGAAGTTTCAGCTTGTGTGTATTTTAGCTATTATTATTAAAAGGAGTATATCAGTTTCTGTGACATTGGGTTGGTTGCTTGTCAGCTTAATCCATATCCCGGTTAAGTTTTTAATTCCTAGCAATGTTTTTCACCCTGTTTTAACAACTACCAGAATATTAAATTAAAAGTTATGATAATGGCAAGAATTGGCCTTACTTTACTAAATGCCTTTTTCCCCTACCATACCAGGTAAAGAGCTTCATGTATCTCTTTGCTATATGAATGAATGAATAAGCAAAGCATTTATTAAGTGCTTGCTGTGTGCAGGGGGATCAGAGTGGGTACGGATAGAAAAGTAAGACAGTTTCTGATCTCCAGGAGCCCACCTTTCAAATAAAAGGATATTGCAAATTAAAATTGCGAATAGGCTGGGATAGCACACATAAGCGACTTATTGCTCATCCAGGGGAAAGAAGGCTGCAGAGTGAAACTTTGACAAATGGCAGCGATTTTCACAGGGAAGCTACATTTACCATCAGATGGTTGTGATGTCGCAGCCATCATTAGGTGGTTAGCATTTGGTCAGACTCTGCCAAAATCATCTGCTAGGCCATCTGCCCTCGATTGTGGGAAGTAATGGTCACAGCTGCTGACTCTGATGTTTTTCCTAGCATGGGTGTTGTTGATAATGACTGCATGGGGAAGTCAAGTGGTCAAATTTACAGAATAAATAATAGGGAGTCAAATAGATACAGGCATGCAAGCAAAAAAATGATTCTTATTTATATAATGAAGTCAGGATGAATTTGATTTCACTCACTACTCAGGAATTTAATCATTTCTACATTGATCATAATGAACAGAACTTCCTTCTGAAAAAAGAACATTTATCAAGTAGCAGCCTGGACTGTGCATTTCTTTGGGACCCTGTTTTCATTCTGCATTAGTACCTGCATCATTCTTTAAAAATAATGTTTTAAAAATTATCACTTCCTACAATCCCCTATGATCCAAATAGAACCCTCCTTTTTATCTAAGACAAAAACAAGCAAAAAATTGACATGTCAACCATATCTGCTGGTATTATAACAGTCACCTGAAGTCAAATTTGATTATTTATTAATCTGAATTATCATGTCTTACAGTGTTTTTTCCTTTGCATTAATGGTGTCAAACTCAAATAGAAATGGCAGTCGACATTTTGACTTAGAAAATCACAAATTGCCTTTATCTATGTGGCATTGTATTTTTATTTATTTTGTTAAATATTTCCCAATTATATTTTAATCTGGCTCAAGTTGCATTCTGGAGTGTTGTGGAGCCTTGTCTGTATGTTTGACACCTCTGCTTTACATTATTGTTGTCATTGAGTACATTGTACTCTTGCATTTGTATTTTCTTTACGCGTCCAAAGTCTTCATTAGACTATTCTCAGACAGGGAAATGACTTTTACTGCCCTTTATTATTAGATTGAACTACTTATGTCTGCCCTGATTTAAATCCTACTCTGAAATTAATGACTGAAGTTTGGTTTAGTTGATTTTTCCCATAGATAGCAGAGACCAACAATTTGGACCTCTTTGTATAAAAAGGGAATAGTTCTATCAGAGAGAAAGTTTACAGGTTTTTGTTTTTAATTGAAAAGTAATCACCTAGCCATGTGACCTTGGGCAAGTTACTTAACCCCAATTGCCCTCCAAAAGGCAAAAAAAAAAAGTAATCATGATGGAGTTAGAATAAAAAGAAAGTGATAAGGTATAAGATTTTTAAACAGAATGAAAACTAAGCACATTTAGAATATTTATTACCTCTACAGTGATATTTCATTTCATTAATACTCCAGGAATGATGTTCATTTATGGCAGTTACAACTGAAAAAAAAGAAAACTTCACAAATGCAAAATGATGTTGGCTTATGCCACATACCAGTGAGTGGCAGTATTTCAGCTAAGTTGTATATGCATGGAACAATAATATATTTATGCAAGCTGTTATATATCTGAACACAAAAGTAAAAAGGGTGCCAGATTGTGAAAATGGGATGCTGTGTCTACAGAATTATCATTTATACCTTTTGAGGCTCATTTCCTTTCTCAATGGTGGTAGTCCCATTTGCTTAGTAGTGCTTAGTATCTTTTCTGATTTCTAATCAACTTCCCTCTTTTCAAATAGAAGAGGGGAAAGACATTTATACTTGCTGATTATGTTTAGTATGGATGAGTTTGCTAATATGTTATTATTGTTAGTCATCTAATGATATTTTCAGACTGTATCCTGGAGAATCATAGAGAATTAGAGCTAGAAGTAACCTTAGGGACAGCTAGACAAATTCCCTTGTTTTGCAAAGAAGGAATCTGAGGCCTGTGATGAGGAAGTAACTTGTCCAACGTTTCATAGGTAGCAGGTAGCAAAACCAGAACTTGAAACCTTCACTTGACCTTTTCTCCATTTTTTTTCTTGCTCAGTGCAAAGGGTCTAAAAAAAACATGAGGATACAGTGAAGATGATATGATTAGCAAGATGGAAGAGTTATTTTCAAAAATATACATTACAGCTATAGAATTAAAGATAAAAACAAGATAAAAACAAAAACACTAAACAAAGTAAAAGCCTTCTTGAATATCATTGTAGAACTAGAATATTTAAAACACCCATATCTACCCTTGGTCTGTCTGGTATGCCACAGGTACAGCCAATGTAAGCAGCCTCACAGGCTTGTATTTCAGGATCCTGCTAAGGACCCTTCCTGATTCTCTCATGGTAGAAACTCTGAGCCCCTCCCCAGTCCCACCAAGAAACATATGAACCAACCCATGAACAAAAGAGAATTCAACCAACTTTGTTCTCCCAACAAAAGGGAAAACAACTGAATGATAGAAAAGAAGAGGTTTCTGTCCCAAATAAAAGAGGACTAGAAAATTAGTTGGAGTCATTCTTCTTTTCACAGAGATTACTATGGACAGAATGAATGTTTCATTAGTAGGGATATAGTCAGCCTGGTAGAAGGGGCAGGAGCCAAAGAGTGAGGGTAGAGGCCAGGGACAAACTGCAGGGAATACAAGAAAAAAGCTGAAAGACAAGATTAAGAGAAAAAGACTAGGTGTAAGCCTAGCTCTTAAACAAATAAACTTGCAGTGAAACTCATAAAGACAAAAGGAAAGAGGTGCAAAAATTTCAAAAATTATATATCATAACACATTGAATAAATATTATATAATGAATAAAAAGGAATAAAAACTCATAAATAATAAAAAGAATTCTGCAAATTCACCCAAAGTCATGGAATAACAGCAAGAGATTTAAGAATGGTTCAATAGATAAATGAAACTTGTAAAAAAAAAAAGTGATTAAAATATAAGTAAGAACAGAAATCTGAACTCTGAAAGCAGAAATAAGAGACAAACAACAGAATACATAACTTGATAACACATAATGGAGTATTTCTCTAAAGTAATAAAGATTCTGAAAAGGAAAATTGACATTTATGGGACTCAAAAATATATATGGAAGAAAAACGAGAGCAACTTTGAAAGAACATGTGAATTGTATTCAGGCTAAAGCAGTTGCTGTAGAAAATAGAACGGGCAGACAAAAGTTGAGGATCACAGATCTCTAAGAAATATATAGTATATTAAAAAATCTCAATACCAGAAAGCTTTTCAAAACTTTTAGATTTCAATGATGAAATAACAATTGAGCAATTCTACAGCTTGCCACTAGAGAAAATCTCCTTCTCCGATTTGAAACTTCAAGGCATATAGAGGTTATGTTTTAGAATTTCATTGCTAAAAAACAAATTTCACAATCAGCCAGGAGAAATCAGCCACAGTATTGTAATAGGGTATTTCCAAAAACAAAGGAGCTTAAGATGAAACTTCAAAAAGCATGTTCTGCAAAATTAAGACTACGCATTTATATTTATAAAAACAAAACCTTCAACAAAAAATTAGCTTTAGAGAAATTTGTTCCTGAAAAACCATCCCAAACAATAATGGTAAATAAATACAATTATTAAGAAAAACTGAAATAAATTATTTCATGTTTCTCCAAGACTATTGAAAAAAGGATCATTGAGGGACAAAAAGGATCAAGAAAGCTCAAAGAGGTGGTGGATCAGTGGAGACGGGTACACAAGACACAGTAGTCAATGACTATAGCAATTTTCTGTTCGATTAACCTAAAGACTCCAGCTTCTGAGATAAGAACTTACTATTTAACAAAAACTTCTGGGAAAACTGGAAAGTAGGCATAGACCAACATCTTACAGCATATACCAAGACAGTCAAAGTGGGTACATGATTTAGATATAAAGACTGATACTAATGAGCAAACTAGGAGAGCAAGGAATAGGAATAGTTTGCCTGTCTAATTTATGGAGAATGGAAGAATTTATGGCCAAACAAGAGATAGAGAATATTATGAAATGCAAAATGGATAATTTTGATTACATTAAATTAAGAAATTTTTTCATAGACAAAGCCAATGCAACTAAGATTAGAAGGGATGCAGAAAACTGGGAAACAATTTTTACAACCAGTATCTCTGATAAAGGTCTCATTTCTAAAATATATAGAGAACTGAGTCAAATTTATAAGAATATAACCATTCTCCAATTGATAAATGGCCAAAGGATAGGAAAAGGCAGTTTTCAGATGAAGAAATTAAAGCTATAAATAATCATATGAAAAACGACTCTAAATCACTATTGATTAGAGAAAAGCAACTCAAAACAAGACTGAGGTACCACATCACGCCTATCAGATTGGCCAACATGACAAAACAGGAAAATTATAAATGTTGGAGAAGCTGTGGAAAAATTGGAACACTAATGCTTTGTTGGTGGAATTGTAAACTGATTAAACCATTCTAGAGAGCAATTTGGAACTCTGCCCAAAGGGCTATAAAACTCTACATACCCTTTGACCCAGCAATACCACTTCTAGGTCTGTATCCCAAAGAGATCATATAAAAGGGTTAAGGACCCACATGTACTAAAATATTTATAGCAGCTTTTTTTTTGTTGTTGTGGCCAAGAATTGGAAATTGAGGTGATTCCAGTCAGTTGTGGAATGGCTGAACAAGTTGTGGTAATAAGAGTTACAGAGAAATGAACAAAATTATAAGGTTTGGGAAAAGGTCAAGTGAATGGGAACAATAGTTGGTGTTACTCATAGTTATGTCTGACTGTCAGAATAGTGCACCAGGTCTTTGTATCTATCTCCTAAAGTCTATCCAGGCTCATGTTCATTGCTTCCATGATGTTATCTGTGCAACTCATCCTCTGCCACCCCTTTCCCCTTTTGCCTTCAATCTTTCCCAATACCAGGGTCTTTTCCATTGAGTCCTGCCTTCTCATTATCTGGCCACAGTATTTAAGCTTCAGCTTCAGGATTTGTCCTTCCAATGAGTAATCTGAATTAATTTCTTTTAAGTATTGACTGATTTGATCTGCAGCATTCAGTTTTCCTTATAGTTCAACTCGCACAGCAATATATCACTACTGGAAAAACCATGGCTTTGACTATATAGATCTTTGTAAGCAAGGTCATATCTCTGCTTTTTAGGATGCCATCCAGATTTTCCATCTCTTTATTTCTAAGAACCAAGCATTTTAAAATTTCATGGCTGTATTTACCTGTATGTGGTGATCTTTGAGCTCAACAATATAAAATCTGACACTTCTTCCATTTCTTCTCCCTCTATTTGCCAGGAAGTGATGGGACCAGTTGCCAAGATCTTAGTAGTCACAAGTGATGTTAATATCTACCTTTTATGATTCTTTTGTATATTCTTGCCACCTTTTTCATCTTTTATACATCTGTTAAGTTTCTACCATTTTTCTTTCATCATACCTATTTTTGTATGATTCCCTTGATGTCTTTAATTTTCTTGATGCGATCTCTTGTCTTTCCCATTATGTTTATTTCTTTGCATTGCTTATTTAAGAAAAATCTTTTTATCTCTCCTTGCTGTTCTCTGGAATTCTGCATTCATTTGGTTATATTTTTCCCTTTCTTCTTTACCTTTTGCTTTCCAGCTTACCTCAGGATTGTCAGATAGCCATTTTGCTTTTTAGTGGTTCTTTTTCTTTGGAATGTTATTCATTGCTACCTCCTGTACAATATTGCAAACTTCTGTCCATAGTTCTTCAGGTATTCCTAATCCCTTAAATCTATTCATTAGTTCTACTTCATATTCATAAGGGATGCTGTTTAGGTCATACCTAAATGGTCTGATAGTTTTCACTAGGTTCTTATTTTAACTCTGAATTTTGCAGTAAGAAGCTCATGATGTGAGCCACAACCAGCTCCAGATCTTGTTTTAATTGACTGTATAGAGTTTCTCCACCTCTGGCTGCAAAGTATATAATCAGTCTGATTTAGATATTGACGATCTGGTGGTGTCCACATGTGGAAATTATTTTTGGGTTGTTGAAAGACCATTTGCAATGACCAGTGACGATCTTGACAAAACATTTAGTCTTTGCCCTGCTTTATTTTGTACTCCAAGGCCAAATGTGCTTGTTATTCTAAGTAGTTTTTGATTTCCAATCCCCTATGAAGAATGTGACATCTTTTTTGGTGTTATTTTTGTTTTATTTGTTATATTTGGTGTTATTTCTAGAATATGTCTTCATAGAACTGATCAACTTTGGCCTCTTCAGCATCAGGTGTTGGAGCACAAACTTATGTTATTATGATGTTGAATGGTTTGCCTTGGATTCAATTAGCTATCATTCTGTCGTTTTTGAGATTATACCCCTGTACTGCTTTTCTCACCCTTTTATTGACTCTGAAAGCCATTTCTTAAAGGGGATTCTTGTCCTTTGTAGTATATATAATGGTCACCTGAACCCCTTCCCATCTATTTAAGTTCACTGATAGTAAAGGTGTTGGTATTTAAACTTTCCATCTCTTGTTTAACCACATCTACCTTACCTTGGTTCATAGATCTTACATTCTAGGTTCCTATTAAATATTGGTCTTTACAGCAATGGACTTTCCTTTTTTCACCAGACACATCTGCAGCTGAGCTTCCTTTTACCTTTGGCACATTAGCTTCATTCTTTCTGGGGCTATTTGTAGTTGTCCTTCACTCTTCTCTAATAACATGTTAGATGCCTTCTGACTTGAAGGGACTCCTCTTCTGTTGTCACATCTTTTATCATTTTAATACTATCCATGGGGTTTTCTTGGAAAAGATACTGGCATGTTTTGCCATGTCACCTTCTCCAGTGGATCATTTTTTGGTCAGAACTCTCCACTATGAACTGTCCATCTTAGGTAATCCTATATGGATTCATAGTTTAATTGAGCTACACAGGTCCTTCCACCATGACAAGACCAATGATCCAAGATTTGTAGAAGAAGTGGAGAGAGTAGTAAATAAGCCTATGCAGATGTGATCATAGCAATAAAGTGCCAAATAAAATGTTACATGAGTAAAATCAAAACAAAATAAACAGCAAAAGATAAACAAAATCCTAACAACCATAATCTTAAATGTAAAGGATTAAAAAATTTAAAATAACAAAAGTAAGTGGCAGCATGGACAAGAAAATAAACTCCAACAATTTTCTGCAAACAAGAAATACATGTAAAAACTAAATAAATATACAGAATGAAAATGAGTGACTGGGAGTAATTACTGTGTGTCAGAGGATTCTATAAAAGTAGGAGTTGTAAGTAATCTTTTGGACAAAAAAGTAAAAATTCACAGTATCAAGAGAGATACTAGATCAGGCAGAGCCAAGATGGCGGCATAGAAGCAGGAAAACTCTGTGAGCTCCCCCCATAACCATCTCAAATAGCTATAAAATATGACTAACCAAATTTTAGAGCTACAGAACCCACAAAGTGACAGAGAGAAACATCTCCTGGTGAAGGCAGCCCATCAGGCTGGCATGAAGGGTCCATTGCAGCATGCTGGGAACTGAGCCGAGCCCAGCATGAGCCTGAGGTTTTAGCCCCAGGGTGGCTCGGACCAGCAGTAGCTGGAATGGAACTTGGGAAAGTGGATCACCAGCAGCTATGGCAATTTCCAGAAATATCAACCCATAAATGCCAAAGACAAAGTAAAAGGTTATTGTAGAACTCTGTTGGAACTGGGGGGGACAGAGGCACAGTCCAGCCTCTACCCCCAGAGGGAGAAGCAGTAGAGGCATGGCAGCCGTGTAGCCACCTCTACTTGACTGCTTCAGAGCTCCTGGCCTACAAATTGTAGGGGTCCAAGCAATCATTCAGAGATTAATCACTCTTACTTTAACCAGCCTGGATCTGGATCATGGTCTTGGGTGGTGGTCCTGAGGTGTGTGACCAGTGATCCAGAGTTTGTGGGACTGTAGAGAAGGCACCCTCCTAATAGCTCCAGCAGCTGAGAAAACCCCAGCGATTAAGGACAAAGCTCTCCCCTCTGGAAGCAGAGTTCTACTGTGGCAAAAAGCTCAAAAGTCAAGTTGAGTGGCAATATGAGCAAGCGAAGGAAGCAAAGCAAGCAAGACAATCCAATTTTAGATTCCTTTTTTAAGGAAAAAAGGATCAAAGCATGGAATGGGAGGAAGACAACAAAGTCAGAACTCCTATACCAAAAGCTTCCAAGAAAAATATGAATTGGTTACAGGCCATGGAGGAGCTCAAGAAGGATTCTGAAAATCACTTAAGAGAGGTGGAAGAAAAATTGGGAAGAGAAATGAGAATGATGCAAGAAAATCATGAACAGAGAGTCAACAACCTGACTGAAGAAAATAACACCTTAAAAATAGATGAACTCAAATGGCAAAAGAGGCCAATGAGGAGAAGAATACTTTAAAGAGCTGAATTTGCCAGATGGAAAAAGAATTTCAAAAGCTCACTGAAGAAAATAATTCCTTCAGAATTAGATTGGAGCAAATGGAAGCTAATGACTTAATGAGAAATCAAGATATGAAAAAATATAGGGCAGTGTGAAATATCTCATTGGAAAAACCACTGACCTGGAAAATACCTCCAGGAGAGATAATTTAAAAATTATTGGGCTACCTGAAAGCCATGATCAGAAAAAGAACTTAGAAATCATCCTTCAAGAAATTCTTAAGGAAAATTTCCCTGATATTTTAGAACCAGAGGGCAAAATGGAAATTGAAAGAATTCGCCAATGACCTCTTGAAAAAGATCTCAATAAGAAAACTAGGAATATTATAGCCAGGTTCTAGAGTTCCCAGATCAAGGAGAAAATAATACAAGCAGCCAAGAAGAAACAATTCGAATATTGTGGAAACACAATCAGGATGACATAGGATCTAGCAGCATCTACATGAAAGGATCGAAGTGCTTGGAATATTATATTCCAGAGGTCAAAGGAGCTAGGATTAAAACCAAGAATCACCTACCCAGCAAAACTGAGTACTATTCAATGAAATAGAGGACTTTCAAGCATTCTTGATGACAAAACCAGAGTTGAATAGAAAATTTGACATTCAAATACAAGAAGCAAGAGAAGCATGAGAAGGTAAACAGGTAAAAGAAATCACAAGGAACTTATGAAAGTTGAATTATTTATATGCCTACATGGAAAAATTATAATTGTAACTTATAAAACTTTTCTCAGTATGAAGATAGTTGAAGGGAATATAAGAGTGTGTGTGTGTACATATATATATGTGTGTGTGTGTGTGTGTGTGTGTGTGTATATACATATATTTAAATCTTATAGACATATATGTGTATCCATACATATATATGTCTACATAGGATGGTATATGTATGTATAAATACATATGTGAGTGTGCATATGTATATGTACATGTATACATAGAGGGCACAGGATCAATTGAATAGGAAAGGATGATGTTTTAAAAATAAAATTATGAGGTGAGAGAGGAATATAATGAAAGGAGATGGGGAGAGACAGAATGGGGTAAATTATCTCTCATAGAAGAGGGAAGGGATTACTGCTACAATGGAGGGGAAGAACAGGAAGTCCAAAGGGAATGGTTCAACGTTACTCTCATTGAATTTGGCTTAGGGAGGGAATGACATTTACACTAAGTTGGGTATCTTGCCCTAGGAGAGTAGGAGGGAAGGGGATGAGAAGGGGGATGATGGACAGGAGGGCATGTTGGGAGGGAGGGTAGTTAGAAGCACTCACTTTTTAAAGGGACAAGGTCAAAGCAGAGAATAGAACAAGTGGATGGTGGGATAGGATGAAGAGAAATATAGTTTTTCACAATGTATCCACTATGAAAATGTTTTGCATAACTACACATGTACAACCTATATTGAATTGCTTATCTTCCCAGTAAGGGTGGGTAACAAGGGAGGAAGGGAATGAATCTGGAATTCAAAGTTTTAAAATCAAATGTTTAAATATATATATGTATGTATGTATATATATATATATGTATGTATTTTACATGCAACTGGGAAATAAGATATACAGGCACTGGGATATAGAAATCCATCTTGCCCTACCAGAAAGTCAGAGTGGGAATAGGGGAAGATATAGGAGAAAGTAGATTGGGGGAGGGGGGTGTACAGTGGGATTGCTGTTTTGGGGTGGTGGGTAGGGGAAAGATGGGCAGAAAATTTTTAACTCAATATCTTGTGGAAATGAATGATGTAAACTAAAAATAAACATAAAATTTAGTTTAAAAAATAAAAAGAATTTTTTTTAAAAAGAGAGGTACTAAACAGGGAAACTATTATGCTTAAAGGTTCCATACACTGTCATCTAATATCATTATTAAACACATAGATTCCATGTAACACTTCGTTGTTGTTCAGTAATTTTAATCATGCCTGACTCTTCATGACCTCATTTGGAGTTTTCCTGATAAAGATAGTGTAGTAGTTTGCTATTTTCTTCTCCAGCTCATTTTACAGATGAAGAACTGAGGCAAACAGTGTTAAAAGACTTGCCCAGGGTCACACACCTAGTAAGTTTCTGAGGTCAGATTTGAATTCAGAATGATTCTTGCTCATTTCACTCCTCTTCCCCACTCCTACGATCTATCCATTGCATCACCTATCTACCCCAAATAACATAGCATCTAAGAAAAGAAAATATTCATTGAATTGAGAAAAGACATAGTAAGAGGAGTCTTTAAAGTTCTTGTTTGAGATCTAGATAAATATAAAACACAAGGGAAAAATGTAGATTTGAACAAACCATAGGAGAAATTAGATTTGAAGAACTTAAGGTGTATTCTGAATAGCAACATCAAGAGTATGCCTAGAATTATATGATAACTTTACTAAAATAGGCCATGTACTAGGGCAAATAGAAACTATAAATAAATATCAAAGGGTAGAAATATTAAACAATCTTTAGAACTAGAATGCAGTAAAAACAATTATACCAGGAATATGAAGAAAAGATAAAGACTTAATATATGACCTTTAATGACATCTTAAATAATTAGTAGGTCAAAGAACAAATCATCAGAGCAATTAGGAGCTATTTGACAAAGTAGAATAATAATGAAGCAACATATCCATGTTTTTGGAAAAGTTTAATGCATTATTTTTTTTAAAAAATTCTTCAAACACATCAAGGGAAGAAAAAAGAATGAATTGAGAATTAAATTTTTAAAAAAGGAGTGGAGATCACCAATTAATATACTTGAAAGAACAACAAAAGAAAACATGGAAACTAAAGGACAAATAGATAAAAAAAATAAGCTAAAAGGACTATAAAATGATAAAAGAAAATTAAACTCCCTTTCCTTGAAAAGACTAATAAAGTCAACAAAACTTTAGCCAAATTAAAAGACACATAAAGCACTGCTCTTGTAGGGACACTATTCTTGTCCCTAATATAACATTCATTGGTTCTGGCCCATTAAGCCTTCCACTGATAACCATTCACAAGACTTACAGGGAAACTATTGGCCCAATTGAAATTCTTCCACTCCCTGAACTATATTTTTTCTCCCTAGTGGGCTGGTGAACCAGGAACCTGGGTGACTGCATCCCCACCTGAAAAAAAGAAAGCCAAATTCATTTAAAATGAATAAATAAATTTCGTAATGAAGAGAAAATAAAAAGTAATGATCAGAACCTACTGTAGATGCTAGCAAATCTGATAAGATAAAGGAATGGATAACTAGCTAAAATATAAAGTACCCCAATACAAGATAGGGAAGATATTTTAACCCAGTCTCAGAAATTAAAACTGAGCAAGCTATGAAGGAATTATCAAAAAGGGGGAAAATCCTGGGCTAAACAGATATCTAGAGCATTCTATGAAACTTGTAAAGATTAATTGTAGTATATAAATTATCCTCAACAATTGAAATAACACTATTAACATTCATTGTATGAAACAAACTAGGGAGGAATACAGAAGAGAAAGGGAATTATAGACCATTATCACTAATAAATACTGATGCATATCTTAAAATAAATTTATAGCAAAAAGACTGCAGCACTGCAAAGTAGAAAGAATATTTTAAATCTGAAGTCTGGGTTTGAATCTCACTCTACCATTGACTACTTATGTGACTATAGTGAATCATATAACTTTTCAGGGCTTTAATTTATAAGTAAAGTAGGGGTGAGAATGTGTTGACTTTTCAGATCCAACCTGCCCCACAAATCCCCCAAACTTTCTTATTAAGTTATATTTATACCAGAAATATGATGATGATTCAACATTATGGAAACAATGTAATTATACTAAAAACAAAAACAACCTAAACTACACCATTATATCAATAGAATCAGAAAGAAAAAAAACCTTTGACAAAATATAGCACTCATTTATAAAAAAAAACAACCAACAACCTTAAATCTAGGCATATAATGACCATTTTAATATAATGCTAATAACCAGTATTTATATAGAATTTTGAAGTTTAAAAAGTATTTTCCTTAGAATAACCCTGTTGAGGTGTGACTTTTTTCTAGATGAAAAAACCCAGGTTCAGACATGATTAAATAACTTTCCCACTATCATATAGCTAGTAAAGGATATGCATCTTGTGCATCTGGGTCTTCTGACCAAGTCCAGTGCTATTTTCCACCAAACCATAGTATTTCTTATACTTGAAGTGGTGTCTTAGTACAGGAATAGAATTCTTGCAGAGATAGGGGAAGGCAGCGACTTGATACATATTATTGATGGTTCTAAAATAGTTTTAGGAATAAGTTATCTCCTACCCATCAGACTCCTACAAATTTTTTTCACTGAGTGAATAATTATTTAGGCAGTGAGTGGGTAAAAAAAAATCATATTTTAAACTTCAGTTTACCTAAGTTACTGTCTACCCTTTCTAGTTCTTCTGTCTGTGACACCCACATACCGATCTTCAATTCCTCCTGTGTTCTTAATAGCACAGACAAGACACAGTTGCCTACCTTCCTAATTGGCTAGCTCACTGGAGAGACCAGGTGTAGGTCAGGGCATGGAGGAGTTGTCTAGTGGGCCAGTATATTCCCTTTAGGTCTTTGGAATGGATGTCAGGGGAAGGATTAATGGGCCAGATTCAATGGTTGTTCTGTTGGGAAAAGTAGTGGCTCCTTAGTTAGGGCTGGCCTTTATGTGTCTAGAAACCTATCTAGGAGATCAAAACCATTCCCTGCCTGAAATGATTGTATTCTAAGTGAATGTTTAGCCATGGCCATGCCATGAAGTTCTAATGCATTAGCCTTAATATCCTTTCCAAATTTAAAATTTTTGGGGACATCCTTTATTAGACTGAGGACAAATTAGAACCTAATGTGTGCAGTAGAATTGATATCCTTCAGCCTGTGCTACTTCTAGTTAGTAAATGCTTTGTGTGTCAGATATATTTTTTCTGTTTTGCATTTTGCCATTACTGCCTAATACACACCCATATCATTTTTTATTTCTTGCCACTTTTACCTGATCATTCAATAGTTTGAACAGATGAAGGCCATGGTGCCTACAATATCAGGATAAAATACATACCTAGTTAGACATTTTCTTTCAAATGGGACCTCTGAGAGCAAATTGTATTTGAAAGTAGGGACTTCCAGCAGAAGGAATGAATTATAAGGAGTGTATTATAATTGAAATCTTTGTTGAAACATTAAATTATTGTGAATAAGTATTTGTTTCTTATCTTGTTTACTTAAATAGTTAAAAATGGTCATTGTCTATGGAAAAGGTATCTTCAAGGCTTCTTTTCAGATAATACTTAAGACTACTATATCTGTGGCTAATTCATTGAATAGTCATTTAGGTGCCTACTATGTGCTGGGGCTGGGCATACAAAGAAAAGAACACAATGGTTTTTAACTCAGAGCTTAGACTTATTAATCAACTCAGTAGGTTAAAGTATGATGCCATGGTGATCAAGATGTATGTTCAGGGGCAGCTAGGTGGCGCAGGGAATAAAGTACCCACCTTGGAGTCAAGAGGACCTGAGTTCAAATTCGACCTCAGACACTTAAACGCTTACTAGCTGTGTGACCTTGGGCAAGACACTTAACCCCAATTGCCCTGCCTTCACCCCTCCAGAAATAGAGAGAGAGAGAGAGAAAGAGAGAGAGAGAGAGAGAGAGAGAGAGAGAGAGAGAGAGATTGATTGATTGATTGTATGTTCAGTCTTCTCCTTTCCTAGTTGGCTTCACTCTTTTCCATACAAATCTATTCAATCACAGTCACAGAATATGTCAGGAAGAAGACTCAGACAGAACTTTACAGTTGAAAGAGACTATTAGTGAGAGAAATATGGATGGAAGAGTACAAGCCTCTCACCATTACTGTAAAAACAACTCATATAACTTATGACCACATTTCCTGCCTTCAGGTTACTGATTCATGGATCTCTTGGTAGCTTCTTAACTGTAGGGGAAGGGACTGGAAGGCTCTGAACCAGTGAATGGGAAACAAAAAGGAAAGTTTGCAGATAAGATACCACACTTGAAAGATTTCTTAGATCCTTTATTTTAGTTTCAAGCTGGAAGCAGTTTACTAATGTTATATGGCCACTATTCCAGTGAATTCATAGAAATGTAAATCATGAATTTTTAATTATGTTTTCTCTGGGGGTTTTGATTTCAACCAAATTCCTTCTGTCTCCTAAAACTTGAGCTGTTTCTTCTGATGAGCTTATTTAGCTCAGTTTTTTTAATTGTATTTTCTGATTCTGTAATATCTTCCATATTCCATTCAAATTACCATAAAACCAACTGCCTGGGCAACCAAATGGCATTTTAAAAGTATGCATTATGATAGAGAGTAGTGCAATTTCTATTATTTATTTGAGAAATAGAAATGAAGTTTTTTTGTTTTTGTTTTTCAGATATCTGTATTTAGACAATATGTGAATAGATTTTACTTGGAGAAATGGCAAGTAGAGCTCAGGAAGCTTAACAATTTCCCATTTCTGACTGAATAGAAATGTACATCAGAAGAATAAAATTGACCCTTATTTCCTTTCTCCACTATCAGACACCCTGGTAAGAAGTGTGACTAGCTTTTATTTGAGAGAATTAGCACTTTAGGATTTACCTTGGGTACAGCTGAAGAGCTAATTAGTTTTTTGAAAGGTGTGATTCCAATATACCCCTCCCCCCAAATCCTAGGAAACAAACTTTGAAATCTGATTTTCAAAGATCTCACTCCAAGTTTTAAATTTTAAAGATGCTTGTGAAAATGCCTAAAGAGAATGCCTTTTTATGGTTCATGGGCTCCAAAAGCAAATTAAGTTAAACACACCGTTAAAAGAACCAAGTTTTTTAATGGAAAATGATAACCATAAAGTTGATGTTTGGGGTTTATTTGTCACCTTTTTCCACAGGGCTTGTTTAGTACTAGTCCTTTATCCATTCCCAGTGGGTATTGGTTTCACCAGTTCCATTTGGGGCTACTGTATTTACAAAGATGGTTAGAGTCCAGAGAAAAAACATTAGAGTTGCATTTTGCAGTGTGGGAGTAGATGGTGACAATCAGGAAGTAGGGAAAACTGTATCATATTTTATATTTTAAGTTTTTCATAATAAATCCTTTGGAGCAAGATTTAATATGAAAAGCTTCAAGTCCAAGGAAAACTTCCATCTCTAATCTTAATGGATTTGTGAAATTGATTTTTTGAAACCATATCTAAGCTTTAGCTTTATATTTATGAAAAGTTTTTAGATTCAGTCCAGGGTTCTAGACCATCAGATCTTTTTGTATCTTGACTGTACACCCCATTCTAGAAGCTACCTTTTCTTATTTTCTTGTCTTTTGGAAATTGGATGGAAATACATCCATACCACCTAAGCCTACACAAGAAGTAAGAATCAAAGGTGGGATTTAAACCCAGGTTCTCTGACTTCAGAAGTTTTTCTACTACAGTAATAGACCCACTTCAGCCTAGTGATAGATTAAGGAGACAGATTTTAAGATACTGAAGAGAGCTGAAAAGTGAGTAGGAGGTGAGGAAATGAAGCCATGAATGGTAGTCACATGTCATCAGTACCTTCTGCCACTCTGAGTGGACCCTCTGACTAGGGGGGCAGGGCCATGGGCTTTAGCACCTCAATTTGAGGACTGTGCTCAGGACAGTTTTTCTTCCTATTTCCCATCAGCTATCCTACTTTTGGACTTTGTTGAGTTTGAGATGCTTACATGATGTCCAGTGGAGAAATATCTAGAAACAGCTAGCATTGTGCGACTATAGCTCTGGGGAGACTCTAGGATTGAGTAGGTTATATATGGGCATTGTCTTCATAGAAATGATAATAGAACCCATGATAACTGATGAACTCTGAGAGAGATGGTGGAGAGAGAGAGAGAAGAGGGCACAGGACTGAGTCTTATAAACCCATAGTTAGGGGGTGAACCATAGATGGTAATTTAGTGCAGGAGGAAAATGAAGAGAATATGATGTCACAAAAACCAAGAGAGGAAGGAGGGGAGGAAAGGGAACACACATTTATTAAGTGCCTGCTTATGCCTGGCATTGTTCCAAGTACAGTACAAATATTATCTCATTTGATCCTCACATCAAGCCTGGAAGATAGATGCTGTTATCATTCAGATGAGGATAAGTGACTTTTTGAGGTTTATACAGTTATTACTAAGTGTCTGAGGTTGGATTTCAGCTCAAACCTTCCAGACTCCAGGCTCATTGTTCTACACTGCCCTTTGCTAAGCTGATGTGGTCCCCTTTGTTGCCTGTAAAGTCTCACTGGGGCAGTAAAGGTCCATGTGGGCAGCATCTGCCTTTGCAAATTACTTGTTTGAATAGTGATTGCTTAGTCTTTTCTAAGCCATGGTATTGAGAATAGATCAATACATCTGACACATATGCAGTCTATCCCTTTTCAGGTTACTGGTAAAAATGTTAAATAGCCCAAAGATAAGCATAGGTCCTTGGACTTTTCCACTGGAAGCTTGCTTCCAAGTTGGCAAGAAACCAGTAATGACTGTTCTGTGAATCTGGACATTCTACAGTTTTCTAGCCTACTTAATGCTACTTTCATCTCATCTGCATCTCTCTATCTTTTCTGTTAAAATTGGGTAAGAAACTTCATTAAAAGCTTTTTTCCCCTAAATTTTAGATAATGTAATCATTTAAAGCATTCTCCCAATCTACCATAACATTAAACTCTGTCATTTCTATCTCAGATTGTAAATAACCTCATATTCTTCAGGCTCCAGTTTGGATACTTACTTACCTGTGTGACCCTTGGAAAAGAGCTTAACCCCTCTTGTCTGATTTCCTCCCCATGAAATGAGGGGGTGATATTCTTGGTGACTTCTATGATCCCTTCTAGCTCTGAATGTCTAATCCTTTAAGCTCCGGTTCTGAGCTGAATGCCCATGTACTGACTCCATATTAGGCTTGTGTCTGTCATAGGCAGTGATCTCTAGGCTGATGGAGTTAGTGATCTCTGTTCATTGAGTTGTATGTAGATGAAGGGCTAAGTAAACCAATGGATTTTGTCATTACAAATTAGTAAGATCTGAGTGCTGAAAAAAGAAGCAATGTAATTATTTCATGATTGGGCTGTTCCCAGACTGATTAGATGATTTTTTTTCTCCCGAAATGGCCTTGCAGGACATCTCTAAAAGAGATTGGCAAGGCAGGAGCTTGGATGTGAATGGTAAAGGGAGAGGGGGGTAGTACCTGCCTGTCTGATGTCGGGAGGGATTAGAATATAAGTGATTGGTTCTCATTGAACAAATGAAAATTCATTACTAAGAATTTTTTGATTCTTTATATGTATTTATATGTATTCTTTATAGTATTACTGGTACATAGCAAAAGTCTTGCATATAGTAGGCTCTTAATAAATACTTATTTGCTTACGAAAGAGCTATGTATGGACCACAAAAAAGGTAAATAGAATCATTATAGGACGTGGTCCCTTAAAGCCCATTTACAGACTAATAAAGTGTCTGACCCTCTGATATCAGAAGACACACTAGGTAAGTCACTTAATCTTTATGAACCTTATTTCCTTGTCTGCAACATTGGGCTAATATAACATTTTTCAAGCACTTTCAAAGTTTTCAAAGTGCTTTCTCCACAATACCCTGTTAGGGTAGATGAAGTTGGTATAATTATTCTTGCTAGGGCTAAGGGGCTTTGCTTTGGAGTGGGTTAGGGCTTCTTGTAAAGCTTAAGGAGGCTGTATTGCCTGTCAAGCTAATATTTGCTCTTTCTCAGATAGAATGCCAGGGGCTTTGGCTGACAGAATGCATCTGCTTTTGTGCAACTATTAGGGTAAGGTTTGGGAGACATGCTTAAGGGAGCTGCACAATGTATCAAACTAATGTTTAGACTATATGGCATGTGAAGCTATATTACTTGTGTCAGGCTTATATTTATGGTGTATTCTGTATTAAACTAAGTATATGCTTAGTGGGAAAGGACTGTGGGGATGTTTAATTCATCAGATTTTTCTTGTGCAAATGACTAGTGACTCTGGAGGGAAACTACTTCAGTCAAATTAGAGGATCCTGGACAAGGGTCTTGGGCACCAGTATAGTGAACAGGATTGATTTAGTTGTTTTTATGACCTCCTTTTCCTGAAGAAATTGTGGTATAGATCGGCCTGTGTGGGAAATGGTACAAAGGTTAAAAGCAACTATTATGAATAAGTGGTCAGGAGAGGGTGGTAGAAGAATTGAAGGGAGAGATTTGGAATCACTGCCTTGGGTAATGGGAAGGGCAGAGGTGTTATAAAAGGTCTTGGCAAGGGCACACATCTATGTCATGGCAGCTGATTTTACAAACCCAAATTTCTTTCCAGTATGCCAAGTAGACTCTTCTGTAGCTCTTAAAAATATGCTCCATAAATGATTGTTGAATATTTGATAAAAGAATGTCTAGAAATGCTCACTGGCTTTGCCCCATGGCCCCACATGGCCCCAAATTTATGCCATATATAAGTAACCACTGGGGAATTCTATTCCTTTAAGCCATCTTTTCTAATAATAACTGACAGTCACTTATTGCCTTAAGTTCTTCCAGTGTACATTATCTTACAGGGACCTTATCGCCCCTGTACATTATCAACAACTTTCTGTGGTAGGTACTACAGGTATTATTAACTTTGTTTTGCAGATGAGGAAGCTGAGGCTCAGCAAGATTAAATGATTTTCCTATAGTCACACAGTTAGGATTTGAGGCAGGATTTGATCCTAGGTCTTTCTGGCTTCAAGTCTACCACTCCATTTCAGGCTACCAATTTGTAGGAGAAAGAATGTTATCTTGCAGTCCATTGAATACCTAGTTCTAGTTTTTTTCTGCTTTTGAATTTACACACTAATAAGTAGTTTGTTAAAAATGTGATTTCTTCAAGTAGGTTCTCCAGACTTAGAAACCATTTATGGAACAAATTCAGAAAATATTAATTTTTTGTCTTAGTTTTAAATTTTAAAAAATTTGTCTTTCTTTTTAATATATATATACTTTTGGAGGGGGACGGGCAGAGCAATTGGGGTTAAGTGACTTGGCCAAGGTAACATGGCTAGTTTTTGTGTTAAGTGTCTGAGACCATATTTGAAATCAGATCCTCCTGACTCCAGGACTGGTGCTCTATTCACTGCACCACCTAGCGGCCCGAATTTTGTTTTTAATATTGCCTTTATTTCCCTAGTGTGTTCCCCTTCAGTCTCTCACCTACACAGTCATCCATTTTCTCAAAGAATAAAAGAAAGAAAGTGAGGGGAAAAAGCAGTTCAACAAAACTATCAAATAAGTTAAGGTTGACAATATATGCAGTAGCTTATATCCATTGCTACTAATCTCTGAAAATCTCTTCTTCAGGGCCAAATTTGGTCATATAGGATGTGCGTTTGATTTTTTGTTGTCATTCTTTCCGTTTATGTTTTTATAGTTATTGTATATGCTGTTTCTATTCTGCTTATTTGATTATATTGAATCATATAATCTTCCCATGCTTCTCTATATTCTTTATAATTCTCATTTAGTGGCAATATCCCATCATATTCATGTACCACATTTATTTTAGCCACCCTCCATTGGTCATAATCTCCTTTGTTTCCAATTCTTTGCCACTATAAAAGTGCTTCTATAGATATTTTAGTGTTTATTGAACTTTTATTTTTATCTTTGACCTCCTTTCAACTAAATATGCCTAGTTGTGAGATCTCTGGGTTAAAGGTTATGATATCTTAATTGCTTTTCTTCCATAATTCTAAATTGCTTTCCAGAATGATTGGAACTAGTTCACAGTTCCTCCAATAATGTATCAGTTTGCTTGTCTTTCCAGAACAGCAGATCCTACAGATTAGCTAAGATGAAAAAAGATGGGAATAATCAATTTTGGAAGAGTGCTAGAAATATATTTTACTGATTTTACAAAAGATTTACAAGGTGATACATGTTTAGGATCATGGAGTCCATGATACTATTTTGCCACATATATTTCTGGCCTTAATGGCCAGTAGAAAGTTCATAGGGAAAAAAAACCAACGGAATTAATATTACTCCTGCTGTAGGCTTTCCATGTCAATTCATTTCCTGTAGGTTGTTTGCTGTTGTATCAAAGATCAGAGCAGCTGGAATCAAATCCCTGTGATTATTAAGGCAGTAATTGCTGATCATGTTGACACTAGTTGTATTAACTAGTGCTTAAATAATTGAAAATGTTGCCTACCAGACAAAGCATAGATTTAAAGGCTTCTCTGTTTATATTAAGGACAATATCTACTGTTAGTAGTCCAGGTAATAGTAAAAACATTTTTCCATATGATTTTATTTTATTAGTGTATCTGAAAATATGATTTTATTTTAGTAATGTCTGAAAATACTTATTCCTCAGACAGAGTGAAGCTAATGACTTGCCTTAAAGAGTAAAAAAACTCTTTTTTTTTTTGAGGAATAGAACAATATGCTAGCATTGTGTCACAGAACCTTTTAGAATGCTGGCTAGAAGGTCACAAAACTTAGCCTCAATCTTTTTTTTTCCATATTCTAATGAGAAACATATATTCGCTATCACTGTAGTGAAGTCACCGCCAGATTTGTGGATTAGCAAGGCTCATAGTCAACCAAAATATATTGCTTCCTTCTTCTTGGCTCCTTTATTTTAAACCTCTTGAGGCTTTGTTTCTTGGGAGATGGATTTACAACCATAGAATTCTGCTTCATGAGAGAAATTAGAATATGTATTGCTCAAATCATGCTTTAAGGTTTGTGAACCACTTTATATACATCACCTCATTTGATTCTCACAACAATTTAAACACATTTTCATTTTCAAATGTTTCCAATGCCATTGAAATGTTTGTTTTTTGACCTATATATCATAGTTTCCAAATTAATGAACTGAATTTCTTGAGTTCTTGATTATAAATTACATGTTGTCCAGGCAATATTTCTATTTTTACGTCCACAAAAGTCCCCATACTAATGCCTCATTCTAGGCTGGAGATTACCCTGCTTCCTTGAAGACTAATGGTACTAAAATTTAGTGATTTAGGCTTACAATCATTATAATAATTTTAACATGACAACTTGAATGATTTCTCCAGAGGCAAAATGGATTTTTTGAGATAGAACACTAAGATATGTTGCAAGCAAAGGCTTTAGAAATTTCTTATCTTACAGTAACATTTTTTGAACTGATGTATGTCTTTACATAGAAAAGAAAAATACATATATTTTTATATCCTACCACATTTTTAAGACTGTACTCATAGTTTTCATAATATACTTTCATTTCATGGTTCATAGTATACTCATGGCTTTCTGTGACTACAAAGTAAAGATGATATTCTTGAAGGCAACTGTAGTAATGGGAAGTTATGTATGTAAGGTTGCAACCAAAATGAAATTGCATCTTTGAACATAATGCTGTTCTTTGTCAGTTAATCTGTTTGATATTAGATTTTGTTAAATGGGAAGAACTGGAATTCATGAAAGAGAGAATCTGCTTCCGTCACTGCCAGATACAAAAACTGATGGATTTATCATGCATATAAAAAAGCCTCCCACCATATTATTCCCTCAGAAATCCATCCTCCTACTTGTGAAACCCACCCAAGCCTATTGACTAAACCTAGAAAAACAAACTGAACTCTCCTCCTCTTCTTTCTCTATTCCACCTCCAGTTTACACTGAAAAATTCATGGAGTCATCTGAAACATTTTAAGTCACATAGCATAACATGGAAAACTTTCTAAGCCCTTCAATTTTGATATACTCCTTAGTGTTCTTGCATGTCTATACCTAAATAAGTACACTAAGGGTTTAGGCTTGATCAGTTATCTGTACTGTCTTGAAGATACTGTTTAAGATTCTGCTCTCTTACTTCCCTGGAACATAGAACCAGAGAGTCATATGATCTCACTTCATTTAAAATTTTGATCCTCTTTTAATGTGAGAGGCGCTACCAAAGGATTGACTAATATTAACCATTTCATCTTAAAATCGCAATTTGTATGACTGTGGAGAGAGTATGATGTTTTCCATCTAAGTGCAGGATTTTGGTCTGAGTCATTTCCATCTTACATGGTACACTTAGCAAATCTTAGAAGATTGTTTCTAAAATATTCCCAGATGTGACTAATACTTCAAAATTGTTTATAAGTGTTCTTAACATAATTGTACATGTGATTTCAAAAACACAACTTTGCTATTTTTCTGTACTTAGCTTTTTGAGCTTTTCTCAGCTAAAAATATTGTTTTGAACTGTGAAAGAAGAATTCAGCAGAGTGGCAATCATCCATCATCCTAATTTAATAAATCTTTTAAAAGCATCAGAAGATGCAAAGCATGATGGTAGGCACTGGTGATGCAAAGGTGAAAAAAAAGTCAAGTGGCCTTTTCTTAAGGGTCTTTACGGCCTAGTAAGAGGATTTGCAACACACAGAAAATAAATAAGAGTCATGGTAGAATGTGGCAAGAGACAAAGACAGATCCAGTCCTTTTCCTATTTTCTATCTCTGAAAGCATTGGTATTTTGGTTGTATGAATGCACTGGGAAAGTGACTGAGTCTCCTTTCAAAGATAACAAAAAGTATGGCATTTTAGTGGTTGAGAGGCATCATGGTATAGTGTATTGACAGCTGGATTTGGAGTCAAGAAGATCTAGATCCAAAAGTTCTGTTTCTATATATACTGACTCTGATACATACTGGCTGTGTAAACCTGGGTAAGCATTTAAATTTTGAGGGCCCTTCTCATCTCTCCAGGCTGAGCAATAAATGTTTTGCATTGGGAGACCTCTTTGTACCAAATGATCATCAGTTATCATCAGTCATTTTCCTCATCAGGAGTTTTTTAAACAAATCAAACCTCTGGTACTAAAAGGAAAATGGCAGATGCTTTAGGGGATGTGGAAAAATTGTGACATTAATTTACTGTTGGTGGAGTTGTGAACTGGTCCAACCATTCTGGAGGACTGTTTGAAACTATGCCCAAAGGGCTATAAAACTGTGTGCCCTTTGACCCGTCAATACTATTACTAGGTCTATATCCCAAAGAGATCGAAAAAAGGGAAAAGGACATATATATATATATATATATATAAAGGACATATATATATATATATATATATTTATAGCAGCTTTTCTTGGCAAAGATTTGAAAGTTGAGGTGATGGCCATTAATTGGGGAATGGCTAAACAAGTTGTGCTGGAAAATTTTGCTGAAATATTGTGTTATAAGAAGTGATAAGCACAAGGTGGTTTCAGAAAAATCTGTGAATACCCTTATGAAAAGTTAAATGAGCAGAACCAAGAGAACATTGTATACAATAACAATATTGTAATGATGATCAACTGTGAAAGAATTAGGTACCTCTGATCAATACAATGATCCAAGACAGTTCCAAAGGACTCATTATGAAAAATGTTGTCTACCTCCAGAGAGAAAACTGATCAACTGAGTCCAAATTGAAGTATAATTTTAAATTTTTCTTTATTTTTCTAGTTTTTTTGCAACATGGCTAATGTAGAAATATGTTTTGCATGATTACACATGTATAATAGAAATCATATTTCTTGCCTTCTCAATGGATGGGGAAGGGACTCAAGGGAGGGAAAGAATTTGAAACTCACTGTTGTTTACAAATGAATGTTAAAAACAACTAAACAATATTTTTTTTTGGAGGGAAATTGGGGTTAACTAACTTGCTCAAGGTCACACAGCTAGGTTTTTTTGTTTGTGTGTGTTAAGTGTCTGAGGCCGGATTGGAACTCGGTTCTTTCTGACTCCAGGGCCGGTGCTCTACTCACTGCGCCATCTAGCTGCCCCTAAACAATAAATTTTTAAAAAGGAAAAAAAATGCAAGACAGTTTCTCCTCTCAGGGAATTCACCTTTTACAGGGGGAGGTAACACGTATGGGAAGTTTTAGTTACATGTGAGATGGAAAGGTCCCATGGCCCATAAGTATATCAGCAAAGTAGAGGTTAATGCATCTTTTAAAATGTTGTTTCCACTGACAATATCTTATCTGTTGCTGTCAGGAACTGTCCTAAGAACTGTCCTAGGTACTGAAGAGAAGGACCAGTTGTACTGCCTTTAGAGGTTTGGTCAGGGCCTGGGCTTGAGCCCAGTTGAGTAGGGGACTTATTCTCTGAGTCATCTGGGAATAAAAGAAGGCACTGCCATATCCACATCAGTTGAAAATGGTTAGCTTAATATTTACCTGGAGAGGCTTATATGAACTGATGATAAGTGAGAAGAGTAGAACCAAGAGAAATTTGTATACAATATGTGTGATGACCAACTATGATAGACTGGACTCTTCTGAGCAATGCAGTGATATAAGTCAATCCCAAAAGACTCATGATGGAGAGAGATGTCTACATTCAGAGAAAGAACTAGAAAGAACTGAGTTTGAATCCTGATTGAAGCAAACTACTTGATCTTTTTCATTTTATTGTTTGGTTTTATTTCCTCTTTACCATTTTTCATTCCATCTAGTACAATCTGCCTTTGTAACCTGACTAATGTCTAATGTGAAAGTTTTTGCAGATCTTATACTGGATTGTATGCCATCATGGAGGGGGGGAGGGAAAGAAAATTTGAAACTCAAGGAATTACAGAATTGAATCTTGTATTTGTGGAGGGGAAGATGACTTTCGTTGAGGGGAGAGAGGGATTGAGTATAATTTCATAGAGAAGTCCCATTCCCATTCTCTACTCCTTCTCTGCAGAAAGAGAAAGATTTCAAAAGGTGGAAATGATGAGTCCTTGCATTCCAGTCTTGGGAGGGGAGATGATCTGTGTGAATATGTGGAAGCAGGAAATAGCAATATGAGATAAGGGAAGAGCTAATAATCAAATTTGCTTGTAACTTAGGGTTATTAGGGGAATAATGATATAGTTAGAGACCATATTGTGGAGATCCTTAAATTCCAGGATAAGGCATTTGTGATATCCCAAGTGGGTCACAAAATATTTTTGATCAGGATAATGGTATGTACAGGTATGAAAGATACTTTGGCACTTTGTATGAAGCATGGATGAGCTTGGATGTAGGGAGACCAATTAGGAGACTATTGTGATAGTATAGGTAAGAAAAGAAAAAAAAGTTATGAACTAGGGTGATGGCTGTGTGAATGGAGAGGACAGTGTATTTGTAAAAGATTCCTTAATGGTAGAATGGAAAGAACTTGGTAAAAGATTGTCTGTGGGGAAGTGAAGGGGAGGAAAAAAAGTCAGAAATGACTAGATTAATGTTGATGGCATCAACAGATATAGGGGCAATGAAGAGAGGTACGGGTTTGGGGGATGAATGATGAATTTAGTTTTAAATATGTTGAGTTTGAGAAGCCTATTATACACCTAGGTAGAGGGGTCCACCAGGCAGATGGAAATGCATATGCAGTAATGCAAGAAAGATATTTGACTGAGAATAGAAACTTGAGAATCACCTGAATAAAAGTAATAATTGAAAACTGATTAGAGTAATTTAAATTTCCAAGGGAAGGAGAAGGAAGGGCAAGGACAGAGTCATGGGGCATGATTAATTCCCTGAGAGCCTGAGAAAGAACAGTCAAGTAGGGGGAGAACTGGGGAAGAACAGGTGAAGAGTGTGATCATATGAATGAAGGAAACATTTTTAAGTGCTTACTGGTGAAAAGCTTTGTGCTAAGTACTAGGGATACAAACTGAAAAGTAAGCCCTTCCCAGCTTTCAGAGAGCTTTAATGGGGTAGATATGGAAGGTTTCATCTACTAGTCAGATGGAAAAGTCCTCTGGTCCTTACAGTGCAGCAACAAAGCTGATGGTAATGCATTTTTTATTTGTTTATTTTTAGTTTTCAACATTCATTTCCACAAGATTTTGAGTTACAGATTTTCTCTCTCTCTTTTCCCTACCCCAAAACAGTGAGCCTACTCCCCCATTCCCCTTCTAACTTTCTAGTAGGGCAAGATGAATTTCTATACCCCAGTGCCTGTATATCTTATTTCCCAGTTGCATGTAAAAACATTTTTTTAACATTTGTTTTTAAAACTTTGATTTCCAGATTCTTTCCCTTCTTCCCTTCTCACCCACCCCCAATGGGAAGATAAGCAATTCGATATAGATTATACACGTGTAGCTATACAAAACGTTTCCATAGTAGATATTTTGTGAAAGATTAACTATATTTCCCTCCATCCTATTCCACCCCCCACTTAGTCCATTTTCTACTTTGACCCTGTCCCTTTTCAAAAGTCTGCTTCTAACTGCCCTCTCCCCCAATCTGCCTTCCCTTCTGTCATCCCCCTCTTATCCCCTTCCCCTTACTTTCCTGTAGGGTAAAATACCCAATTGAGGGCTTATAGTATTCCCTCCTTAAGCCAAATTCAATGAGAGTACAGTTGACCATTCCCTTTCACCTTCCTGTTCTTCCCCTCCATTGTGACAGTTTTCTCTTGCCTCTTTTATATGAGATAATTTACTCTATTATATCTCTCCCTTTCTCCTTCTCTCATTATATTCCTCTTTCACCTCTTAATTTTATTTTTTAGATATCATCCCTTCCTCTTCAACTGATCCCATGCCCTCTATGTATACATGTACATACATATACATACACTCATATATGTATTTATATACCTACCCTCCTATATATACATATATATGTATGTATACACACACACACATATATATATACACACATACATATATATATATACACATACATATATATTCTCTTCAACTATCCTCATACTGAGAAAAGTATCATGAGTTACAATGATCATTTTTCATGTAGGAATGTAAATAGTTTAGCTTTAATAAGTTTCTTATAATTTCTTTTACCTGTTTACCTTCTCATGCTTCTCTTGCCTCTTGTATTTGAAAGTCAAATTTTCTGTTCAGCTCTGGTTTTTTCATCAAGAATACTTGAAAGTTCTCTATTTCATTGAATGACCATATTTTCCCCTGAAGCATTCTATTCAGTTTTGCTGGATAGGTGATTCTTGGTTTTAACCCTAGCTCTTTTGACCTCTGGAATATCATATTCCAAGCCCTTCAATCCTTTAATGTAGAAGCTGCTAGATCTTGTGTTATCCTGATTATATTTGCACAATACTCAAATTGTTTCTTCCTGGCAGCTTGTAATATTTTCTCCTTGACCCAGGAACTTTGGAATTTGGCTATGATATTCCTAGGAGTTTTCTTTTCGGGATCTTTTTCAAGAGGTGATTGGTGAATTCTTTAAATTTCTATTTTGCCCTCTGATTCTAGAATATCGGGGCAATTTTCCTTGAGAATTTCTTGAAGGATGATTTCTAGGCCCTTTTTTTGATCATGGCTTTCAAGTAGTCCAATAATTTTTAAATTATCTCTCCTGGAACTATTTTCTAGGTCAGTGGTTTTTTCTGGTGAGATTGTTTCACATTACTTTCTATTTTTTCATTTGTTTGGATCTGTTTTATAGTATCTTGATTTCTTATAAAGTCATTAGCTTCCATTTGCTCCAGTCTAGCTTTGAAGGAATTATTCTCTTCAATGATTTTTTGAAATTCCTTTTCCATCTGGGCAATTTGACTTTTTAAAGCATTCTTCTCCTCATTGGCTTTTTGGGCCTCTTTTGCCATTCGAATTAGTCTATTTTTTAAAGTGCTATTTTCTTCAGTATATTTTGGGTCTCCTTTAGCAGTCTGTTGACCCACTTTTTATGATTTTCTTGCATCTTTCTCATTTCTCTTTCCAATTTTTCCTCCACTTCTCTTAAGTGATTTTCAGAATCCTTCTTGAGCTCCTCCATGGCCTGTAACCAGTTCATATTTTTCTTGGAAGCTTTTGATGCAGGAGTTTTGTTTTTGTTGACTTCTTCTGGTTCGATGTTTTGATCCTTTTTGTCCCCCCAAAAAGGATTCTATGGTCTGATTGTGCTGCCTATGCTTGCTCATCTTGCCAGCCAATTACTTGACTGTTGAGTTCTTTGCCACTGTAGAACTCTGCTTCCAGAGTGGAGAGAGCTTTGTCCCAAATCACTGGGGTTTTCGCAAATGTTGTCAGAGGTCTGAGGAAGGTGTCTTCTCTATAGCCACTCCAAGCTCTGGCACACTGGGGTATTTCTCACCCCCCGGACCACCACCCAAGACAGCAACCCAGATCCAAACAGGTCAAAGCAAAAGGGATTACCCTCTGAATGGTTGCTTGCCCCCCCCCCACTTTCTTCAGGCCAGGAGCTCTGGAGGCAGCCATGCAGTGGCAGCTGCAACTGCTGTGCCTCTTCCACCTCTTGCTCCCTCTCACTCAAGGGGCAGGAGCTGGACCATGCTTTTCTATCATCCAATTCCAACAGAGTCTCCCACTGACCTTTTACCTTTTCTTTGGCATTTATGGGTTGAGAAGTCTGGAAACTGCCATAGCTGCTGGTGATTCACTCTCTTAAAGTGTGCTCTGGCAAGTCTGTGCCACTATTTGAGGCCATCCTGGGTCTGGGACCACACAGTTCATGCAGGCCTGTGCTCAGCTTCCAGCTTGGTGTGATAGACCCTTCCTGTTGGCCTGCCAGGCTGCCTTCAGTGGGAGATTTGTTTCTCTCTGTAACTTGTGGATTCTGTAGCTCTAAAATTTGTTTAGAGTTATATTTACAGGTATTGGAGGTGGTTGGTATGGCAGCTCATGCAGTTTCCCAGTGTATTTTCTTTAATGCCATTTCCATTAATAAAATGGTATTAGTTTTTTAAAATATTGAATTGTTTGACAGTATTGAGGACTTTGGTGGCAAGAACTTTCTCTTCTGGTCTTCCAATAGCTGCTTGAAGATCTCTGAGAAGGGGGAGGATAACTTACTACTCTGGCACCCTCTCACTTGCATAGCCTGGTGAAATAACTCTTTCTAAATACAGTTGATCCTATTTTATTTAATTTCTCCATTTTTGATTCCTCAAACAATACAGAACTTAAGATCATTGCACTAATTTGTCCAAAGAACATATGAGTAATTTTGATGTAGAAGGTTGGAGATAGGAAAGGGACTTTCAGCTAGGGTCTAAGCATCCTCAAATGGTATAGTGCTCCTAGATTTTTCCAATGTTATGTGATTATTGTCTTGTCCCAAGTGAAAAAAAATAATAATATGGTGGTTCTGATACAGAAAGTTTTAATGTGTGATAGTGTACTAGTTGTTTTTGATGTCTGGCCATTTCTATTAGGGGCAGTCTGTTATAATGATGAGAACACTGGGCTTGAACATAGACTAGGTTTGAATTCCAGGTCTCCAGGTAGCCCCAGTCATATCACCTTTCTGAACCTTGGTGTCTTCCACTGTGAAATTGAAATAATGGTTGTCCTAGCCCCTGTACAAGATTGTTGCAAAGATATGAGAAAATGTATGTAAACGACTTTGTAGCTGGAAATATTATGCAAATATCAACCATGATAATAACAACAGTAACCACCAGTAAAATTGTAAAATGAAAGACTGTAAATTTAATCTGAGCTAGAAAAATGCATGCTATAGTGGTTTCTGATATCCAGGATTTTCCTCCCAACTTTTTCCTCTCTTTATCAAATTATCAAAGATAATTTTAAAAACCTAAAATGTGATTGGCTTATTTTTGTGAGTTGTCACATATAAGAAAGATCTTAGGCATTTTGCTTTGGGGGAATTACAACTTACCTTCTTGGGGAAGCTAGATGGCTCAGTGGATAGAGCATCCTGGGGTCAGGAAGACTTGAGTTTAAATCCAACCTTAAACAGTCACTAGCTGGGTGACCTGTGACACTTAACTTTTGTTTGCCTCAATTCCTTTTTTTTTTTAATTTTTGGAGGGCAATTGGGGTTAAGTAACTTGCCCAAGGTCACACGGCTAGGTTTTTGTTTGTGTGTGTTAAGTGTCTGAGGCCGGATCTGAACTCAGGTCCTTCTGACTCCAGGGCCGACGCTCTACTCACTGCGCCACTTAGCCACCCCGCCTCAATTTCTTTAACCTTAAAATGGGAATAATAATTGCACCTGCCTCTCAAGGTTGTTATAAGGATCAAAAGAGATAATAAACGCAGTGTAAAGCACAGTGCCTGGCATATAGTAAGTAGTATATAAATGTTAGTTAATTTAAAATTAAAATATGATAAACACTCTTTTATTTGGTATGGTTGGAGAAGGGCTTATTGGTTAATAAAATATTTTGCTTTGTGGAACATTGTTACATATACCATATGAGGGGTAGCAATAAAATAATTAGATTTAGTTTTTAAATCTCAAAACTTATCCATTCATATGTATGTGATCCTCTTCAAAGAAGACAGAGCTGGAAGATTATTAGTTTTTTCCTATAATGTCATCATTGCTTGAAGAATTTCAGAACCCCCTTTATAGAATTAATTTCAGGTCCTATGGCATAGTCTTGTAAACATCTCCAGTAGTGATAAGATCACCATCCCTTAGTGAATTTGATTTTTAGAAGCAGCTTGAAGCCGTTCCAAGCCAAGGATTGTGGAAAAGGGGGATGTTTAAGCCAGGGGTGATTTAATTTTTACTTTAAAACAGGATGACAAAAGGAGAAAGAACAAAATGAGACATGAGACAAAATAATAAAGTGAACCTGATTTCTTTTAATGGCTGATAAGGTGGCTCAGCAGGTAATTCTAGAAGAGAAACTTCAAAGATGCCTTGATTAAGTACTGCCTTTGACTCCTCAAGGTGACTACTTTAAAAGGCAAAAATCATTTTTATGGATACTTTCCATAAATTTTACCTAACTCTAAGGGGCCATCTCTAGTTGTCCTGGTCTATATCTTGTCACTGGACCCACATGGTTCCAGAGGAGAAAGTGAGGTTGGGGATTTGCACAGCCCTCCCTCACTTAGATCCAATTAGCTTGAAAGTCATGGCATCACCTTCCTGATGTCATGGTGCTTTTCAAGAAGGACAAACAACAACCTAACTGTAAATATTTCAAGTTTTCTCAGATAATTGAGAAGGCACTCTAGGATCATAGAGTGCTTTAGGGAATTGAATTGCTGTATCAGTTGTCATGGAGCTGGAGAAGCTTCCAGTTGGTAGTCAGCTGAGGTTTACAGTTGATAGAATGATGGATCATAGCATCAACACAGTACACTGCACATAGTAGACACTTGAATGTTTTTTGAATGAAAGAATACATGAATGGAATTTTCAGAAGTAAGGAAGAGTAGCAGGAACCTTTTTTCTATGCAAATTTCATTTTGTTTAATCTCTTCTAATGTAATGTCTTGGCTCAGTATTATCTTGTTCTTCAGCTAATAATACTGACACATTTGCCTAACTGTATAAATGGACCTTGATTTGGAGAGGCAGCTTGGTGTAGTGAAGAGAGTACTGGAATTAGAACTAAGAGAGACTTGGGTTTGTATCCCTCAACAGTCACTCCTGGCTATGTAACCTTTGTCACCTAACCTTCCTCGGCATCCTTTTTAAGGTGAGTACTAATTTCAAAGAGCTATTGTGAGACCTAAAGGAGACAGTTTGAGGCAGCTGAGTATTGTAGTGGATGGAGTGCTGACCTTGAAATCAGAAAAATCTGAATCTGAATCATGCCTCTAGTGCTTACTAGTTCTGTGACTCTGGGCAAATCCTTCACCCTCTCTCAGTTTTACCATTTGTCAAATGGAGTTAATCATAGCACCTACTTGAGGGGCTTGTGGGGAGGATCAAATGAGGTTATAATTTTTTAAGTATTTAGTGAACCCCAAAGTGTAATATAAATGTCAGCTGTTAAAATAGCATTATTTATTCATGAGAAGTAAAGGTAGGTTGGGGGAACCCAAAGTAACTTCCTCGTGCTTTTTAGGATTTCATATTTAAAGTATGAAGTTACTCTGTAGGCACTGGAAATTCGTTTTGTGAAGGGAATTCAAGTTGTTTTTTATGAACATTACTTAATTTCACATTGTTTCTGTTGCATAGTGTGAGAATTACTGGGGGGGGGAGACTTTGAGATGCTATACACTTTGTGCTGAAAGCAATAGCCAATGTTTAAATGAAGACCCCAAAAAGGGAGAGCCATGAGGGCTTACCTGGAGACACCTAAAGGAGTAGGAAGTAGGGATTATTAAGGAAGGCTACTCGGGCAGCCCACTGACCCCCTTTTTTACCCTAAGTGTGGGTACACTAGGACAATAGTTATAAACTAGGTAGCTTTTCAATCTGTTTACAGAGGGGCTAGGACTGATACCTCTAAACTGGAGGTGCCCATCCCTTTATACCATTTGCTCCCTCCTGTACACACACACACACACACACACACACACACACACACATCAGATCCAGGACTAAAACTTGTATCATACATCACCATGAGGCAGGGAGATAATAGTCAGTTAGGAAACTGGAAGTTTTTAGCTAAAACATTCTAAGTTTAGACTGAAAGTTCTTAATCTTTTTTTGTATCATGGACCTTTTTGACAGTATATATGTATTGTAAAACCTAGGGAATCCCTTCTCCAAATGTTTTTAAACACATAAAATAAAATGCAAAGAATTACAAAACAGCCAATTATATTTAAATGAAGTCATCAAAATAACAATTTAAAAACACCACTATCAAATTAATGAACTCTAGGTTAAGAACTCCTGATTTAGAAGTTCCCAGATTTGGAGGGATAGAGAGAAGGGAAAAAAAGTAGAAGGCAGGGCAAGGGCAGGGAAGGGAATGCCAGATAGGAGGATGGTACATAACTAAGGAATAGACAGATTATTTGCCAAAGAAAGACTAAACAGTTCCCCCCCCCCACTTTTTTTATAGAACACATAGAAACATTCCTTATTCTCTGTAGTCTCAAATGTGACTTTGAAAATGAAGACTGGAGTCCTATGCAGATAGATTGTGATGTACACAGTTTTTGGTCTACATTCAGTGGATAGACTGCTGGGCCTGGCGTCAAGAAGATGAGTTCACATCTAGCTCTGTAACCTGGGCAAATGACTTAATTTCTTTTTGACACGGTTTCCTCAGTTTTAAAATGGGAATAATAATAGCACCTACTTCCCAGGATTGTTGAGAAAATCAAATGAAATAGCATTTGTAAAGCATTTAGCACAGTGCCTGGTACATGGTGTATGCTTTATGAAAATGCCAGCTATTATTATTATTATTATTACTATAAACTCTTCTTTCATGTATCTTTTTTTTTGCTTTTTGGAGGGCAATTGGGGTTAAGTAACTTGCCCGAGGTCACACGGGTAGGTTTTTGTGTGTATGTTAAGTGTCTTAAGGCCAGATCCGAATTCAGGTCCTTCTGACTCCAGGGCCGACATTCTATTCACTATGCCACCTAGCCACCCCTTTCATATGTCTTAAATGGATCTTTTTAGTCAAACTTAGCAAGGTGTGAACAGTGAATATAATGAACTGGGAGAAGAGATAGAGAGGCTGGAGACCAGACACACCACCTTCAGGTTGAAACTAAGTAGCAGGAGTAGAGTATGATTGAGGAAAACTGTTTAAGGCATCTTAGCACCTAGATGGGGGTCTTTCTTTCAGCTCTTCCCTCATCCTCCTAGCCCATCTATTTCAGAAGCCCAGGGATAACAATATCCTGTGAACATGACCATAGAGTGAATTTTTTTCCATTTCTTCTTTTCATCCATCATCTGCAATCTCCCTCTTTCTTCAGGGCTTCCAAGATTCCTCCCTTTTCCTTCAGATAAGTAGTTTTTTGGGTTTTTTTTTTTTTTTGGAGTGGCCTTCATTGGAGCATTCTTGCTTTTTTTTTAACCTGCTATCTTAGCTACCATACATTTTCCCTAGCCATTTCTTAACTGTGCTTGATAATTCCTCCTGTTCCATTTTAGTTCCCCTTTCTCATGAAATCTCTTAGAACTCAGCTTCTTCTTTTCACTTGTTTACTAGAAGTATCTTTCTGCTTAGTATGGGTCATAATTTATGTCAGTTGCTTAAATTTTTTTCATCTTTCTTGAACCTGACATTAGCTTCTATCATAACTGTCATCCCCCAAACATACATATAGACTGTGTGTGCCCTGCTCTAGAACCCCAGTACTTTAGGGTTATGGAGAATAAGACCATATCTTTCTGACATTGGGTCAGAGCTCATGAAATTCACAACACAGGGTAAGAAGGATTGGGTCACTTACAGGTGCATTAGTAGTGTATTTCAGCAATTATTAGCCTGACAAACAATTTCGTAGTAGAGTCAGTTCAAATTTATGTTTATTCACTGTATTAATTTAGCAAACTATAGCAAATGAATATTTAATGACAATAACTAGCATTAGGTGAGACTTATCATCAGTTCTTTAAATGTCTGCATAGAGATAATCTGTTTTACTAGGGCTCTGCTCTGTTGTTAGGTAGAGCCACCTTTCTTGAAGTCTTGCTTCCAGGATGTATGCATGGTTGTTCTCCATTCACATGGTAGTCAAGCCCAGTGATGCTGCCTAGTCAATGTCAGCATCATAGGTGCCAAATGAAGCCCATCATGCATTCAGAATGTCATTACCAATACAGAATATTTCAGATGTTCCTCTCAATTTAATTCCTCAGTTACTTATCAGATATCTACTACATATAAGGTACTGTGCTTGGCATTGTGAAGTTAAAGGCAAATCTGAAACAGTTCTCTACCCTTAGGGAGTTTTTATTCTATTGGAGTCAAACAACATGTACATAGTTAAGGAAATACAGTGTAACTTTAGGAAAAAAGAGCACAATCACTGACTTGAGATCTTATAGGAAGAAATATTCATTTTATTCCAAAATAATGTGAATGTGGCAGAAATATATTCTGTATCTCTTAGGAATCTGAATTTAATCATCCTTGACTCTGCTACTGATTCAAGTTCTATCTGGGGATCATACATTCATACATTTAAGTATTACATAATGGAAATACTTGAATTTGAGCTGCAGAAATATTTACATAAAATATACAGGTGTAGAAATTTTAAAAATATATATTAAATTTAATTTTGGTTGACCTTTACTAAATCAATTGTTTTAGATCAAATGAGATAATATTTGTACAAGCGCTATACATACCTTAAAATGCTACATAAATTCTGCTTCTCCTCTTTCTTCTGTTTCTCTTTTTATTGTTATTAATATTACTATTCTAGATCACCTGAGCTTTTGTAATTCTGAACATAAAGAGGTTCAAATTTACATTTTAAAAAGGGGTATTTACAATTTTGAATTTCATAGTAAAAAGGCTTAATAATTAAGATGATCAGATAGTTTCCTATGCATTATCTTCATTTTTTTAGTTGAATAACAGTCTTTTCAAAGTACTACTTTCATCATATCTTTCCTTTGCTCAGACATTCTCAAAGGTTTCCTGTTGTTTTTAGGATAATGTACAAATTGGTCACCAAGCAATCAGGTGCTTCCAAAATCTGGCCTCAGCTGAACCATTTGGCTTTTTCTCCTCTTTAAATATGTAAGTTGCTCATAAGAGCTTATCAAACTTGTGTGGAGTTAGTGTGATATTGTGGATAGAGTGCTAGACTTGTAGTCAGAAAGACTTTAATATTGATTCCACAACTGGACCCTAACTGGATAAGTCATTTAAAGTCTTTGGGTTTCAATTTCCTTATCTGTAAAGTGGAGATAACAGTATCTCACAACATTGTCATGAAAATCAAATGAGATAATATATGTAAATGCTTTGCCAGATTTAAAGAGCTATAGAAATATTAGTTCTTACCATCATTGTCTTTTTAAAGCAAAGCATGGTATCATGTACAGGGAGGCTAGTGAGGTGACTTACCAGACTGAAGTAGAAGGTTTGACTTGGAGAATAGTGGGAAAGAAGACCAATATCCAGGGAAATATGGCATCATGCTTGTGACAAAAGAAGGAAATTGTAGTTAGAGAACTTAGGGCTGATTCCCATCTTTGCTACTTTATTGTGTGATCACAGGCAAGTCACTTTACTTTTCTTCCTCTGAAAAATGAGTATTTGTTGGACAAAATTATCCCTGAGATGCCTTCCAACTTTAAATCCAGTCATCTTATGACATGTTCTCTAGCCAAACAAAAAGTTTCCTTCTTGAATCACAAGTTTTCTAAATGTTTTTATTTGCTAATATTGTCTTCCCCATTAGAATAAAGGCAGGAACTTTCTTTTGTCTTGTATTAATGTCTACAGAAACTGGGGGATGTTGGGGTGGGTGGGGTGAGTAAAGAGAACAAGCATTTACTATGTCCAGGGACTATACTAAATACTTTACAAATATTTCACTCCATCTCCACTGCAACCCTATGAAGTAGATGCCCTTATAATTCTCATTTTACAATTGAGGAAATTGAGGCAGAGAGAAGTTAAGTGACTTGCCCAGAGTCATACTGTTAATAAGAGTCTGAGGCTGAATTTAAACTTGGGTCTTCTTGACTCCAGGCTCAGCTCTCTATGCACTGTGCTATCTATTTGCTTGGGCATAGTGCCTGACCTGTAGGAAGCACTTAACAGTTGATTATGACCTTGTCTTACATTAAATCCTAGAATAGTATAAAGCCCCCTCAGTGTAATCAACAACGTCATGAAAGAAATGGACCTAATTTTCCACAATGGAAAATGAAACTTATGCAAAATGCACATTTCCCAAATCATTCTATGCACATGGATACATGTAGTTCAGTGACCATCAATATGTATGTTTTGTACAAGTCCTACAGATGGATGGTGGACTGAGAAGTAAACAGGAAGAGGGGAACAGGCTTGGTTATATTTAGGAAAGAGTACTTCTGAGAATCCCAGATTGCTTGCTTCTGGAAAAGTTCATCTTTTTTACTTTAGTTTTGTTTCAGTGACACTACATGGACACAGTGACTTATGAAAAGACATGATCTTGGAAGAATTATAAGTACAGATAGCCCAAAGGGCAGTGAAAAGGCACAGGGTCTTTGAAAGTGGGCTTTTGCATGTTACCAGTGGTGATTTGTACTAGAAAAATGCATCAAAGATATTATGAGATTTGTTTGAAGCAAGAAATGAGTTGGGTGAGTCACATAGGGAAGAAGCAAAGACAGGACAGAAATGGACAGCTTGAGTGGTATTTTGGTATTAAAGAACCAAGTGAAGTCTCTCTAGACTGTTATCTAGGTCTTCAATGGGGAGTTATTGGGAAAATATCCACAAAAAATGTATAATATGAGATGGCAAGTAGATGTTGTGTTCTGAATTGGTTGACAAGTACCTAAATATGTATAATTGTGTGCTAGATCTAAAAGTGATTCAAAGTTAAATAAGATACGCTTCCTATCTCCATAAACCTTCCAATTGAGCGGTTTTAATATGACACATTTTTTTCCTAATAATTTAATGGCTCCATGAGCTCTGTAGTGTGAGTACTTCCTCCATTGGTGGAAATTACAACATGTCCATGCCTTTTCATCCTGTGTGATACTCATCTTTGCCTACTGAGGAACTCTTCATAGAGAACCTAGTTCTTGTGGCTCCCTATTGACTCTAGTCAGCTGTTCTATCTGGCAAGTCTTTCACAATCTGGCCATAGCCAATGTTCCTAGGGTGATTGCTCTTTAGTCTCCAGTCAAACTGGCCTTCTTGTTGCTCCTTGCACACAGTATTAGATCTCCTACCTCTGTTGCTATGCACAGATGGTTTCCTATGCCTGGAATTTATTTCCTCTTTACCTCTGCCTCTTGGAACCCCTAGCTTCTTGGACCCTTAACTTCCCTCATCTAAGAGCCTCATCCTTCAGGAGGCTTTTCCTGATGATTCTCCCAGTTTTTAGTGCCTCCCTCCCACCAAGATCAATTTATGTTTATTTTGTATATATCTTATGTTTACTTAGCCAAGAAAGTATAGAATCTCTCTAGGAGAATGTAAGCTTTTAAAGGGCAGAGTATCCCAATTTGTACCCCAAATAGCATAGTGCCTGAAACATAGTAAGCACCTAATAGATGCTAATTAACTAATTCATTTAACCAGTGAACTGGAGGCGTTCTCTAATCCTTTGAATAGTTTGAACTTCCACATTGCTCATTTGCTACCTGTAATCGTCACTCCCTGCCAGCCCACTTATGTTTCTGGTCATACACATCTTTGCTGATTTCTTCACCCAATTGTTTGTGTAAAAGTCCTTGTAGATAAGTAAGTTACCCCTTTGAGTTACTTTGGATTCTTCTGAGACCTTGGTCATTAATGTTAAGGAGATGGTGTTTTATGCAGAAGAGAATGTAATAAAACGTAAGAAAAAAACACTTTTCAAGAATAATTAGTATATATAATATATATATATATATAATTAGTATACAAGGAAAATGCCTAGAAATTTTAGTGTCAGAGCTATAGTGATGGAGATGGAGAGAACAGTTTCAAATAATGAGATTTGAGAAGTTCTTCAATGAAAATTTGCATGACTACGATTAAAAGGGAAAAAATGTCAGAAATTTTATAATTGTGGCATTGATTATTTTGGCAGCAGTAGGTATCTGATGTTAAGTAATTAACTGATGGTAATGAAATGACAGAATTCTGTCCACTTTGTTGCTTGTACTTTTCTTATCTTGCTTCAGTGACAGTTAAGTTTAGGGGAGGGCTTGGTGAAGTGACTGCTTTCTGTTAATTATTTTTTATTCATCCTATACATAAGTTTACTTTGTGTATGTTTGTTTGCATGTTATCTTTTCCATTAGATTGTAAAGTTCTTGAAGGCAGGGACTGTTTTTTGCTCCTTTTTGTATCTCTAACACTTAGCACAGTGCCTGGCACATAGTGGGAACTTAATAAATGTTTATTGATTGAATCCCACAGCATTCCCACTAACTGCTTTACTGCTATGAATATCCTTAAGTTAAAAGTTAGCCAGAGTATAAACATGAATCAAGTATGGAATATATAATTTTATTCCTAAACAGAATATCAGAAAATGGAATGTTAATCATTATAGAATTATAGTTTAATGATAACAGGATCCAGTAATTTATTACTAGTGCAGTCAATTGTAAACATAAGTCTTGTTGGCACATTTACAGTTTCTTTGCAATAGCTGCTAATTCCCCATATTATATTTCACCTTTACTGAAAAATATGATCAGCATCAAAAGGTCTCTCTTTCCAGTGGTCTGTCTCTCTCTAAGATTGTTTATTTCTGTAGCTGTTGTCGCTGCAACTGCTCTGGTAACTACCGCCCTGCTGCTTGGGTGCCTGGGAAGAAGAAAGATGCTAGCTGCCTTTTGAGATCTCACAAGGCTCTGTACCAAAGGAAAGAAAACACAGATGGGAGCTGGCCTCGATCCAGGCACAGCTTTGCTTAGGGAAAATGTTTTTGGTTTGTAGCCGGGTGAGGAATCAAGACAGAGCTGCCCTTGCCCACCTGATTCTCTAGACTACTTAAATATATGAGATACATAATAAATTAGTGACCAGGAGTCACCTCATGTTCCCTGATTATTTCATATGTAGAAACAGATTTAATCTTTCAGGGCATAGTTATTTCCCTCTGAGCTATAGCTAATGAGCATATGTAATATTGGTTTGCTGTATGATAGAGACCCAGGTTTGAATTCTTAGTCTTTGTATTTCCTGTTCTCCCTCTATTCATTTTACAATTTAAAACTTTGATATTTAACTTTAAAAAAATTAATTCTTTCAATGAGCAAAAATCCACCTTCTCGCCTACCTCTTCTCTCTTGGACTCCCACCGCCAGTCGCCCCCCACCCCCCACCTCCGCCTGCAGTCTATGCTGTTGAGAAAAAAAAAAGAAAGACAAAATCCCTTTTATAAACTTCCGTAGTCAAGCAAAGCAAATTTCTGCATTGACCATATTTTTTAAAGGGCTCATTTTGTACTGAGTCTTTCTTTTTATCAGAAGGGGGTAGGTATGTTTCGTTATTAGCCATCTGAATTCATGATTGGTCATTATGCTGATCAAAGTTCCTGATTGGTCATTATGCAAATCAGTTTGTCTTTACATTATTGTTATTGTATATATTGTTCTCCTGGTTCTTTACCTCACTCCATCGATTAATCCAAATTCTCTGACACCATCCCCTTCATTTCTCACAACACCATAGTATTATATCACATTTATATATCATAACTTGTTCATCCATTCCCCAATTGATGGAAGTTCTCTCAGTTTCCAATTCTTTACACTTCAAAAAAAGCTATGAATATCTTTTGTATCCGTAGAGTTTGTTTTGTTTAGGAATAATCCCTCTCTGAAGTTACCATCTTTCTGATTCCCTCTTCTTTCTTTTCCCCTTTCTCACCTATTTCCCTTTAGTCTGGAATTTCTTCCCTTTTTATTCCTATTCAGGCGGCAGACTGGGCTAGAAGATAGAACTGAGACCCTGCTCTGCTTCTGGGGTCTGAGCCACATGACTGTTGCTTCTGAGGCCCTACTGTATTCCTTACCCTGGAATGCCACACCTTGGTTTAAGTCCCCTCCTCAATCTGCCCTGGATCTATGACTCAGAACTGGGTAGTGAGTGGCAAAGCTGCCAAAAGACATCTCTTTCTGCCTTCTATAGGAATTTAGACCCCTGTGTTTTGGTCCTAGGACCTCTTCTTTCCCTCATGTGTGACACAGCTTCTTCCTGTGCTGGAATGCTCCAAGGTCTGTTCTTGGCCAGAGCCCAGCCTCAGTGTCCAAAGACACTGTCTTATTTGCCTCCCTGTGATCACCTGGTTTGGAAATTTGTCTTGGATTTCTTAATTAGGACTTAGTCTGGTGCACTTTCTAGATCTATTTGGAGCATTGTTTTTTGGGGGAGAGGAAGCTTGCTATACTTCTTTCTGATGCTCTGCTATCTACTCTCTGCCTTCTACTTGATACCTTTAATTATTATTATTTCATGACTCTTGTCTTCCCAGGAAGCTTGTGCCCCTCATCAGTCACCCACTATCTTTCATCTCCACCCTTTCTTTATATGCCCGTGTCTCTTTTTCATTCTCTGTCTTCCTTCCCTTTCCAAGCTAAAATATCTAGGAAAATCCACCTACAAAATATGACCATTGCTCTACTTCACTTCTTTACTCCTCAGTCGCTGCAGTATCACTTCTGAATCCTACTTCAGACAAAACTGCCTTCCTCAAGGTTAGTGATGAACTCTTAAACCCTAAATCCAATAGCCTTCTTTCAGTCTATGTTCTTGACCCCTCTTCATCTTTTGACACTATTACCCCCATCTCAGTCAGTAAGCATTCATTAAGCACCTACTATGGCCAAACACAGTGTAAGCATTAGGGGTACAGATAAAGGGGAAAAACAAATGAAACAAAAGATAGTGCTATTCTTAAGGTGCTCACCTCTCCTCCGTCAGCCTTTCCAATTCTGCTCTTTTCCTGGTTCTCTTCCTTCCAGTCTGATTCTTTGATTCCTCCTTCCCTTTATTGGGTAGTTATCCTTGGTCTTCTCCCTAACCATGGTAGTTCCTCAAAACTCTGTCTTGTTTCCTCCCCTCTCCTGCCTGTCGCCACCTTTTTTCCCCTCTCTAAACCCTCTCTCAGTAATATCAGCTTGCATTCATTCAATATAATTTCTTATTAGATGATTCCCAAATCTACATGACCAGACCATACCTTTCTAACCTAGTATCCCCATGCTGTCTGGCTTTCTGTACTTGGATGTCCTGTAGGCATTTCAAACCCAGAAGTCCCACCTCCCTGCTCCCCCCTGCCCCAACCTGCTCATCTGCCTTCCCTGTTTCTGTTGAGTGTACCACTTACTTTAAATCACCTGTGTTCATGATCTGTCAACTTCTCACTCACCCTTACCCCTCCATCCCCACCATTTCTTAAGCAGTTGTCAAGTCTTGTTAGTTTACCAATACAACATTCTTTGGATCTCTTCCCTCCCCTCAAACAGCTATCACCATAGTTCAGGCTTTGATTACCTTTGTACCAGTCTACGACAATAGTCTCTAACTGTCCTCTTAACTTCCTGTCTCTCCTCTCTTTGCAGTGTGACTTCCATGGCTGCCAGTGTAGTCTTCCTAAAGTAAAGGACTGACCACATCACTCTTCTGCTCAAAAAAATAATCAGTTGTTCTCTACTAATTCTAGTATAAACTTGTTAACCAGGTAGCTTCAGTCTATTTTACACACAGAATTCCAGTTGAACTGGACTAATTACTCTTCCTTCAACTTGGTATTCCATGTCCTGCCTTTATGCCTTTGCCCAGACTCTCCCCCATTCATGTGATGTGCCCTTTTCTGACCTCTGATTTTTAGAATCCTAAGCTTTCTTTCAAGCCTCAGTGTAGGTTACCCTTCCTGATTGCTTTTTTTTTGTTAGTTTTCTACTTTCAGTCAAAATATTTTATATCAACTTATCTGCGTATACCTTTTATCTTCTACCCTCCCCACTGATTCCCCCAGTAAAATGCTAGTTCCTTTAGGGTAGGAGTTTTTAATCTTGTCTTTGTATCTTCATTGTCTAGCACATGGTAAGTAATTAATAAAGGATTGTTTAGTTGAATTAAAGGATATACTGGCATGATAATCAAGTATTTTTAGAAATGTCAAATAGCTGATCTTATGTTAAAGCTATCAAACCGGTAAAAGCAGCAAGATACCAGTTTTTTTTTCTCTTTACAGTGTTAACAATGAAAGGATATATAATATTCATTCCTTGTCATTTTAGAATATTTGTTCAAAATCCCCAAGTTCTGCATAATGGTCACTAAATTTACTATTCAGAAGTCTACATTTAAGTTGTTTTAATTTCTTTTCCCCTTGCTATCGTATTTTCAAAGTTCACTTTGAGAATTTTGTCTGAAAGGATTCTTTATAAAGCTTAAACTCTTATAAGAATAAAAAAAGATTATTACTTAAAATAGCCCCAAATAGCAACAAGACTCATGCAGTCCTCTTGAAATTCTTTTACAAAGCTAACTTTTTATTCTGCAAAAAGAATTTTTTTTTACCTTGGTAGAATGACATTAAGTAGACATTGAATATTGTTAGCATGTTAACTGAAATTAAATACTGTAGAAAAGAAAATAATGATGAACTAAGCAATCTTAAGAGCTTTTTCCTGCCGCCTTATTTTTTAATGTTTTATTGATTCCTTAAGTATTTACATCACAGTGATTTTCCCTTCCAGTCTGAACCCTCTTTTGTGACAAACAAAACCAATTGATTAAAAATATCTGATGGAAGGGTACATCTGATAATGTATACAAAATTCTTTTTAGTAGCTCTTCACTAATAATAATAAATAAGTTTCTATGCTAGGAAAGGAGTCAGATGTTTCACTATCTAGTCTCAAACACCTTCATTTGTTTTTCCATTACTCAATGCAATTTCTTTTTAGTACTCATTCTAATTTTTAATAGAGAGGAAAGGCTAGAGGCTCCGTCCAGCAATACATATATGTGTGTGTGTGTGTATGTATGTATATATATGTATACACACACATACATACAAACATATATATACATACATGAGTGTATATTCTGAAGGTACTTTCAGTTCACATTTGTACTATACCTAAAACTCATTTATGAAATTTTATGCTGTTTATGGTCTCAAAACATTTCTTATTTGAATGTGCAGAGAAAACATCTCAGGAGGGAAAATTTATACTCAAAGTTCTTAAATAAATGTTAGTGCTTTTTCTTTTTTCTTTCTTTTGCACCAGTATCAGGGATATAACCTAGAAATGATTCTCACCCAGCAAGTATTGGCTAAATACCTGCTATATGACAATCTGTTCAAAACCCTTGTGTGTGTATGTGTCATGGAAAGGACAGGGATTAAGGCAAATCTAAATACAAAAGCTCTACCTGTGAAAAATGGGCGAGAATTGTTGGGGAAAGCTTCATGGATCTACTGGTTGAAGGATGTCTAAATTGTGTATGAAATCTTCTTTGGTACAGAAGCATAGCTTCCACATTTTAATGGGAATTCTAATACCTGCCAAGCTCTGTGAATAATGTTGTGAAGAAAGTCCCTCTGAATTCTTTGCCTAAAAGGAGATCAAAAGATGTATTACTTACTTTAATATATTTTCAGATATTTTCTGTGAAAGTTTATGTCCTCTTTTGAGGATATAGAATGAAATTAGATACTTTAATCACAGAATTTCAAAAGTTGGAAGGGCTCTCAGAGGTTATCTAGTCCAAATTGTACTTGAAGCCTACTTGACCTTTTAGACAAGTGGCCATTATACTTCATCTTGAAATCTTTCAGAGATGAGGACCTCATAATCCTGAGGCAGCTTGTTCTACTTTGGGGCAGTTCTGAATGTTAGAAATTTTCCCCCTCAGATTAAACTGACATCTACCTCTATGTAGCTTCCACTGTTATCTAGTTTTGTCCTTTGGAGCCAAGTAGAATCATGGAACCAGAGTCTGAGTTGGAAGGGACCTCAGAAGGCAAAGCACAATAAGACAGATTTCTCTTCCACATGACAAGCTTGTAAAAATAGCTATCATTCCTCACTCTCCACCAGGCCCAATTCCTTAAGTATGATCTTCTCTAAGCTAACTGTCCACAATTCCTTAAGTTTATCATCATAGTGAATGATCTCTAGTTCTTTCAACAATCTGGCTATCTTTCTCTGAATATACGCTAACTTGTCAATGACTATGCTAAAATCTGGCACCCAGATTTCACCTAAGGAGAGCAGAGTGCAGGAAGTTTGTTATCTTTTGTTTTGGACACAATTTTTCCAGTAGTAAAGGCCAAAATGAAACTGGCTATTTTAATTGCCACATCTTATCGTTAACGGATACTGAATTTGCAATCTATTAAAATCTCCATTTTCTTTTTACATGAGATAACAAACTTACAACTAGAAAAAACCTTGGAGGCCATCTAGTATAACAGATTCTTTTTACAAATGAGGAAACTGAGATCCAGAGAGGTTAAGTGACTTGCCCAAGATCACACAGATAGTAAGTGACAGAGTCAGGATTCAGATCCAGGTACTATGAAAATATAGTGTTTTTTCCTTTGCACCATGCTGGTTCCACCTGTATGTCATTTTAAGATTGTCTTTGAAAATTTCACATGTATCCAGAGGAAGATGACCATGATGATAGACTAGATACCATGATCCATAGGGATCAATTAAAGAAACTGTTATCTATCCATGTCCTCTTCCATCAACCTGGGCATCTGATTTTTGTGTCCAAATATAGGACTTCATATTTGTCCCTATTTGATTTTGTCTTAATAGATTTGCCCTTGTCATTCCAAATCATTAAAATTTTTGTGTCCTAAAAAGTGTATTTGTGTCACCATAAAATTTAATAAGTATGCTATCTGTGCTTTATCTAAATCAATGATAAAATGTTGAACAGCCAGCATCCCTAGGAGTACTACAATGGAGACCACTCCACACATTGTCTCTTTAATCCATTAATTAGCACTTTTTCTGTGTAGTTTATGAAACAGTTATAAATGTACCTCCTTTACTATCTTCTCCACATCTTTCTTATCTATAAGGATAACATGAGATACTTGTCATATAACTTAGTGGGAATCTAGGTATTACTGCATTTGTGATATTCCAATGATCAACCTATATATGAATCAGAAATTGAGTTAGGCTGGTATGACTTGTTCTTGATGAGCCCATGTCGCTTATAATCATCATCACTTGCCTAACTGCTCATAAACTATTTTATATTCTAAAATTTTGCTAGGTATTACAGTTAACCGCCTAACCTGTATTTTGAAGAATTTGCCTTTGCGTACCTCTTCATAATCCATACCTTTACCTGTCTCCATCCTTGCAACACCTCTACTGTTCCCCATAATCTTCTGATAGAGGTACAGCTTTCATATCTGCAACTTATTCAGTCATTTTTCTGACTCTTTGTGACCCCGTTTTGGGGTTTTGTTGAAAAGATGCTGTAAGGGTTAGCCATTCTCCAACTCATTTGACAGATGAGGAAACTGAGGTGCAAACAGGGTGAAGTGACTTACACAGCAGGTCACACAGCTAGTAAGTGTCTGAGGTCAAATTTGACCTCAGGAAGAAGAGCAGTCTAACCATTGTGCCATCTAGCTGCCCATTCACATCTCCAACATCTTTTGGTAATTTGGAATTCACGTTTTTGAGCTTGATGGCTTGAAATTGGGGGTATGTATGGACTCTTTTATCATATCTGTTTTGTTCTTTTCCAAGTTTGAAGATCTTTCTGCTTGTTAGGAGAAAAAGGAAACAAATGAAATAGGAGTTAAAGCAGTTTGAGGGTTTAGTTAAGATTTCTCAGCTTACTAAAATTACTGCTTGTACCCCCAAACTTAATTTTTGACCACAAAGCCCTGGGTAGAGATACCTATTATTAACTCACATAAAGATAAACTTATGTAGAAAATCAGATGATACAAAAGTTTTATAACTTACCCTTGAACTTTATAAAGGACCAGCTGATAAATATTTGTATAAATTCATCTCTTTAAACTTAAAATGGGCACATTACTATTAGCCTCATCATCACTACCCTTGTTTCTTATTCCATATGCCAGCCTTTAGATATTTGAGGACATAAAATGATGTCCCTTATCAGTTTTCTCTATGATAAATATTTCTCATTCCTTCAGTTGATTTCGAGAATAGCATCCATTTTAGTCCCTCTCATCATCTTTGCCACTTTACTTTAGACACTTTACAGTTTGTCAATACTCCTTCTAAAATGTGGCACCAAAAACTGCTGATATAGTTTGACCTAGGCTAAGTACCAGTCCAGCAATGAGAGATGGGGTGAGAGGAGGGGCTGAAACTAAAAGAATCACTAGTGAGTGATCACCTTTAGCTAATGTGTGTAATAGATATGGCAAAAATGATTAGATTATTAGCAGGACAAAACCTTCCATTGTCACCTTTATCTCTTCATCTCTAGCAATTTTGGACCTATGGACTACTGTTTGTAATGCAGGGACCAACCATTATTGCAGAGGATTGATCATTAACTACACTACTTTCCTCTTGACAGAGTGGTGATAGAGTCAAGATGCAGAATCAGACTTTCTTTTTACCACAGACAATGGAGGAATTTGTTTAGTTAATGTGTACTTATTGTAAGGGTTTTACTTTTGTTTTTCCTTTAAATTGGGAATTGGGCTGGAGGAAGAGAAAATTACTGCTTGTTAATTGAAAAATTAAAATTATATTAAAATTGGTTTTAAAGAATGTATCTGTTTATACATTGGTGAATTCCTTCCTAATAACAAAAAGAAGAGGATCATTTGTAATGAAATTATTAAACCGAGATTTAAGGGTCTCTTTAAAAAAAGTTTATCATTAAGATTTAAGTTTAGTCTCTAGGGGTTGCCAATGATTGATTTGTAAGAATTAATCATTGGAAATTATTTCTACATTGACTCCTTCTTTAGTTGTTCTTAATGACCTGCATTTTAATTCTGGGTCCATTCACTAAGTTTTGAAGTAGGTGAACTCTACTTATTAATTTTATAGAGAGCTAAAATCCTGAGTTGGTCTCTAAATATTAAATAACTATAAGGGAAAATTGAATTTTCTAACAATATAAGCATATAAAGATATGAGCATAGTTTGAAATGTTGAAGAAAAAAAAACTCTAAGAAGTCATTTAACATTATCCATTGGGGTGGGTTGGAGCCAAGATGGTGGAGTAGATGCAGGGACTTGATTGAGCTGTCCCCCAAACTCTCCAAATACCTGTAAAAATGATTCTGTAAACAAATTCTAGAGCAGCAGAATCCACAAAGTGACAGTGTGAAACAAAATTTCTAGCCCAAGAATACCTGGAAGGTCCACAGGAAAAGTCTGTTGCACCTGTCTGAGAGAATAGCACAGACCAGCATGGGCCACACCAGCATAGACTGAGCCAGAACAGGCTTTAGAGGACTGAATCACTGGCAGCTATGATGGTTTCCAGACTTCTCAACCTATATATGTCAAAGACAACCTAGAAGGTCAGTAGGAAAGGTCTGTCAGGCCTGGGTGAGAGAGGAGCAAGGTCTGGCCCTGGCTCTAGTCCCAGGGTTGTGGTCATGGCAGCAGCAGTGGCTGCTTCTAGAGCTCTCAGGCCACAGATGGTGGGGGGGATTCAGTGGCTGATCCGAGATGGATTGCAGGGATCTCTTTTGTGACTCTGAGGCAGGACTCTCCTGCTTTGCCTGTACTGGGATCTGGGTCACAGTACTGGATGGCGGTCCTGGGGTGAGGAGGAGCACTAGTGTGGTGGAATTTGTGGTGGCAGTGGAGAGGGAATCCTCTTCACAGTTCCAAGGCAGAAAAGAGTGCTTGTGGTAACTCACAGAACAGAGCACAGACCAGTAGAGGAGTAAGCACCTCTTCTTTAATCATATGAACTTGGAAGAACTGAAGATTTACAGGTCCCTAGAAATATTTCTGTAAATAGCTGCACAAAACCCCTAGAGCTTGGGACAGTATAACCTCCACACTAGAAGCAGAGACCTGCCTTAACAAAGAGCTAAAAACTCAAGTCATTGGCTGGGAAAATGAGCAAACAGCAGAAAAAAAAGTCAGGCTATAGAATCTTATTTTGGTGACAAGGAAGAAGAAAATAAAATCAAAGTTCCTACATCCAGAGCCTTCAAGAAAAATTTTAATTGGTCATAGGCCATGGAAGTACTCAGAAAGGATTTTGAAAATCAAGTAAGAGAGGTAAAGGAAAAATTGGGAAGAAAAATGAGAGTGATGCAAGAAAATCATGCAAAACGAGTCAACAGCCTGGTAAAGGATATACCAAAAATGCTGAAGAGAATAGGACCTTTAAAAATAGACTAACAGAAATGGCAAAAGAGGTTCAAAAAACCAATGAGGAAAAGAATGCCATAAAAAGCAGTTTTGGCCAAATGGAAAAGAAGGTCCAAAAGCTTACTGAAGAAAATAATTCTTCAAAAATTAGAATGGAGCAAATGGAAGCTAATGACTTTATCAGAAATTGAGAAATCATAAAACAAAACCAAAAGAATGAAAAAAATCGAAGACAATGTCAGATATCTCATTAGAAAAACAACTGACTTGGAAAACAGATCCAGGAGAGATAATTTTAAAATTATTGAACTGTGTGAAAGCCATGATGGAAAAAAGAGCCTAGACATCATTTTTCAAGAAGTTATCAAGGCTAGGTGGCACAGTGAATAGAGCACTGGCCCTGGAGTCAGGAGGACCTGAGTTCAAATCTGGCCTCAGGCACTTAACACAATTACTAGTGGTGTGACCGTGGTCAAGTCACTTAACCCCAACTGCCCTCCAAAAAGCAAAAAAAAAAAAAAGAAGAAGAAGAAGAAGAAGAAGTTATCAAGGAAAACTGCCATGATATTCTAGAACTAGAGGAGAAAATAGAAATGGAAAGAATCCACTGATCACCTCTTAAAAGAATTGTTTTTATATGCAACTGGGAAATAAGATATACAGTCAGTGGTGTATAGAAATCTATCTTGCCCCATAGGATAAGGGGGAAATGATAGAAGGGAGGGCATATTGGGAGAAGGAGTTGTTGTTGTCTTGGGAATGCATGTTGTCTTGAGGTTGGGGGTGGGGGGCGGAGAGATAGGGAGAAAATTTGGAGCTCAAAATCTTATAGAAGTGAATGTTGAAAAGAAAATTGATTAATTGATTAGTTTAAAAAAACATTATCCTTTGACAGCTGATTAACCTTTAGAACTCATTCACTCTGACCTCTTTTATTTTCTGACTCCTATAAAAACACAGATTCCAAAAAGTTTTTTTTTTATGGACCCCAATTTAGTGGCACTAAAATGCTTGCAGTTTTTCTAGAAGGATATTTATCCTTTGTATGATTAAACTGAAACACACAGTGGTTAGTGATATGCTTGTTAGGGTAGAAAGCAAGGTAGCTTTATCCTCTTCATTTTTATCATACTAATTCTGAAAAGAATATTAACAGTGACATGTTTCTAAATAAGATCCCGAAGGTAATTACCCTATGATATTGCGAGAGTTTTTCTGATACTATTATGAATGCTCATTTATAAAAGAACAAATACATATGAAATTCATTTTCTTTTATTAAAAAATTCAGATTTGGAAAAAAAAAACCTTGCTAAATAAAAGTAGACATCTTACCTGCCCACCAGAGGGAAAAGAAAGGACTTAAATTTTAGTGAAAACAAATTGTGGTATATAAACATCATGGAATATATCTCTGTTGTAAGAAACAACAAACATGATGAATACAGAAAAACTTGGAAAGACTCATGTATACATGTCACAATGAAATAAGCAGAGCCAAGTAGACAATATACACAATGACTACAACAATGTAAATTCAAAAACAGTTATAAAACAGTGATAAATGAATGTCAAATTATAAAGAACAGGCTTGGAAAAAAGAAATGAAGTTGTTATTGTTAAGTGTTTATTATGCTAAGTACTCATGATGCAAATGACAGCAAAATGATAGACTATGACTGTCTTCAGGGAGCATCTATTCTAAGTGTGGAAGACAAACCCTAAAGCTCCTCTTGGATCACTGCCTTATCAGAACTGAGAGGTTTTGTAGCTCAATGAAACTGTGATGTATGCCATGCAGAGTTATCCAAGATGAACAGGTCATAGTGGAGAGTTCTGACAGAAGGAAGTGGCAAATCACTTGAGTATCTTTTCCAAGAAAACCCCTGGACAATATTAAAATAGCAAAAGAAATCACACCAAAAGATCAGCCCTTAGGTCAGAAGGTGTCCAGCACATTCCTGGGGAAGAGTGGAGGACAACTGCAGGTAGCTCCAGAAAGAATGAAGCTGATGGGTCAAAGATGAAAGGCAGCTCACCTGCAGATGTGTCTGGTGAGAAAAGGAAGGTCTGATACTATAAAGAGCAGGAATTAATTGGAACCTGGAATCTGTGAACCAAGGTAAGGTGAGGTGAAGTAAGGTCAGACAAAAAATGGAAAGTCTAAACATCAGCACCTTTGGCAGCAGTGAACTTAAATAGATGGAAGTGGATGAATTTAATTCAGGTGATCATTACATATGGTTACATATTACATATCATTACATATTACTGCTATGGGCAAGAATCTCATAGAAGAAATGGAGTGTCTCTCATAGTCAATAAAAGGGTGAGAAAAGTAGTATAACCTAAAAAATGACAGAATGACAGCTGTTTGAATCCAAGGCAAACCATTCAATATCAGAGTAAAACAAATCTGTGCTCCAGCCACTGATGCTAAAGCGACCAAAGTTGATCAGTTCTATGAAAACCTATGACATATTCTAGAAATAACACCAAAAAAATGTAACATTCATCATAGGGAACTGGAATGCTAAAGTAGGAAATCAAAAGATACTTAGAATAACAGGCAAGTTTGACCTGGAGTACAAAATGAAGTAGGACAGAGACTAATAGTTTTGTCAGAAGAACTCACTGGTCATATCAAATGCTCCTTTTCAACAACCCAAATGGTAGTTCCACACATGGACATCACCAGGTGGTTAGTATCTAAATCAGATTGATTATACACTTTGCAGCCAGAGGTGGAAAAGCTCTATAGAGTCAGTTAAAACAAGACCTGGAGCTGACTGTGACTCAGATTGAGTTTCTTATTGCAAAATTCAGACTTAAATTGAAAAATGTAGGGAAAATCATCAGACCATATAGGTATGCCCTTATAAATAGGAACTGGAGGTGATGAGTAGGTTTAACAGTAGATAGAATGCCTAAGGAACTGTGGACAGAGGTTTGCAATATGATACAGGAGGTGGCAACAACAACAAAAAATATTCCAAATAAAAAGAAGAGCTAAAAAACAAAATGTCTGTCTGACAAGGCTTTACAGATGTCGGAGGAAAGAAGGAAGGCAAAAGGTAAAGGAGAAAAGGAAAGATATACGAAGCTGAATGCAGAATTTCAGAGAAAAGTAAGGAGAAATAAAACTTTTTTTGCAAATGAGCAATGCAAAGAAATAGGAAAAAACCCCGATAGAATGGGAAAGACAAGAGATCTCATCAAGAAAATTAAAGACATTAGGGGAATGTTTTATTGGAAAATAGGCATGATAAAAGACAAAAATGGTAGGAACTTAATAGAAGTAGGAAAGGTTAAGAAGAGTTGTCAATATACAAAAGAGCTATACGAGAAAGAGCTTAACATCACCTGTCAACACGATGGTGTGGTTATTTATCTAGAGCCAAATATCCTAAGAGAAGAGAGTCAAAAGACCCTTAGAAAGCATTGCTAACAAAGAGGTTAGTAAAGATGGCAGAATTCCAGATGAGCTATTTAAAATCCTAAAAGATACTGATCCTAAAGTGCTTAAATTCAATATGACAATAAAATTTGGAAAACTCAGCAGTGGCTTCTGGATTGGAAAAGATCAATTTATAGAAGGACAATACCTTTTCAAATTACCAAACAGTTGCATTCATTTTACATAGTAGTATAGTTATGATTAGTACGCTTAAGATTCTGCAAGTGAGGCTTCAGCGATATGTGAATTTAGAATTCAGAAGTACAGGCTGGTTTTCAAAGAGGTAGAGGAACTAGCAACCAATTTGTCAACATTCACTGGATTATGGAAAAAGCAAGGGAGTTCCAGAAAAAAACATCTACTTCTGCTTCATTGACTACATTAAAGGTTTTGACTGTCTGGATCACAACAAATTCTGGCAAGTCCTCAAAGAGATTGGAATACTGTATCATCTTGTCTCCTGAGGAACCTGTATGCAGGTCAAGAAACAGTGCTTAGAATCAAACATAGAACAATTGGTTCGTTTCAGGTTGAGAAAGAAGTACAATAAGGCTGTATATTATCACCTTATTTATTTAATTTCCATGTGAAGTACATCATTTAAAATGCCAGGCTAAACAAATCAAAAGCTGGAATTAAGATTTCCATGAGAATATCAATAATCTCAGATATGCAGATGATACCTTTCTGATGGCAAAAAGTGAAGAAAAATTAAGGAACCTCTTGATGAGGGTAAGAGAGGAGAGTGTAAAAGCTGGTCCAAAGCTTCACATTAAAAAAAAAGAAACAACTAAGATCATGGCAACTGGTCCCATCACTTCCTGGCAAATAGAGGGGGAAAGAAATTGAAGCAGTGTCAGAATTTATATTCTTGGTTTCAGAGGTCACTGCAGACTGTGATTGCAACCATGAAATTAAAAGATAATTGCTCCTTGGACGGAAAGCTATGGCAAATCTGGGCAGCTTAGGCATGTAGATGCCATGCCTACCAAGGTCTGTTTAGTCAAAGCTATGGTTTTTCCACTGGTGATATATGCCTGTGAGAGTTGGACTATAAGGAAAATTGATTGCTGCAGAATCAACACTTTTGAGTTATAGTGTTAGAAAAGACTTCTAAGAGTACCTTGGAAATTAATTCAGACTACTCATTGGAAGGACAAATGCTTTAGCTGAAGCTTAACTATTTTGATCATTGTAATAGTAATGGAATTTATAGATCCCCCTGCATTGGCTTGGTTTTTGGGTTGAGTGTTAAAACCCAGAGCTTGTGAATCCCACTTGTGGGATGGACTTGTTGACATGAAAAGAGAGGGCTGAACTGTGAGGAGCTGGTGCCATGGATTTAGAGAGGCACAAGCAGAGGAAGAGAGGCGGAAGAATTTTTGGAAGCAGCATTGTGGGGGGAGAGAGAGAGGGGATTGCTGAGGGCCAGTTTGAGCTGCCCAGAACTTTAGAGAGCTGCCACCCGGAGCTGCCAAGGACTGAGGAGACATGGCTGTGATGCTGGTACTTTGTCTGTTTTGATGTTGTTTTGCCAGATCTATCCACTGGTGAAGGACAGTGCTGTTGTTGCAGAGGTCCTGGAACCTTGTTGTTGGTTCAGGGGTCTGGAGACTGTTCTGCAAACAGAGAGTGAATTGTGTCCACTGGTAAAGGATAGTGCTATTGTTACAGAGGTCCTGGAACCTTGCTGTTGGTTCAGGAGCCCTGAAGAAGGATTTTCTTGTTGTATGTTTACAGAAATCCTGTAAGAGGGTCTTGCTAATGTTTTCAGGGGTCCTAGGACTGTTGTGCAGATAGAGAATGAATTAATGAGGATACTGGAAATTTATCTTGTGGCCTTAAGCTTTGTCTCCCCAGGAACAGAGATTGCTGAGAACTTGCCTCGGGTCAAGATGAAAAGACCTCTCTTTTGGTCTTAAATGCTATGATGATATCTTAACCTTGTTGTAACTCAGGGGTCGATAGCCTTTGTGCTCTCCATTGCCCCTTTTGAGAAGGTGCTTGGCATTAACTGATGATAATTGTAATTCAGTTGTGATCTAGGGATGGGAAACTTCTGATTTTTTTTTTTTTTTTTGTGCTCTGTGACTGATCAAATGACTGTACTTTGTTTATGGTTGGAAACTAATCTCCATTTGAGAAGAGGGACTTTGTGATTGACTAAATGAATGTACTGCCCAGGAGTAGAGTAGTACTTGGAAATTATTGAATTACACTTGGTGAATGCTGTATTTTGATTTTCTCTGTTCTTAATTTGTCACTGTATAGAGAGTGACTGTGCTGGTATTTTGAACCTTAGAAGTTGCCTTTGCTTGGCATTACATTAATGTTATAGGAATGTAAATTTTTAAGATCTTCCCTGCCCCTAGGTCCTTTGGTAGGCTTAAGTGCACCTGCACCCTGTGGCAGGAGGCTTGTTTTTCAGGAGATACTTTGTGATTGGGTAGTGGGTCAAGAGGGTTGTTACATTCTCTGAGCCAGGAGAAGGTTATATAATCCCTGATGTTGTAGGGCATAAAGGAGTGAGACAGAAGATCCCCAAGATTAAAATTGGAAGTGGATTTTATTGCCGCAGGACTGCTGGGGTTACATACCCAAATCAGACAGTGAGCTGGCACAGACGTGTGCCAATTTTTAAAGAGATTCAATAGCCAGGTTATGTAAGTCAAAAATCTACAATCAGTGATTGGTCAGCGTATATTTGAATTTCCTACACGCGCGAAATTTACCCTAGGCTGAGGGACAGGAAGCCTAGGATGGGCAGAGATAGGGTAATCCGGAGGAGGGCAGGGGATGGGGGTTGGAGACATATCTGGATCAGGTGATCTTGAGGAGGGCAGGGGATGGGGAAGGATGGGGAATCTCTGACCGGATTTTTACCCTAGGCTGAAATTCCTGCTCATTGATCAGTTGGAGAAGGGAAGGGTGAAGCTGTGCTCAATAATGTGAGGCTTTGCTTTGGGGTTTACTTTGAGAAGTGTTGTATAATTTGACCAGACGAGACTCTGGGCAGCCGTTGAGAGCCCCCCGGCTTTGAAAAACCCAGATGTTGATGCTTTCCTCTCTTGTAACTGACTAGGTATGGATGTAATGGTTGGACAGTTGGAGGCCTGTCTACTTGAAATGTTTCTCTGTCTTGTAAGTTCTGTTTGTAACCTGTCTGTATACTCTGAAGTTTGGGGTGCTGACTTTTTCCCCTGAACTAAGTAAATGATATGTTTGAGTGATTAAAGTAAGATTGTTAACCCATTTTGAGTTGCTTTCCTTTAGAAAAACAGATCTAAGAACCTGTGTTGGCAGCCACCCTGGGGATGCTGCTACAGTTATATAATGAGAATAAAGGGCTCCTGGAAAAGACCCTGCTGTTGGGAAAGATTAAAGGTAAAAGGAGAAGGGGATAGCAAAGGATGAGGTGAATTGATAGTGTCATGGAAGTAATGAACTTTAACTTGGGCAGGCTTTGGGAGATAATAGAGGATAGAAGGATTGGCACGCTGCAGTCCATCATGCCACAAACAGCCTACTGAAAGTCTGAACAACAACAGCAACACACAAAAGGGAACTGAAAAGGTTGGGGAGAGGTAGAGGGATGAAGATTCAGTGGTGGGCAATGGTTTGGAAGTTTGGATGTCAGAAATAGGACTGGGAGGGGAATGGAGGCTGGCAAAGAGCCATCCACAAAATAGAAGATGCCAGAAGGAATTCACCAGAGGGAGAAGAGAGCAGATACTGTGAAGGAATATATCTCAGGTTGAAACGGCTATAGGAGTAATGAGATTTTCTAGGGAGAAGAGGTCCCAGGTGCTAAGGAATATTCCAGGATGAGAGAGAAACAGAGGTGTGGCTTTGAATTCTCAGTCTCAGGAACAGAGATGAGAAGGCCCTGACCCCAAGAGGACATAAGAGGAAGATAGGTTCACAAGTGAAGAATATTGCTTCTAATATCAGGATTTTTTAAAAAACCAAATTGATCAATTTTATTGATGGTTTTCTTCGTCTTTTTCTTTTTCCTTTAAAAATTATTTGTTGTAAGTGCTCTTATAATACTTGGAGGGATAGAGACGAAGTTCTCAATAATGTAAAAAACAAAAGATATCAATTAAAAATCTAGTTTTAAGAGGTGAAATTTTTGGTCTTTACAATGAAGATTGTACAATTTTAAGACCCATAACCACAGAATTGATAAAACATAATGATGTTTTTAGAAAAATGCATATTTTTAAATGTAGAAAACATCAAAAATATTTTGCTCCCTGTCAGGTTACACTAATTTATGTTGGTAAATACTGTTGAAAAGTGAACTTATTACAAAGACAAGTGTAACATGTACCGATTTCCCTATTGGACTTACATTAATTTTCTTTTGCTCCATAATGCTTGTTTAAAATAAGAAAATATGGGGCGGCTAGGTGGCGCAGTGAATAGAGTGCCGGCCCTGGAATCAGAAGGACCTGAGTTCGGAGCTGGCCTCCGAGACACTTAATCCACACAAACAAAAAAAGCCTAGCTGTGTAACCTTGGGCAAGTTACTTAACCCCAATTGCCCTAAAGGGGCGGCTAGGTGGCTCAGTGAGTAAGAGTGCCGGCCTCGGAGTTGGGATGACCCGAGATCAGATCCGGCCTCAGAAAATGAGCACCCACGCATAAATAATGACTAGCCGTGTAACCTTGAGCAAGTTACTTAACCCCAATTGCTTTAAAAAAAAAAAAAGAAAATATAAGGCTATAAAGATTTATGTGCCTTATGATCAACATAATAAAATCTTAGAATTTTAGGACTGGAATGAAATTTAAGGGTCATCTAGTTTAAGCCCTTCATTTTTACAAATGAGGAGGACCTGGAGATGCTAAGTAACTGTTACCTGCTTAGAAATACTCTACTGTGAATTTTTCTCTTTAGAATATATGTTGTAATATTATAGCAAGTAAGGTGGTTCAGTGGAGTGAGCACCATGCCTGGAGTCAGGAAGATCTGATTTCAGATGGGGCCTCAGATACTTACTAGCTATATGACCCTGGGCAAGTCACTTAACACTGCCTCGGTTTCTTCATCTGTTGGAGAAGAAAGTGGCAAATAATCCTAGTATATTTGCCAAGAGAACCCCAAATGGGGCCTTAAAGAATTGGACTTCACTGTAACAACTGAAAAATTACTACCCATATCCTTTTGCTTACTTTGTAGGATACAAAGAACCACATAATGTTCAAGATTCCTCAACTCTAAAATTCTGTGATTCCAATGTTCTCTACATAGCTCCATATTGTCTTATGGTCTTTTACTCATTTTTAAAAAATACAGCAATATATAAAAAATGAACATTCTGTGTTTGTTAATGAAAGCATTAAGATTTTGTCAGGGTTTATTGTTTATAGGTTTCCTTCCATCCTTTATTTTTGAAGGAAAACCAAGGAGAATTATTTTTCTTATATAATTTTCTGCCAAAATAAAAAATGGTCTAAACAAAAGGAATTCCTTTTGATGGTGAGGTTCTTGAAATGCTGTTCATTGCAAATGACATTGCACTAATTGCATTTTGCCTCAGAGCGCTATAGAGTCTCTTCAGTGAAAAGATTGCTTTATCTATTTACAATGGAAAACTAAAGTGAATGGAAAACAAAATCATTACATAAATTATGACATGTAATTTTTAAAAGGTAGCCAGTTGCATTAGTAGTTAGCACGATGTTATATAATGCTTGTATCATAGGCTTTCTGAAACAAAGGGTCCATGTACATTTTGGGATGATTCACACTTCTGGCTTGTTATTTCAATATCTGGCACTCTTGCAGGGTTTGACACCAGCTCCCCTTGAAGTGAGGGAAGTTTTAAAGACCCATAGCCACATAATTGACAAAATGTTTTAATGAAGTTTTAAGGAAAATATATTTTTTTATGAAGAGAACTTCAGAAATATTTATCTCCTTGTCAGATTACACAGATTTATATTAGTAAATAGGGCTGAAGGACTCATCTTATAGACAAATGTAATATGTACTGATTCCCCTACTGGACTTGGCTTACTTTTCTTTGTTTTGGACTTCTTCTTTTTGCTCAGGTTTATTAAGTCTGAAGGCAAAAAAAATAATTTTATTTACAAATAACTGTCTGCAGCAAGGACTCCTCTGCCCCACTGGGAAATCATATCAGTAATCTATATATTCTCTCTTATAGTCTTGCCCTGGATGATGCTTCAGAAAAGGGTAAGAGATGGGGCAGGGCATTGCTGCTCCCTGTGGCTCTCCATTCTCCACTTCCTATAACTCTACTTGGCTCCTAATAGATGGGGATTGTCAGTCATCTCAGACCCTGCCAGCTATAGTTCTGCTTCCTGTGGTTTAGCCTCCAGCACAGCTGTCCTCTGTAATTCTCCCTCCTGTAGTGAAAGTCTTGCTGATGGCCACAGTTCTGAAACCCCAGCAGATGGTATTTGTAGCCTTCACTCCCAGGACACCCCTGCCCCTTGAGCCTTTGTCTCTCATGGAATGACCTCCCTCTAACCCTTGCTTGCTTGACTTTACAGCTTAAAAAACATACCTCAGACCAATTTCAATGCCAGAGCGCCTTTATGTTTTTGTTTTTGCACATCATCTCTTTGTACAGCCCCTGCATTAACATCTAGGTTTTTCATGATGTTATTGAAATATTGCTTTCTTTTTAAATTATTCTCTTAAATTAGTTTTAACCTCATAGGGGGGATATAGTGCTTACTAGAATCATTTGTCCATGTGGGACCTGTCCTACTTGCACCAGCTTTCGGTGCTAGGTCTTAGTTCTCTCTTTCTTCTCAGTTTTTCCTCCTACCTCAACCTTCTTGATAGCTGGAAGAGATTATTCACATTTCTCTGGGGCTGCTTCCTGAAAAATCTTTAGAGGGGAGAGGTGGGGCCTTTGGGGAATGCACTGATATAAAGGAGAAGGAGATTTGTAATCCTTGTTACTTTATTTTTATTAAGGACAAGTTCTACAGATGGATCAATTGAGTTAGGCCCTGAATTGAGTAGTAGTAGGATATTGGGGTAGAAAATTACATAGAGGGATGGCTAGGTGGCACAGTGAATTAGAGCACTGGCCCTGGAGTCAGGAGGACCTGAGTTCAAATTGGGCCTCAGACACTTAACACAAAAACTAGCCGTGTGACCTTGGGCAAGTCGCTTAACCCCAATTGCCCTCCAAAAAGCAAAAAGAGAAAAAAGAAAATTACATAGAACTTTTGGTGATCCTAATCTATATGTCATTACCAAAGCTCATTTTAAACACCAGTGTTCTCTCAGTCATACTGTTATGACTGTAAATCACGGAACTCAATAAAGACAGAGGGATTAAAATTTCTAATATATCAGTGGACAATGAAAGATGTGTCAGGTCTTAACAGGCTGTAGCCTGTAGACTGCCTGAAGTGTATTTACACAGACTGACACTTCCACTCACAATTTCTATTATAATTCCTTGCATGCAGCTATTATACTCACTAAGTAATATTTTTTCGTAACCTGTCTGGGACAAAGTAAAGTAGAAGGATTAGAAGATCTAGAATGCAATTAACTTTGTCACTGATTACTCATGTCATTTTTGGTATCACTATTCATTAGAAAATCAAGGTGAAAATCTCAAAGATGAATACAATTTTCCTAGGATAGTGGCTGGACCAAGCGTCACTTGATTTGAATAACTTCGCCCCATCTCTTTTAGAATTAAACAGTGAAAGGAGGTGGGGGGTGGTAAAAAGACTCATTTATGTGAGAACATATAGGCATAGTTATTTCCTATCTAATAATTTTGTAAGCTCTTCTTCATGTTGTTATGAATTTTTATTTTGTATCTTTTGTATGTTCGATGATATTTTCTATTTTAATTTTTCAGTAGTTGGGTGAGCCTCTGCATTTGCTAGCCCATTACTGGTATTATATTTTCTGTACACAACTTCATTTTTCTATGGCAATACTTCAGCTAAGATGAGGGATAATTTTAAAATTCAGCTCAGTCATTTCGACATTTGAAAAGGAAGTAATAAAATGGTAAAAGAGGAATGAGCTAACCTTCGTCTGCAATATTAGAGTTTGAGGCTTTAATGACCTCTGAGGTCTCTTCTGTCTTTCAGATTCTATGTTGCTATGATTCCAGTGTTTATTCAATTTTATTAAAAAAAAACCACTAACATTTATTAAGTGCCTGCTTTGTGTATACTAAAATTAGGGAACACAAAGACAGGTAAGATATAGACATGTTCTTAAAGAGCCTACAGTCTAAGGAGGATGGGGGTAGGAACATGTGTCCAAATAATGGTAACACAAGGTAAAACTATATTAAGTGCAAAAGAGGGTATGTAGAATGTGAGTCCCTTGAGAGCAAGCACTGTTTTGTTTCTGTCTTTATATCTCCAATATCTAGCACAGTGCACATGGTAGGTACTTAGTGAATTTTATTAAATCAAATTGAGAGATTTGAATAAAATGATATGAGAAATTTGAGAAGAGAGATATTCTTGGTGACATCAGGAAGAACTGCATGAAGGAGGTGACACATAAACTAGGTTTTGAAGGAAGAGAAGGATTTTGCTAGTTGGAAATGGGAGAATGGATGAAGAAGTACTTTCTAGGGATGGAGGATAATATTGGTGAAGGTGAGAAGGAGGTGAAAGCAGATGAGAATAGGAATAGAGAATACCTTGATGTGATTGGAATACATAGAGTACATTATTAGACTAAAAATGTAAGTTGGATCCAGATTGTTAAGGATTTTAAGTGCCAAGATTAATTTATTCTTTATTATTGAGTAGAACATTCATGGGATCAGAATACTATGTTAAGATTACTTGGTGTGAAGTAGAGTGAAGAAGAAAGGGAAGAGACTAGAAATGTATAAACCAATTAGGAGTCTGTGACATTAGTCTGGATAACAATATTTAAGGACCTAAGCTAGGGTGCTTATGGTGAGACTGGAAAGGAGGACACAGATATAAAAGAGATTGTGAGGTGGCAAAATTAATAGGACTTGGCAACCTAAAATCATAGAACATCGGAGCTGAAAGAAGTCTGAGAGAGAATTTAGTCCAACTCCTTTATTATATAGAGGAGATGAGAAAATTGAGAGCCAGAGCACTGAATTGACTTGCCTAGGCTCATACAACTGGTCAGTGAAAGATTGGAGATGATTTCTGTATGGTGAGGGAGAGGGGAGAATCAAAGATGGCTCTTGCTATGAATCTATTGTGATATTATCAAAAGTGTAGAAAGTGAGATGGAGGTGGGTCAGTTATTTTGTGGGAAAGCTTATTCATGGATATGTTGCTTGAGATTTTGATGAATGAGTTAACAAAAAAAGCATTTATTAAACACTTATTATATGCTACATACTACTGTGCTAATTATTGGTGATACAAATATAGGTAAGTAAGATCATGCCTGTCCTCGAGGATCTTCTGTTCTGACAGGAAAGGCAGCACAAAGTGGTGAGCAACCATGGAAAACTGAGGAGGGGGAAGCTATCACAAGTGCATAGGGAACAACTTGGTGGTGTAGGAGTAGAGCACTGGTCCTGGAGTCAGGAGGACCTGAGTTCAAATTTGGCCTCAGACCCCTGACACACTTACTAGCTGTGTGACCTTGGGCAAATCACTTAACCACATTTGCCATGCCTTTTCTCCTCCAAGCCCCCCCTCAAAAGAGTGTGTGGGAGGTAGTGTAGCTTGGAGATGACTGGGAAGTGATGGAGTCTGGGACAAGGTAAGATAAGGTGGAAGTTCAATCAAAGCCTAGGTTGAAAGGGTGGGAGTCTTAATTCTGGTTCTATTTTTTAAGTTTTTTTTTTTCTTTTGCCTTATTGGTCCCCTACCCCTCCCTTATCGCAGTGTGATCCTCAAGTTCACCATGTTTACATAGAAAGGCTGTTGTTTGCAGCTATTTGGAGTCATATAATCCAACCCCCTTCATAATGCAGAGGAGGAAATTTCTGAGAAGCTCCAAGAATATGCAAAATTATAGAACCATAATGCTTGTAATCAAATCTAACTTATTAAAGTAGCCTAATAGGTGGAACTTTGCTTTACCAGACATATATTATACCCAGTGAACCCCTTTGAGATTCTTAGGATTACCATTACTCATGAAGATTGAGAATTCAGTTGTGTTTTTTTAGATTAATATGTTCTTCCTTCTCCTTTTTTGTTTAGCTGGAATGCTTGCTTATTCCTTCAAAAGGTTTTAAAGCAGAGACACAGGAGCAGAAAAGTTCAGAATGCCATCTGAGAGGTGCCTCAGGTATAGTGCTGAATTTTCTTTGAGGGCATCATGCCCATTTAAAGTGAAGCTTTACTGAAACATAAACTAGCTTCACTAATTAATTAGACATTTTGTTAATATAGCACAAAGACTGAAAGCTTTGGTCTTTTCTACGTTGCTTATAACCATCCCTTTTCAGAGTATTTTTAGACCATTCTTCCATCATTTCTTTCTTCTAAGAGTTTAACTCTGCCAATATCAGGTGTGACATGAAAATTAATGTGACTGATGTTTTAGTATATGCTTTGGGACTTCAAGATATCTGTAATTTAGGAATATGGGTAATCCCTCTATAAGCTCAGACAGTAGCTATCCTTCCTTACCTTAGTAGCTTGTCTTTATGAGTTGTCTTGTCAGGCATCCTGTTGGGTGCTAGGCATATAAAGGCAAAAGCAGAACAATTTGTTTCTTCAAGAAATTTAAGTTCTCTTGGATTTGTCACTTCAGGGACAGCTTTTCCAACTTTAAGCCAACTCTTGGATGGCAGTTGGCTACCAGGTCCATGCCAGAAGTCTTTTCAACTTGGGGTAGGGCCTAATAGAGCTTGAACTTTATTGACAAAAGTCTTTAATAACCCATTGTCACTTGAATACCAGGAGTAGTCACTGGAGAATTTTAGTGGAGGATTTTACCATGTGCTAGAGGTTATAGAGTCAACTGGTTGTTTATTATTTCTCTGAAGCTCCCTCAGAAGGCTCCACATTTATTCTTAAAATACTGTTGTTGCTCCAAACATTTTTAAAATTGGATTTTTGGATCCCCTCAATAATTAAAAGCCATTATCTTTTAGGGATTTTATTTTTAGAAAAAAGGCAAACATCATTCAGCAACAAGTCGGGTGATAAATTGATCAACAAGCAATTTATTAATTGGTTATTGTGTGCCAGACCATGTGCTTTGTGCTGGTACTACAAACGTGAAAGTGAAAATGCCTACCCTATATGAGATAACATGTGTAAAGCACTTTTCATGTAAAAGTACTTTTATATAATAAAACAGTATATAAAAGCTGTTGTTATTATTTTTACTATTATTCTATCAGGGCAAAACAACATATATGTATGTTTCTATGATATATATATATATAAAACATAATATAATCAACATTGTGTTTTGAGGTTTGCAAAACTTTGCAAATAGTCTCTTTTATTATCTTCACAATAAGTGTGGGAGGTAGTTACTATTATTATCCTCATATTACAGATGAGAAAATTAAAATGAAGGTTAAATGACTTGCTTAGGATCACACAGCTAGTAAGTGCCTAAGGCTAGATTTAACTCACATTTACCTGACTCCAAGTTCAGTGCTTTATTCATTGAGCCACCTAGCTGATATGTCTGTTATCAGTAGACATATCTATGTCTCTAATCATCTGGATCCACATACAGATATACATATGTTCATATATACACACACAATATACACAAAATAAATGTGAGGTAATTCTGTGTGTATGTGTGTATGTCTGTGTAGCAGCTAGCCGTTGGGGGAATCAGAAATGGTTTTACACAGGAGGTAACATTTGGGTTAAGTTTTGAAGAAAATTAGGGATTCTGAGAGGTGTGAGAACAGAGGGGATGCATTCCAGGCATAGTGGACAGGCTGTTTAAAGGCACAGAGATGGCAGGCGGGCTGCTTTGTGTGAGGGGAAGGTTAATTTGGCTAGATGGAAGAGGGTGTGAAGGAGTGTAGCTGGAAAAGTGGGCTTAAGTCAGGCCATGAAGGGTTTGAAATGTCAGAGAGGAGTTTGTATTTGTTACTTCAGCTAATAGAGAATCACTGGACTTTATTGAGCAGGTGAGTAATTTAGTCAGACTTGTAATTTAGGAATACCAATGTTAGCAGCTGTGTGGAGGATGGCCTGCGGAGGGGAAAGACTTGAGGCAGGGAGAGCAATTAGGAGGCTATTGGAATAGTACAAGGAAGAGGTAATGAGGGCCTGAAGTCAGTGATGAGGTAGTCATGTCAATTGAGAGAAGGGGACAGGTGTGAGAGATGTACAGCTCAGGAAGAATCAACAGGACTTTTCATGTGGTTTTTACATGTCAGGTGAGGGGAAGTGGGAAGGGGAGGACAGCGTTGCAGTTGCAAGCCTGGATGATTAGAAGGGTGATGGTTCCTTTGACATAAATAAGAGGGATGTGTTTGTGGAGAAAGATAATGAATTCTGTTATGGAATGTTGAGTTTGAGATGCCTATGAGACATTCATTTATGAATGTCCAGTAGGCAGTTAGTAATACAGGATTTCAGGAGATAAATTAGGACTGGATACATAGATCATTAAATCGACCAGCATTTAAGTGCTGAGGATACAAAGAAAAGGGAAAGCATTGTCCTTGGTCTCAAATGATCTGACATTCTAATGGAGGAGATAACATGTAAATATCTATGCACTTACAAGATGCAGAACAAATGGAAAATAATTTCACTTGTAGCAGAAGAGACGTATAGAAGTGTATATATAAATATATGTTTATATATATACAGATAGAAAGATAGATAGATAGATAGATAGATAGATAGATAGATAGATAGAGGTAGTTTGGGGGAGGGAGGCATTAGCAGTTGGAGAGGGACCAAGCAAAGAATTCATATAGAAGCTGCTACTTGAACTGACTAATAAAGGAATCCAAGATTTCTGAGAGGCAGAGATTTTAGAAGGGACTGCATTCTAGCCTGGAGGAATAGCTAGTGCAGAAGCATAGAAATGAGAGAGACAGCATTGTGCATGAGGATGAGGAAGAAGGCCAGTTTGTCAAAATAGTAAATGGGAAATAATAGTAGAAGGGTAGATTTGAGGGTCATCTAAATAGAGATAATTGAACCCATGGACTGATGAAATTAATAAGAGAGAGAATGTACATGGAGCAGAGGAGAGGTCCCAGAATAGAAAGTTTGGTGTATATGGATAATCAGAGGGTGGGAAAAACTGAGAAGACTGGAAATAAGGAGGGAAATAACAAAGGATTATATTTTATTGGGTCAAAAATGAGATATGACTGTGAAATAAGGAGATGGATTTCTTTTGTATTTCATCAACTAGTTTGCAAGGTGATTCCTAAAATGTTTTGAGCAATGAAGGGCAGCATCAGAATGTGTGTATGGTCTTTCTCTGAAGGATAGCACCCATTTGGATCTGTAATTTGTGATATGTTGCTTTAAAAAAAATGAGTCCCCTTTAGGGTCATACATTATATTTCTGATTCTTTACCTTCAGACTTAATTCCATACTTTCTTAGGTATGCACTAAACATATGTTGTATATTCTTCCTATTTGCTTTGTCCTATATTTTATTCTTTGTTGCCAGGTAGCATTTAACTTTGTAGGGTATTTTGAGATGTAGTTTGTAAGAAATATTCTCTCAGAAAATAAAGTTGGGTTCTATTATAAGAGCTTTTTAACAACCTGCCAACTAAGACGAATAAATTTCTTTGAACATTCATGCATTTCATTTGTATGAAAACCTCTTGAGAAAAGTAGAGGAAGAAGAAGGGCCCTCTGGTTTATCATACCAGAAAACAGAATTGAGATAATCATGAATAATCTTATTACTATTAAATTCTTGAAAAGCTGGATGAAACTATTTGAAAAAAATCTGTATTGACACTATAAATTTTTCCCTTTTTAAATGCAGAACATAGTGTTTAAGAAAAGTATAGATTTTTAATGGTACTTGATCTTTTTGATATGCAAATATGTCATCTAGCTATTGATCCTCTTATTTGAAAACTAGTTGCACAAAATGACTATTTTTGAATGTATGTTTTTGTATATTTAAATACTAAGTAAGTATGAGTATAGAAGTTGACATGAATTTTAAAATAAAATGCTGTTGAGTATGCAGATATTTGAAAATGTGCAGCTGTTTAAGAAATTTACATCTTTAAAAAGTAGCTGAGCATGCACCAAATTCATTCTGTGAAAATGAATCTTTGAGTTCTATAGAAAACTCATAGGGAAAAGTTTTCTTTATAAAAATTGTTACAATGATTAAAATCAAACTAGCAGAGGTTGCAGTAATATGAATTCCTCCAGAACATTATTGTTATTATTATTATGGGTATATCTGTACCCTTCTCTGACCCATGTATTTTTGTGGCTAAACTTAGTTAAGTCTGTACTTATCACATGTTGCTGAGAAGAGTCTTGCTTTCATAAGGAGTTTGGGATCTTTCAGTGTTTCACTAACTTAGGGCAGTGAAGGTAGAACATTTTGGTATTTCTGGACAGACTGATGGTTCCAGATCTTCTGGGTAGGGACTTTTAAAATTGTAGTGGTAGGGAAAAGATAAAAGCAGTTTTCTATTCTCATGAGACTCTTGAAGATCTAAAATAAGCTGATTTGGAAAAGCTCACCCATAACCAAAGGAAGGTCCCTTTCTGGACTGGACTTGCATGTCTGTTTTAACATGGCAACCTTTCTTCACTGGTGGATCTCCTGCTTGCAGGATGGGATGGAGGCCTTTGAGTTTTCCTCAGGAAATTGATCTACCTCTTTTTAGTCACAGAATCATCACTAGGGTGAGGTGGTCAGGGCTATTGGAATATCAAAATTAAAAAGGTATAAATTTTTAGCATATGGACTCTGGCAGGATGGAAGGTAAAGTAAAGAATTCCTCCAGCCACACAACAAAATGTGTTTTATTTTTTGTATTATCTTCAAATAAGAATCTCATGCTTAATTTGAGTCCTCATAATCTTTGCTTTGCCTCACCTGTAATTTTCTTGTCTTAACTGCCAAAATTACTAGTTATAGCTCTGACCAAACTCCATTACTTCAGCACAGTCTCTGGAGGATTCATTTCTTCTCTTCTGAATTCTCTTTCTTCACCCTCAGGTTTTAGAAAGAAAAAATGCTGAAATCTTGGAGAGGGACAGGGGAGGGAGGGGGAGAAAATGTAAAACTTATGGAAGTGAATGTTGAAAACTAAAAATAACTAAATTGAGAAAAAAAAAGAATGCTGAAAGAGTAAGTTTTAGGAAATTTAGTTAAGCATTTGTTATCTCTATTGCTAGAGAGGCAATGAGATCATGATCCATGAAAACATCGGGACAGATTGTGATTCTAAGGGATCTTTTCGAAATAAGCAAGAGTTTGGCTACCTAATTTAGAAATGGTCTTACTTGTACTTTCTATTTACATATGGCTCAGTTTATTATTAATGACTGTTTACATCAAATGGAGCTTAATTTCTTTGTTAAATGGCCGTGTATACATGTGGACTGTCCCAATGAAATTCTTCTGGAAATTTTCATCTGGATGCTGTGGTGGAAAAATCACACTCAGAATACAATAATAATAAATTTTAGGCCTTTATTTCTTGCCAAGTGTCAGAAGATTTGAATCTGTTTTTAATAGCTTTTAGCATATTGCTTCCAAAATATTTGTGATCTTATACCAAATGTCTTAAATAGTAACAGTGTTGTAATTTTTAAAAATGTATATATTTAAAAATTGAGCTGCACTGGTCATGCTAAATTTTGTAACAATAAATTTATTGCAGCTCTGAGCCCTTTATTCTTTGCCAAATTTCCACTTACAGCTGCTTTTTCCTGGCAAGATTTAAACCCTGTCAATAGAAGTCTGTAATGCAAATACTGATTCAGCCTTAATAATAAGGATATAAATTGTGCTGCTATATTAAGGGAATGAGAAAGGAAACATTAGAAGGTAATTATTGTGATACATTCATTCTCTCTGCTACAAGTCAAATTTCAAAATACACTTAACATTTAAGATGACATAAAAGAAGACAAAAGAAATTTTGGAATTTCCAAATTTAAAAATTTTAAAGTTCAGTGATCAGAAAACCACCTTCCCCTCAGAATTCTTCAGTAAGGAGCTAAACAATTTTGTGGCATAAATTTTATTTTTTATTGTCTCATTATTATGTTTTCTATATATCAGGAAAATAATTTTGTACAAATAGTCATTACAAATTGGATTGCCACAAAAATAAAGATTGATGAAAAGTTTATTTTTATTAAGCTTGGATGTTCCAAATCTTTATAACAAGAAATTAATTTTGTGCATCTGTATGCATATATTTTATCAGAGAAAGGAGAATATTATTGTATTCTTTATGACACATATTTCTAAAAATGTCCAATTATTTTTATTTATCTTTTTAATGTATTTCATTAACATATTTTGTTCTTACATTACCTACATTTCTCATTAAATCTCACCTTCCCCTTCCAGAGAGTCCCCCTCCCCTGATTATAACAAAGAATAATATAGGAAAGAAAAATGCAGTCCAGGAAAATTAATCAACGCATCAACCAAATTCAATATTAGATGACAGGAAATTATGTGTAGGAGAGAATACCAAATGGCTGATGTGTTCAATATTTACTCCATCCTTTTTTGAGAGGCTATTAAAGGGCTCTCATGAAGACTTAATTAGCAAATATAAAAAGCGTTGGATTTAGATTTGGAGTGGGCAAGCTACTAACCTTTCTTGGCTTCAGTCTCCTTACCTGAAAAATGACTGGTTTGCACTAGATAATCCCTAACATCTCTTCTGGCTTTACAGACTGATTTTAAGACAAATTTTCTGCTGTTACTTTTTTATTAAACTTTTTTATGTTGAGGGCACAGAGAAAAAATTGATCAGTGAGACTGGTATTATACAGATAATAACCAAAAAAACATAAAACATTTTATACGTTCCAGGAAATTTCCATATTACTTCAGCAGATCCACGATTTCACTGATATAGATGCAGAATGGTGCCCATCATTGATTGGTGCAGAATGCAGCCCATCCATGCCTTCTTCTATAGAATTCTTGCCCATATCCCATTGACTCTCTAATGGGAGTTAACCAGTGGGCTCTTTTTGCCTTTCTTTGTTTTCTTAGTGCTTAGTATAGTGCCAGGCAGATAGGACACACTTAATAAAAATGCTTATTCATGACTTCCTTTCTCTATATCTTTTTTACTTTTTTGTAGTACCAAAGCATCCAGTATTCAGGCTATCCATTTGATATTCCTCCCTTCTGCTATGTAATTAGTCCTTTGCCTTTTCCTATCATATATTTTCTCAGTGTTGTGTCTCATACCACATTTTTTTAACATGAGGCAGCCCTGGAAAATTGCTATAATCTTTTTGTGGCTACTACACACCTTACAACTTTGAATCTAGAAGTGTTTTTACTCCTTAAAAACATATGCCTTCTGATGAATGCTCTGGGTGCATATTCAGTCAGCTGTAACCATTTCAAAATGAACTGCCACATTTCAATTGAAAATAATCCTCCCACCTTCCCACGAACACTTCCTTGATCTTCCCTTCTTGTAATTTTTTTCCCCTTGTCACTGTGCTGACATTCCCAATCTTCCTGAGTCAAGAGGACCTAATAAGATTAATTGGCTGTCCACTTGCATTTCACATGAATCATGGCCTATTCGTTCTGAATGTGTCTGACATGAATACACCTGGGTATTTACCTTGGTTTATCAAGTTAATGGCATCACAGTCTTGGTAAAATATCATGACTTGAGCCAGCCTTGTACATGGAGTTTCTGGAATATTTCTGAGTCATTTGGGAGTTTGGATTGGTGGAATATTGCCTGAGCAGAGGAAAGATCTAAGTCCTGATTGCCCTATTAACAAAGGAACAATGTGCTGAGTTGAATAGATGAGGAGGAGTGACCAACTTCTTTCTTCAATTAAAAACCCAGGTATGGTCTGCCCTCTTTCCTTTGGCTTTGTCATTGTTGATCCCCTTAACAGAGCAGTGAGGTTGCACAGTGGAGCATTAGGGTTGGAATCAGGAAGGCTCATCTTCCAGAGTTCAAATCTGGCCTCAGACACTTAATAGCTATGTGACCCTGGGCAAATCACTTAACCCTGTTTGCCTCAGTTCTTCATCTCTAAAATGAGCTGGGGAGGGAAATGGTAAACCATTTCATTATTTTTGCCAAGAAATCCCAAAATGGAGTCATGAGGAGTTGAACAGGACTGAAATGATGAAAAACACAGAGTTGTTTTCAGAGCGTGTCTGCTTAATTATTATTTACATTTTAAAATTTATACTTTATGTTCATTTCCCAAAATATCCTCCTTCCCCTCACTTAGAGTCATCTCTTTTGCCTACCTACTTTTGTCCCATTGGGACTGATGGAAGAATGTTCCAATCAGTCAATCAACAGGCATTTATTAAGTGGTTTCTAATATGCCAGTCACTGAATCAAATTCTGGAGATACAAAGGTAAAAGACCTACATTCCGTCTGGGGGGACAACAGGTGTATATATGAAAGTATACGGATAGGTACTGTACTTATGATTTTATTACTCTTTGGTGAGGTAACTCCTTCCAAATCAAGTCTGTACCTTCTCTGCAATTTAAAGTCTCAGATAGTTAAGGCACTGAAAAGTTAAATTACTTGTCCAGGGTCACAGAGCCAGTGTGTATCAGAATCAAGGCCTGACCACAGGTCTTTGTAGTTCTATGGTCAGATTTCTATCCACTGTATTAGACTGCCTCTCTATAAAAACAATGTATGGAATATCTAAAAAATACCTCGATATAAGGTGGGTTTTTTTTGGGGGGAGGAAAGGCATTAAAATCTAAGGGATTAGGAAAAGCTTCATGTGGAAGCTTATACTTGGGCTGGGCTTTGAAGAAAACTAGACATCTTGGGAAGTGGAGATGAAGATATAGTGCAGTTCAGGTCTGGAGGAGATGAACTGTCTGCTATGAGGAACAGCAAAAAGGCCAACATGGCTAGATCATAGATACTTCCTATGGCCCCTTTCTTTGCAGCATCACATTATTTTACCAATGTGTTCTCCAAATCAGTGGTGTCAAACTCATTTATAAACAAGGGCCACTACACAGTGTATATGGATCCTTGTGGGAATATAGTGACTTAGAAAATCACATGTTAATATTATATGTTTTATTGTATTTTTATTTATTTTTGTTAAATATCTCCCAGTGGGGTGGCTAGGTGGCATAGTGAATAGAGCATCAGCCTTGGAGTCAGGAGGACCTGAGTTCAAATCTGGCCTCAGACACTTAACACAAAAACTAGCTGTGTGACCTTGAGCAAGTCACTTAACCCCAAATTGCCCTCCAAAAACAAAATAAATAAATATCTCCCAGTTTTATTTTAATCTGGTTTGGGCCACACTCTGGAGTGTTGAGGGCTGTTTGACACTTCTGCTTCAAAACACCCAGACTACCAGCCCCTTACAGTTTTCTTCTTTGATGTTCTTTTCTTTCTGGGTCTTGTTCTACTGATCTAAGCTGATTTCATGTTAATGGATTAATATATGATTGTTTAGGTCAGGAGGGCATTTGGATTGTACGTGGGTCTTCTAGAGCCAGTAACTTGACTGCAGATAGTGACATAAAACAATGGGAATTTCTCTAACTATGGCATTCCTCCATAGAGGAGTGTAGGTTGGTGCGTGGGACTTTTCATAACCTTTGCACATTACAGAAGCAGCTGCATAAAGGTAGGGCTGACCATTCTGTGATGGAGATGGTGGTAGTAATCAGTTCTCCATAGTTTGATTCTTGACAAATGGAAATCCTCATGAGAGCCTGTTACCTCAGTTTGCTCAGATCATTGTTGCAAATTTGATTCCTGAGTGTGTGAACTGGCCATAGATTGAGAAATAGCTCTAATTTGGCCATGTAGGTGCTCATCCACTGTAGTAGTCACTGGTCGGGAGTTGGCTTTAGTTTGACTTCTTCCCTAAGCACTCCTATGCTTTACCACATTGGAACTTTCACAGAGAGTTTGCATTAACTGGATCACTTGGACCAAAATATACATAGTAAGTCTGAGGACAGTTGTAAAGAATAAAGAGGTCCCCTGATGTAATAGAAAGGACACAGAACGAAGGTCAGACATTGTAGGTTCTAGTCCCTACTTTAATAACTGGTTATATGATCTTGAGCAGGTTACTTACCCATTCTGGGGCTCAGATACCTATAAAAAAAACTGAGTGGTGATAGGCAATCAGTAAAGTGGCCTCTGCCTCTAAATTGTTCTTATTGTTGGTTCTTCATCTTTAGAGAATATGGACAAAATCATGGGGTGATAGCTTGACTTGTGCATGAATTGGATTTATTCGAGGCAGAGTTGCACAGAGTTGTCAGCCTCACTCTTTCTTACAGAGTCATTAAATGGCAACACAAAAGTGAAGATGACTGATAATGGCCTGAGACGCAGTTTGACTTTAATGAAATAGGTCTTGAGATGCACTCGGTACGTAAAGAATACATTTGTGGATTTAAGGCATAAAAATCCTGTATTGTGTAAGTGTTGTTGACTAGGTTCTTTGGATGTTCACAAAAATGAGTGTGAAGAGAAAGCTGAGGGGTGTCTCCCTTTTTTTTCAGTTTTAGAGAAGGAAAATCATTTAATCCATTCATAAATCTAAAATAAAGAGCAGATTTAGGTACCCGACTTTAAACATGTTTGATTTCAGCTGTAGAAACCTCTATTAAAGCATGCTGGGTTTCATTTGATGTTCTCCTTAGGCAGCTTGAATTTCAGAGGCCTCATATTAAGATGCTTTGATCCAGTTTGCTTTTATATGATATCAGCTTGAAAACTCTTCCCTAACCAGTGTTTATTTTGCTTTCTGTTGTTCATTATTGCCATTAGGTTCACTGTTATTTTGAAAAAATCTTGCAGAATGATTCTGTTGTCTAGAATGAGCTCTGATGGTCAGCATTCATGGTAGAAATCATGTTCTGAGCCTGGGTTGTACCTATTTCTAGGCTTTTGTCCTCTGCCAAGCTGGGGCTAGGAGAGAAAAAGAGAGGAGGTTGTGGTAGGGAGGAATACGGGAAGGAGGGAGGGAGAGAGAGAGAGAGAGAGAGAGAGAGAGAGAGAGAGAGAATACATGAGGTGTATATTTTTTCTACCATGCCAGTAATTTGGTTAAACCTGTTCCTTGAGATGGTATATAAATAAACATGATTGATTGATACACATGGGAAGAATGGAAATGAGAGCATTACCATAGCCAGGACTACTGCAAGTAAAGCCTTATAAATATAGATGCATGATGTGCTTCCTAAAGCAATAAGTCTGATTATATTACTTTCCAGGACCCCCATTGACTAGAAGATAAAGTAACAGGCCAAGTGGCCTCAGATATTTGTTTCAGTTTAGCACCTTTATGCTAACTCAGAACAAATTCAGTAGCACACTAGTAAGAGGTTGGGGTACAAGGACTGGGATGATTTGGTCCAGTTGACTGTTGGTTGTCCTTAATTTAAGGCCCTCAGTGACCAGGTTACTGTCCTCTTAGAATATTTTCCTCTACCTCCCTCTACCCAACCAAGAAAACACACACACATATATTCACTATGTGTATCTTACTATGAAAAAGAATTATATATGTATATACACATAGGTGCATACACACACACACACACACACACACACACACACACACACAGATAGCATATATACATATGGTAGGTGGAACAGTGTATAGAGTACCAGGTCTGGAGTCAAGGAAGATTCATCTTCCTGAGTTCAATTCTAGCCTCAGACACTAAATAACTATGTGACCCTGGGCAAGTCACTTACCCCTGTTTGCCTCAGTTTTCTCAGCTGTCAGTGAGCTGGAGAAGGAAATGCAAACGACTCCAATATCTTTGCCAAGAAACCCCAAAATGGGTTCTGAAGAGTTGTACACAACTGAAAAATGACTGAACAAATATACATATAAACAGGGTGTCCCAAAAGTCTTAGTATAATCTTAAATAATAGTACAATTTAAATTAGATAAATCAAGCTTAAATCACTTAAAATTTATAAGCTTTAAGAGCTTAAAACAGCACTAAGACTTTGGGATACCCTGGTATATACAAACTTGTAGCTTTAAAATTTACAAAGACCTTAACTTCTAGCAAAAATTTAAAGTAGGTAGTGCAGATTATTTTATCTTCACTTTGCAGATGAGGAAATTGAAACTATGAGAAGTTAAAAATAGCCAGGTTTCAGACTCACGTCTTGTTGCTACCCCGGATTTACCCATCAAGACTAAGTTCATGTTCACTATTTCCCCTCACCTCCATTCCAGGTACTTTTCTCCCTCCTTTGAAGCTCTAATCATTTTCCTCCCTCTAGATTATCATTTCCTGGAGGGCAGGGCCTAGACTCCTCTCTATATATTTCCTCTATATATGTATTTCTCCAACAGAGTTGGAGTTTGGGAAAGATTTAATCACATCTGTTCTTTTTATGCAGTCATTGTTATACTGATTTCCTTTATCTTGTTTGCAGTATTCAAGAAATGCGGACAGGCAGGAGGCTTTGTCAGTCCGATTCTCACCATGATGCTGTCCTGGCAGCCTTGAATCAGCAAAGAAGTGATGGTGTTCTCTGTGATGTCACCCTCATAGCTGAAGAGCAGAAATTCCACGCCCACAAGGCTGTCCTGGCAGCTTGCAGTGATTATTTCCGAGTAAGTGGAAATGAGTTTGATTTTTTTCATTGTTGTTTTTGATGAAGTAATTTAGAAATGCAGAGGGATGTTCTGATGGTTTTATTGTCATCAGCCAGTTAAGGACAAGTCTAACAGGAACCTCTGTGATTATCTAAGTGGTAGTACCTCTTCGAGATAGGCCCAGAGTCTGGGATCATTCTAAAAGCCATTTCAGATGCGCTAGAATTTATCTGGAATTGTTCCAGTTTGGGACAGTTCTCATCACATCACTGAGGATGGGATGAAATCTTATTTCTCACTGGTATTTCTCATTGGTATTTCACCTTACATCATGATTAAACATGGCTTTGTGTTATCATAGAAAAAAAATGACACTTGGTTTTCAGGATTTTTTTTGTCTAAATCTCTGGTTTCATCATTATAGGGAACTCCCAGTAAGGAAACTCTTTAGTACTACAGACTGGCCAGTCATCTATGTCTTGGAACTCATAGAGCATTAGTTGGTACTGTAAGAGGCTAAAGGACTTATGTATGCTATACAGCTATGTACATATGGGCCTTCCTTCCTTTCTTCCTTCTCTAATCAATGATAGGCTCTTTTTAGTTAGTAATCATTTTTAAGTACATGTGTAGAGCTCTGGAAATAAAGACAAAAACATGGTCCATGCCCTCAAAAAACTCTCATTCTAATGGGAGAGACAACATGAAAATAACTCTGTATATAGAGGATATCTACCCACATAAATGGGAGATAATCTGAGAGAGAAGGCACTAATCTTTGCCAGGGGTACAGTGTATGGGGCAGCTTGGGAAAGGTTCTTATAGAAAGTGGAATTTCAGCTGTGTCGTGAAAGAAGCCAGGGAAACCATTAGATGGAGTTGAAGAAAGTGAGGATTCCAGGCGCTGGCGAATAGCCAGTGAAAACGTTCAAAAATGGGAGATGAGATGTTGTGTGTAAGGAACACCAAGTAGACCAGTGTTGCTGGATAATAGAGATTGGAGGAGAGTAGAGTGTAAGAAGACTGGAAAAGTACAAGGATCCCAGGTTGTGAAAAGCTTTAAATGCCAGAGAATTTCATATTTGATCCTGGAGGTAATAGGGAGCCATTGGAGTTAATTGGGTAGGGGAGTGACATGGTCATACCTGTTGTTTAGAAGATCACTTTAGTAGTTGAATGAAGTATAGATTGGAGTGGGGAGAAATTTGTATCAAGGGAAACTAACTAAAAGACTTTTGCAATAGGCTAGATGTGAGATGATGACAGCTTGCATTGTGTCAGAAGAAAGGGATGTATATGAGAAATGTTGTGAAGGTAGTAGGCTCATAAGATCCTTTAAATATTACTCAAATTATGATAAGCATATCATGCCATATGACCTTCCTAGTGCTCAGTTTATCAGGCCTTGAGTTGGGGTTGTATCTTTTAGAAATTGATTGTGTGTGTGTGTAGTCCTATTTCCACTGGTATTTTCATTTATATTAGACTGAATGTTGTTTAACCCTGTCCATGGGTTCCTTCATAATAGTTTAACAGGGTTAGAGGTCTCTTTTTTACTCACCTTGTACCCCACAGGTGAGAGATGAGTATGTTGCTAATTGTGCAAACCTAGAGACCAAGACATTTGAGAATTAATTTGGCACATCCTAGTTTCTTCAGATGAGCCCTTCACGCTATATTTTGCAGTTATGACCATTTCTAAAAGGTGACATAGCTGGTTTTCAGTCCTGACATATGAATGTGTTATCAGAATTGAAAACTTGTCAGTGCTGCCATCACATTCTCATTGCCACTTGTCCTTGTCATTGACTAAATTACTTATTGATATAAATAAAATCATTATTTATTGGAATATAGCAGGGACTAGGCCAAAATAATGACTTCTAAACCTCAGGAAATTTAGTTGTAGGAGCCTGTGCTATGATTTAGACTGAAAGGTTGAGACAAGGCATTCCCAAGAAGAGTGTGAACCAAAGGAGGTGAGCAGAGAGAAAAGAAGAAGAGTAGTACTTTTCAGAATGATTATTTCTTTTTCCTTAAACTATTATGGCTTCTTGGAGCAGTTAGACCGACCTGTATCTTAAAAGGATGCACAGTGCTTTTTCAGATTGCAAGGGTTTTTAACCTGCTACCTGTGAACTTGTTTGTTAAAATACACACACACACACACACACACACACACAGAGGCATGCACGAATGCACACACACAATTATATTTCAATATCATTGGTTTCCTTTGAAGTCCTGTATATTTTATTTTATGCATTTAAAAACATTATTCTGATCAGGGTTCCATGGGCTTCACCAGAGTGTTCTGATGGGGCAAATCAAGAATGATTTTTGAATAGTCCAGACCAGGACTTGCTTTCATTGGTGGAAACATAATCTATATGAGTATAGTTGAGACAGGACTATATTTAATAAATGTCTAATGATGCTGGTCATTCCCTCATACCTATTCTGCTGGGTTTGGATGGGTTGCAATAGCATTAAATCCCTCCTTTTAGACTCTGTTTAATTCTGGTTTACTCCCTGGTCTATCAAATCACAGTGAATACCTATTTGGTACAAAGCATTGTGAAGCAAGATAGATAGATGGTCCTTACCCTTGAGAAGTTTGCAATATATACTTTATGTGGGGTGTGTGTGTGTGTGTGTGTGTGTGTGTGTGTGTGTGTGTGTGTGTGTGTGTTTACGCGTATGTGTGTGTGTGTATCTGTGTAGAATCACCAATTCCCCCTTACCTTCATTAGGGAGAGTATGTTCTAACACTTGCAGTTTGGGACATCATACTACTACCTTCTACAGCTTAGATGTCAGTTACTTAGTTTTTTGCTGTTTCTCTTATGCTAGGTTAGCACTGCAGCTAACTAGGTAGCATGATGTTGAAGTCATACCCTTTCCTTTACCTGCCCTTGAGGTTTGCTATGGGTTCATTGCACTAGGTGTGCCTCTCTCCTTAACCAAAGAGCTAGGTTCTTTATATTTTGAATCTACCCCTTCCTCAGGAACAGTTTTTCTTTGGGTGTCTTAAGCGAGTGTGGAGGTGAGAAGGGAGGGGAGGAAAGTACAAATGTGTTGCAAGTATTAAACAAGCAGTTTTATTCTGACACACAGAAAAGGGAATGCTAAGCAGTACAAATTAAAGAATGGATATGGTCTGTTAAGAGGGTAATATTCAAGCTTCATTGGGACATTGCAAACAACTGCTTATTAGCTATTATACATTTTATCAAGTATAGCCCAATCAATGCTAAATGGCCTCTCATTTCACATATATATGTACATATATATTTATACATACACACATATATGTACATATGTGTATTCATTGTGAAAATATGTATATTTATGTGTGTATGTGCATATGGTATATATAGAGTGTATGGATAATATAGATATTATACAGACACATATATACACACATATATATTTCTTCTTAAAGCATCAATTTGGATTATTCCATAAATTGGGGTAATAATTGTTTTTAAATGAAAGGAAATAATAATTCACATTTGTATAATACTTAAAGGATACAAAACTGTTTACACACAGTATCTCATTCAAAGCTTACAACTTCATGAGGTAAACAGTTCAGAATACTTTATTCCCATTTCACAAATGAGAAAACGGAGATCCAGGAAAGTCTTAGTTTCAAAGATTTCTGAAGTGGTAGAGCTCAGAATTAAACCTCGTTCTTTCAACTTCAATTTTATTGCCTTTCCCACAATACCAGAGAGAGCAATAACATTGCCAATAACAAGAAATGTAAATGGGATTCCTTGGCTTGTAGTGTTTCTTGACTGCTTTTGTGGAGTAGGTAGGAACAACAGATAATTGTTTCCCAGAAATTGCTGTATGCACATTTGTCCAGAGTTTCATAACAAAGCCACGACAGAGCTTAAAACTCAATCAGCTCCCATACAGTAACCCTATCATGTCTTTTAAAAGGATAATTTGAAAGGTTGATCTTCATGAAAATTATTTCAATTTGATGGAAACTATGCAGTCATTTATTAAATATCATTTTGGAAATGTGCTCACTTCCAACATCTTCCTTTTCCCTATCAAAGCCCCAAGAGCACAGTAAAAGAATGATTACTTTTGTTTGTGTAAGTATAGACATATCTCTTTTCATTTTATATGACTTAATAGCATGCTATTCCTTGGTTACTTTCTTGGTATATGAATTTCACTGTTAAAAAGCACGACATTTGGGGCGGCTAGGTGGCGCAGTGAGTAGAGCGTTGGCCCTGGAGTCAGAATGACCTGAGTTCAGATCCAGCCTCAGACACTTAACGGACATACAAACAAAAACCTAGCCGTGTGACCTTGGGCAAATTACTTAACCCCAATTGCCCTCCAAAAAAAGCAAAAAAAAAAAAAGCACGACATTCATTACTTTCCATCAAAACTGTCCATATGGTCTAGCCTATGTTTATGATTTTGCCTGTGGCATTCAGAGTCTGATGTTGAGTCCTCAGTCCTATGGTTTTTTTGTCTAAAAGAGTGTAGTGTGTTCATGGGGATCTTTCACCGTTTCAGTCATTGCATGTTAATGCTGGATTCTGACCTTTCGGTGGAGGCTGAAGTCTATAAGAGAGAGGAAGCACATCTTAGTTTGCCAAATTAATATCTACTTTGGAAAAAGTACAAAGATATCATCCCTGAATGGAGCATGTTTGACCATTATATTCAATTGTTATTCACTTTTGCCCCAAATTAAACTATTTTTGAAGTGTCATGTTAAAAAATTGTATTTTGTTCTATCACCTGTCAGTTATTTGAAGCCTAGTATCTATTAGGAATCAAACAACATAGATGAGAATGAGGATGTTTTAATCAGCATTCAAGGTAATATGAAAGCCTTTAATTGGAAAAGTTTGGAAATTTTGGAAAGACTGAGGGAAGATGAATATATCAGTATACCTTCAAAATATTTGTATAATTTATTCTGTGAATTTTCTTCTCATTTAAGATAGTAGAAGAAATATTTATCTAGAATGTAGTTGTCTTTGGGGCCCTTTGGTGAAATTTTAATGATGAACGTTTCTAGTGAGTGGCAATATAAGAGAGGCACAAATATAATTTGAGTAGAACATTTTTATTCCCATTTTTTCCCTCTGATGATAAGTCTATTTGGTTTTATGCTTCTATGGAATAATTTACTCTCAATGAGATTTTCTTGTTAAGCATTCTTATCAACATTTGAGTCTAGATTCCTCTCATTTAAAAAAAATCAGTAGAGAAGCTATTACATTTTCAAGAACAAATATACCCTGGTAATAATTTTCCTAATGCTTAACAGTGACAAAAATAAGTGAATCACACAGTTACTAGGAGAGTGCAGATAACTCAGTGATTGTGTATGTCACTAAATAATTATAGCAGCTCCCATCATTGCTATTTCGTTGTCAACTCAGACTCACCTGTATTTTTCCTAGTGACCCTGGAAACATTTTATATCACCACTGTAGTTAAGTGAAATAACAATAAAAACATCTTCCAGTTTAATCAACTAAAAATATGCACCAAAATATTATACATTTTATGTAGAAAATTCAGTTTTTTTTTTCAATTTCCTTTCAGTAAAGGGAATAGTGATTTTGTTCCTTTGTGGCGTTGACATTTTAACCGTGGAATAATCAGGAATGATTTGGTCATGTAAACCATTTACTTGAGAACCTAAATAGTCCCTTATTTGGTCAGTGTTGAAATGACCTTAGGCTCAGAATTGCTGAATGTGTTTAAAAAATGCAGAAATGGATGGAATTTTTGAGAGAAGGATGAAAATACCTAATAAATGTAGCTTCCTTCCCAAAAAATGTCATTCATGCATTCATTTGTTCAGCAAATATTTGAATACCTTCTATGTGTAGAAATGCTGTTAGGTGCTGTCCAAGGCCACTGACATGGATAAGACAAAGTCCCTACTCCAAAGAACATTAGAAAGGAAGAAAACATACAGACAAAAATAACTATGATACAAAGCAGAATGCAGTAAGGTCTGTGATAGGCAGGCAATGCTTAATTGAAGCCATGATGAGTCAAATTTTCTCCTGTGCTTAGTCCTCTTCTTATTAGTAAATGAGACATTTAAGGAAGTACTTCTAGGTTGCTTAGGTATGAGTAATATACATGGTGTTGGTGTTCATATATTAAGATGTTATTCACCATTGGCAATGTCTTTGTATCTAAGTTTTTTTGTTTGTTTTTAGTAGTGGGAACAGATTTTGTTCTCTCTTGCTAATTGTTCTAGTTATTGACAGCTACTCTTCATGGTAAGTGATAGGGTTTAGAGCCATAGGATAGAGCAAATGATTCACAGGGGAATAAAATATAGACTAATTAACTAATTACAGACTTTCTTTACAACAACCCCATGAGTTAGGGAGTACATTTATTTTTGTACCTATTTTCCAAGAAAAGAAAACTAAGACCAGTATAACTTGTCTACAACTAGCAAGTGTAGGAGTCAATTCAAAGCTAGGTCTAAACCTTAGGTACTTCTGCAAAGAAATATGGGGTGACCTCTTCTATTAGGGAGATTCAAAAAATAAAGCTAGACATGAAGGATTAAATAGCACTAAGACTTAAATATCCAGGAGCTGTCAAAATAGTGCATGATTAATTGCTCAATAACTACATAGTTTAACATTCATAGTATCCCAGAAAGTTAGAATTAGTTTTCCTGAAAATTAGGTTTATTTGGTATATTGTTGATGAAGCCCTTCTGTTCCTTAGTGATCACTGTTTTGCTTCCTTAAAGTTTTCATAAACTATCCCTTTATGAGGACAGAGTAAAGATGGTAGAGTAAGAGGAGGCATTAAAGTCTACCTCTCTCTCCACACCTTCTTAACAAAGATCTAGAGAATGCATTAGACCGAATTCTGATCAATAAAGCCAAAAAGAACTTATGGTAAGTCATTTTTCTATCCTAGGGTGACTTATGCAAAATGGACAAAGAGGTCTTTGGACACTGAGGAGGAAATCTGTCTAGAAGGGAGTGTGTGTGTGTGTGTGTGTGTGTGTGTGTGTGTGTGTGTGCAGAAGGGAGCATTCTAGATCCTAGGAACTCAAGAGTGGGGCAGGACAAGGCACTAGAAAGAGATCCAGAGGAATTCTTGAGCAGATACTTGGTGCAGGAATGGGTGCAATCTGGAAGCTCTGTTTCACCTAGTACTAGGTTACAGATCTGTAGTGAAAAACAAGGAATGCAAGCTTGGGCCCTTGCTGTATACTGAGCATGAAACAAGGTGGCAGTTTAGTAGTTTGGAACCTAGAGGGCTTTTTCAGTGAGTCAGTAGTGCCTGAGTCAAGCAACAGCCTGCTGAAATTCCCAGCCATAGACCCAAACCTGGATAAAGAACTTGCAGAACTCATAATAGGCAAGCAATGAACAGATTACTCCCTGGAATATGCTATTTAGGGAGCACCGAAACCTTGCAGATCCCTGGCTGAGGCTGTGAAAGCGCCAGAAGGACAAAAAACAGAAGTTCAGGCTTCTGAGCCTCTCCCCTCACCCCCTGCTGGCTCCCTGAAGTATGCAGAGCCTATCACTAAGATAAAATTCAAAGCCAAGAAGTAGGCTAGAAGAATGAGTAAACAAACCAAAAAAAAAAAACCAAACCCTGGTCAAAGAGAACTATTAGGGTGACAGGGAAGTTTAAGACACAAACATAGAAGAAGATGATTTTTTAAAAAATCTACAAACAAAAGCCTCAAAAATAATGCAATTTGGGCAAGAATTTAACAATAATTCCCAAAAGAGTTAAAACAAGTGTTAAAGAAGGAGCTAAAAGTGATTGTAAAAACCTAAATGAGAGCAGTAGATGAAAGAATGGGAAAAGAGGTAATAGCTAAGGAAGAAAGATATGAAAAGAGAACTAATTGCTTAGAAAATGACGTACAAAAACTTACTGAAGGTATTAATGCCTTGACAATTGGAATTGGTTAAATGGAAGCTAATGACTCCATGAGACTTCAGAAATAAAATCAAAAGACTGAAGAAATGAGAAAATGTTAAATATCTCGTAGGGAGAAAAAAGCTGACCTGGGAAACAGATTGAGAATAGAGAATTTAAGAATCATGGAACAACCTGAAAGCCATGGACAATAGAAAAAAAGATCCTAGACATCATATGTGAAAAAAATTCACTTAAAAAAAATGAGAAGGCAAAACAGAAACGGAAAGAATTCACCAAATTCTGAAAGAAACTCAAAAACGAAAACTGCCAAGAATGTTATAGGCAAAATCCAGAGCCCCCAAATAAAAGAAAAAGTACTTCAAGCAGCCAGGAAGAAAGATATAATGCAAGTACAAAGGAGCCCCTGTCAGGATCACAGACAATTTAGCAGCTGCTGCTTCAGGGGAATAGAATACTTGGAATGTGATATTCTGGGAGGTAAAGAATCTAGGCTTGCAACCAAGAATAACCTCAGCAAAACTGAATATGATGCAACAGGGGGAAAATGGTTCGATAATTAAATAAAGGACTTTCAAGCATTCTTTCATAAAATACTAGAGCTGAATAGAAAATCTGGCATAAAAGGAGTCAAGAGAAACGTAAAAGGTAAATATGAGTTAGAAATAAAGGACTAAATAAGGCTAAACTGTTTAAGTTTTTATATGGAGAGGTATTACATGTAACTCCTCAAAATTTTATTAGCAACGGGGGTCATTGATAGAGTCAGATTAGACAGAAGTCATGGCAGTTATTCTGTTGTGTTTGGATGATTTAAAAAGAAAGGAATGGGGAGGGAAGAAGAATGCATTGGGAGAGTGGGGAAGAGAGAGGAAGAACTGCAGGAAAGTATCTTATATATATGGGGTGTGTAAAAAGGAGTTTATTCAGTAAGGAGGAGGCAATGGGTGGAGCAGATGACACTTGAACCTCAGCCTCATACATCCTAGTGAAAGGAGGGAAAAATAAATATACACATAGTTGGGTACAGAAATAGAACTTATGTAGCAGGCAGATAGCAACGAAAACGAATAAAAGGGAAAAGGGAAAAATAGGGAGAGTGAGTTAAGGGAGGCATTATTCAGAAACATAACAGACTCTAAACGAGGGAACAGGGAAAAAGAAGGATAAGAAATGTAACATAATAGGATAGAGGGAAATACAGTTAGCATTTATAATTATAAATGTGAGGGAGGGGACGGCTAGGTGGTTCAGTGAATAGAGCACTGGCCCTGGAGTCAGGAGGAACTGAGTTCAAATTCAGCCTCAGACAATCAACACATGTAACCCCAATTCCCCTACCTTCTCCCCTCCAAAAAGCAAAAAGCAAAATCTAAAAAAACCAAAACAAACAAACAAACAAAAAGAAAGGCTTTAGGGGTGGCTAGGTGGTGTACTGGATAGAGCACTGGCCCTGGAATCAGGAGGATCTGAGTTCAGATGTGACCTCAGACACTTAACACAAAAACTAGCTGTGTGACCTTGGGCAAGTCACTTAACCTCAACTGTCCTCCAAAAAAGCAAAAAAATAAAAGTGAAAGAGATGAACTCACCCACAAACTGTAAGAGGAAAGCAGAATGGATTAGGATTCAGAATCCAATAATATGTTGTTTATAAGAAACAGATAGATAAACAGTTTAAAGAAAGGACTAGAGCAAACTCTATTATGCTTCAACTGGGAAAAAAAAACGTGCAACAGTAGCAGTCACGGGCTCAGACAAAGCAAAAGCAAAAACAGACCTAATTAAAAGATACAATCAGGGAAAGCACATTTTACAAAAAGGTATACACTAAAGATATATACAACAAAGGGCATTGGATCTAAATTCTTAAAGTAAAAACTAATTGAGTTACAAGAAGAAATAGACAGTTAAACTGTAATAGTGGAGAATCTCAATTTGCCCCTCTTGGACTTAGATAAATAAAAAACAAAACAAAACAAAAACAACCAAACAAACCAAGAGAGATGTTAAGGACTTGAGTAAAATTTCAGCAAAAATAAATACAATAAACCTGTGGAGAATATTGAATGGGAAGAAAACAGAGTATACCTATTTCTTAGCTATACATGGCTCCTTCATAAAAATTACCTATGATTAGGGCGTCAGAATTTCATAGTCAAATGAAAAAATCAGAAATACTGACTATTTTGTTCATCATAATGCAATAAAATTACATTCAACAAAAGACTTTGGGAGCAGAGATTAAAAAGTAATTGGAAACAAAATCAGGAACAAATTGGAAAACCAATAATTTCATTAAATAAAATACCAGCAGTGAAACAACTTGTCAGTATTTGTGGGATGCAGCCAAGACAATAGAGGGAAGTTTGTGTCTCTAAACCCTTTAATAAATTAAAGAAAAAAAGCAAATCAATGAAATGGGCATTTAAATTTAAAAAAAAAGAAACTAGAAAACCACCAAATGAAAAACCCTCAATTAAATATTTCTTTAATTTGGCTCATTCATTTTAACCTGCACTCAAGTTGGCAGGCTAGGGATTTCTAGAAGGGGTGACCATATTTGCTGAAACTTAATTTCAGAGTTTTAGATGATAGAGTTATACTGCTGCTACTCATGACTGTAGCTCCTGAGCCGCCACCATTATTCTTCCTATTTAATCTACTAATGGCATCATTAACTCTCAGAAACATTAGATTGTTAGCTCCTTGAAGCAGCTTTTGCCTCTTTTTGTATCTCCAGTGTTTAGCATGGTGCCTGTCACATAAAGGGGGCTTATTAAATATTGACTGACTGAAACATTTACTAAAAAGAAGCAAAAGCAAGACAAAAAAATATTTAATTCTACCCAAAAACCAGAATCACACTGTCTTCCCTATGCACAGTATTGGGGGTGAAGACAAACATCCAGAACCAAAACAGGCAGGCACATGTGTAGGAAATATTAGCTGTCTTCTCTGGGGAAGGCCAATGGAAGAAGAAGAGATGGGATATGATTTACACTGATGATTGACATGAATAAAATCACACATTCATAGAAGAATGAATAAATATTAACTTGTAGATCAGTTCAAGTGGTGATGAAATACTACTAGCATGAAATATCATCAAAGCAGTACGTGATTAAATGGTATATATGAAAAGATTTTGTCCCCATTTTGTTTATGGGTTAGTGAAAGGAAAATGAAAAAGACTGCCTTGGTAAAAGAAATACCTGACAATTGTCTTGTCTTGTATTAAGTCTTAACATTTTTAAAATTGTGGAATTAAAATTAGTTTAAAATGTTAAGACATCTCACATAGGAAGAGAAACGACATTTTTCCAGATGATGAGGGTTTTATTTTCCTCCCCATTGTTTATCAATTGCCAAGCATTTATTTATTTTTTATTTTAAAAAATGCTTTATTAACTTCTGGTTTACATCATTTATTTCCACCAGATTTTGAGTTACAATGTTTCCCCATTTTTCCCTACCCACCACCCCAGAATAGCAGTCCCACAAGATATCCCCTCATCCAATCTGCTCTCTCCCATATCTTCTCCCATACCCCCTTTGACTTTGCCATTAGGGCAAGGTAAATCTCTGTGCCCCAATGCCCGCACATCTTATCTCCCAATTACATGCAAAATAGTATTAATAATAGTATTTATATACATTTGAAACATTTACTTTTAGAACTTCGAATTTCAGATCCATTCCCTTCCTCCCTTGTCACCCACTCCCTCTGGGAAGATAAACAATTCAGTATCTGTTGTACATGTATAGCTATGCAAAACATTCCATAGTAGATATATTGTAAAAGACTGCTTATCTTTCCCTCCCACCCATCCCACCCCCCACCTGGTCCATTCCCTACTTTGATCTTGTCCCTCTTTGAAAGTGGGTACTTCCAACCTCACATCCCCCCAGAATGCTGTCCCCTCCATCATCCCCTCTCTCATCCCCCTTCCCCCTACTCTCCTGAAGGGTGAGATATCCCATTTAGTATGTATGTGATTCTCTCCCTGAGCCAAATTAAATGAGAATATGGTTTTGCCTTTTTGCCTTCCTGTTCTTCCCCTTCCCTGCAACCACTTCCCCTTGCCTCTTCTACATGAGATAGTTTACCCTACCCTGTCTCTCCCTATCTCCTCTTGCCACTTTCCTCTCTCACCTCCTAACTTTACCCCTTAAGTATCATCCCTTCCCACCAAATTCAACCTGTGCCCTCTATCCATGTATACCTGTAAACATATATACACACATTGACATATGTATTCATATGTCCCTATACCCTTCTTCAATTATTTTCATAATGAGGAAGGTTTCGTCAGACACAGTTATTGTTTTTCCATGTATGAATGTAAATAGTTCAACTTTGATAAGTTCCTTTTGATTTCTTTTCCCTGATTACCTTCTCAAGCATCTCTTGCTTCTTGTGTCTAAATGTCAAATTTTCTATTCAACTCTGGTTTTTTCCTCAAGAATGCTTGAAAGCCCTCTATTCCACTGAATGACTATATTTTCCCCTGAAACAAGATACTCAGTTTTGCTGGGTAGGTGACCCTTGGCTTCAATCCCAGCTCTTTTGACCTCTGGAATATCATATTCCATGCCCTTTGATCCCTCAGTGTAGAAGCTGCCAGGTCCTGTGCTATTCTGATTGTGTTTCCCCAATATTGAAATTGTTTTCCTGGCTGCTTGTAATATTTTCTCCTTGATCTGGGAATTCTAGAACCTGGCTACAATATTTCTAGGAGTTTTCTTTTGGGGATCTTTTTCAGGAGTGATTGGTGCATTCTTTCACCCTCTATTTTGCCCTCTGGGTCTAAAACATCAGGGCAATTTTCCTTGAGAATTTCTTGAAGGATGATTTCTAGGTTCTTTCTTTGATCATGGCTTTCAGGTAGTCCAATCATTTTTTAAAGTATCTCTACTGGATCTATTTTCCAGGTCAGTGGTTTTTCCCATGAGATATTTCACATTGGCTTCTAATCTTTCGTTTGTTTGGATCTGCTTAACAGCATCTTGATTTCTCATAAAGTCACTAGCTTCCATTTGCTCCAGTCTAACTCTGAAGGAATGAATCTCCTCAGTGAGCTTTTGAGATTCTTTTTCCACCTGGCAAATTCGGCTTTTTAAGGCATTCTTCTCCTCGTTGCCTTTCTGAGCCTCTTTTGCCATTTGAATTAGTCTATTTTTTAAGGTGTTATTTTCCTCAGTCAGGCTGTTGACTGTCATTTCATACTTTTCTTGCATCTTTCTCATTTCTCTTCCCAATTTTCCCCCCACTTCTCTTATCTGCTTGTTAAGGTCCTCTATGGCCTGTAGCCAGCTTGTATTTTCATTTGGGGCTTTTGGTTTAGGAGTTCTGACCTCACAGTCCTCCTCCATGCTTTGATCCTCTTTGCCCCCAAAATAGGAGTATAAAGTTGCATTTTTCTGTTTAGTTTGTTTCCTTTGCCTAGGCATGTTGCCACTTAATTACTTGATTTTTGGGCTTGTTGCCACAGTAGGACTCTGCCACCAGACAGGAGAGCTTCTGTCCAGAATGTTGGGGTCTTCACAACTTCCGGAGGTTGGCCACTATAAAGCCTCCACCTGCTCTGGCGAGTTGGATACCCACCCCAGACCTCCCCCCTCCCAGACCACAATCCAGATCCAAGCAAGAGTTAAAGCAAGAGTGATTAACCCCCATACTGATTGCTGGATCTCCCTACAGTTTGCAGACCATGAGCTAGAGCTGCCACTGATGCTGCAAAATGGCTTCTGTGCTGCGTTTCCTCAGCTGCTTTTCGCCCCCAGGGGAGGAAGATGACATGTTCCCCAAACACTGGTCCCAAAGTCCATAGGGCACTAACCTCTCACTTTGTCCTAGGCATGTCTGTGTTGATAATTCTGGAATCGTCACAGCTACTGGTGTTCTGGGTTCCCTCCAGCCGGCTGCTGGCCCAGCCGCCCTGGGGCTAAAACCACGACTTACGCAGGCCTGGGCTCGGCTCCCAGAGCATTGCGCTGTTCTGTGCTGGCCGCTCCCTGCAGGGCTGCTGGGCTGTCCTCAGCGGGAGGTTAGCTTCTCTGTGTCGTTGTCTGGGTGCTGAGGCTCCAGAAGTTGTTCAGAGTCTTTTTTTACATTGTTTGGAAGTGGTGTTGCCAAGCATTTATTAAGCATTTGCTGCATGTTAGGCATGGTGCTAAGTGCTGGAAATACAAAAATAAAATGAGATCATCTCTTCCCTCAAGGAGCTTACATTCTTTTAGGGAATCTTTTGCTATTAATGTTACTTCTGTTAAGAAGCACAGATTGAATACTTTAGATATTTTCAAGTTCACAATAACAAAGTTACTGCAAGCCACAACAAATTTCTGCAGTCATCAAGCATTTAGTATTTATCTTGGCAAATGGGCTGATTAGGATGGCTGAGCATGTGCTACTGTGAATGTGTGGAAGTATTCAGAAGCTCTTGATTTCTAGATGACAGTTATTGAAACTACAACAGCTCATGTTTGAATTCTACACAAGAGATTGATAATGAAACACTTGAATTGTGCAGGTGGTAGAATGCCTAGAGGTTGCCCTAAGATTTCTGTTTGGTATCCATACTAAACGTTTCATTTCTTTAATTATTCATGTTTAGATAGAGAAATTGGGCCTGTGTAGGGTCTCTTAGAAAGAGAAGACAGTGAAAGTATTTGCCACTCAACTAGGGAGAATGGATAGGAAGTACTTGAATAAAGGTGCTTTGACTGGGGCTTCATTTGTTGTTTTAGTGTCTCTGCAAAGGACTGAAGGAGCACAAAACCCTTGGGATATAGTCACATAGTATACTAGAGGCCAATGGGGATTCATTGACAGGGAAAATTGATGATAATATGTACTAATATTACCCAGGAAATGGGTGGGGAACCCCATACTTTTTGTCCTTTTGGCACTGAGCTATTCCTTTTTGACTTCTGCTCTTTTATTACTGTTAATGTCCCCTCCCACATAGGTTCATAGAATTAGCACTAGAAAAGACCTTGGAGGCCACTGAGTCAAACCCTTTCATTTTATAGATAAGGAGACAGGTTGAGAGGTTAAATGGCCCAGAGTCAAACAACTATTAAGTATCTGAAGGAGTATTTGAACTTAGATATTCCTGTCTTCAAATATAGAACTCTATCTTGTGTGCCACCTCGTTTCTCCCATTCCTTTCTCAGTTACTGTCTGAACTGTTACTGTCTGTGTGAAAGCTGTCTTCCTGTTTTTGTTAATGGTAGTATTGTGAGTGATTTACACATCAGCAGACCAGTTCTACCAGTGTTTCACATACTGTACAACCGAGATATCCAGGCCTTCAGAGCCCATATAATTCAGCTCATACTTATGTAAATCTGTGGAAAGCCTGCTGGACCTACATGCAAAAAACCTTCCTGGACTCACAGGGTGGGGTAGAAGGAGGGGGAGAAAGAGAGAATTTGGAACTGAAAAAAAATTAAATTAAAAAAAAAAAAAAGGAACCTGGACTCCAGACTGCCACCTACTACTTATTTGACTTTGGGTAAATCACTTCACCTTGTGTGGTATATTGGTAAATATTTAATAACCAGCTCTCAAAAAAAAGTATGACATACTTTTAAGTTTAATATACCTTATTAGTATTTCCTCCATCACTTTCTTAAGTCTAAACAAGCAACAAAATAATATATCAAGACCTGATTTGTAGCACTTGCCAGTTTCCAAGGTAAATTCCCACATTGAAAACTTAACAGTCAGGTCTAGTAAGCAGGTATGTCCTGCTTCCAGCGCATCCTTTTCTGGGCGTCTGTAACTTTATCCATAAAATGAAAAGGTTGGACTAAATGAACTCGCAGGCCTTTCAGCTCTAAAATCTATGCTCTTATGGTTCTTCTTTCTCATGCCCAACAAGTAGTCATTTAGCTTTTGCTTGAAGATCTTCTAAGAAGGGAAAGAGACTACTTACTCTCCTAGTACATATGCTTTTGGATAGCTCTAATTATTAGGAAGATGTTCCCCCTTCCCCCCTCCAAAAAAAAAGAAACTTAGAATTATCGATTTGGAAGCAATGGGACAAATTAGTGTTTTGTAGATTGCAGTTATATAGAAATTAATATGTATAAATCAAGTTGCAGCACATACCCAATCAAAAATAATTTGGAAAATTCTGGAATCTTTCATTTGGGAAAAAAAAAGATTAACATTAGTGAGAAAAAAGAGGTTTTAAGTAGTAATTTTTCTTGTAAATACTTGGTGGATATATCCCTCAAAAAAGGGGAAAAAAGAATAGAAAAGAAGTGATTTGATTATATATCAGTGGCTAAAATGAAGGGTTGTTCAAGAGCGGGGTTGAAACCTTTTATTCCTTGGGTCACACCTTGTCATCTGGCATGGCAAGTACCAATATGTGATTGACCCATTGTTGACTATAGTTATGAAATAGCAACTTAATTTTGAAAATCCATAGCAACACACCTTTTCTCCTTGAATCTTAAAGTCCCCAGTCCTAACTATAACCACTGCACTCCACATCTTCCCTGGTTTCTACCTATGAGAAAGTCCGTAACATTTTCAGGTAGGGTCAACAACCTTTGCTCCAAAGCACATATCCTTCATGATTCTTCTTGACACCATTTGAAATCCCATCTTCTTCAGGGGACTTTTCTTTACTAGTAAAGGACTGACCCAATTTTCTCAGGGAAGGAATTATTTCATTTTTGTTGTTGTGTCTCTGACACCTAGCACAGCAACTGATATCCATTAGTTGCTTTAAAAATGCTTATGAAATTGAATTGAATGCTATTCACCACTAAAGGCTCACCCAGAATTTCATGGAATGGCTTCAAGTTTTTAAGAGATTTGTATATCCAATATTGATTAGAACTCTCAGAAGACATATGGCCTATATTCTAAGGACACTCAGAGAGTGACCCATATTAAATACTGATATCAGAGCTTTACTTCTGCCTCTTAAGGACAGGGACTATGTCTTCTATGCTTCTAGAATAAATTAATGAATAGATTTTTTTTCCTTTGGGAAAGTGATGAAAGCTTATTCTCATAAAAGTATAGTTTCTCTCCTTTTGGGATTCATAAATGAAAATGATAGATTAAGTTGGTAGATAGTTTGGCTTCTAACTTCTTGTCTTAAGAATTCATTGGGTCAGCTAGGTGGTTCAGTGAATAGAGCACTGGCCCTGGAGTCAGGAGGACCTGAGTTCAAATTTGGCCTCAGATACTTAACACAAAACTAGCAGTGTAACCTTGGGCAAATCACTTAACCCCAATTGCCCTGCCTTCCCCCCTCCAAAAAAATTTAATAATTAAAAAAAAGAAAAATTCATGGAAAACTTTTTCCAAATATTTCAGAGATCTTCATCCTTAGTTCACCTCTATGAAAAGTTTACAAGAGAAACAAATAAACACATCTCACTCTTAGTGATCTCATCAAAGCTAAACGCATCTCTTCTTTGATCCTTTCATTCACTGCCACCAGCCTTCATAGATTTATCCAAACTAACAAATGCGGCATTTCTGCCTACTGGCAAAAGGTGTTTCCCTTTGAAGAAAGAATGCATATTTGGGAAGGACTGTGGCACAGTGCTACACTGTGACACTCAGTAGTGAGAACAGATATTTATAATTATTATTCTAGGACACAGGATAATCCTGAATGCCCTCAGACTACTTCAATTTAAAAAAAATCCATTTCATCAGTTTGAGTACTTCTTTCCCCTAGATAGTCTGTATCTCCTTCATTCCTCTGCAGATAGTTTCATGACTTTCTCCAAGAAACTGCCTTCTAATTTCTTATATCCTTCTCAGCTTAATTTGCAAATTTAATAAGCACGCTATGTTTTCATTCAAGTCATTGATAAAGTTTTATGATGAAACCCTCCTCCTCCTCCCCCATGGTGCCCTCCAGTAGTTTTTCATTACTGAACCAAAATTAATGTCTATAATGATTGAAGACAAAGCCCAAGTCAGTGGAACAGGCCACATGTTACAGACATTATTATAGGAGCACTATTTCATATAACTGTTATCCATGATGTATAAGGAAAAATATCTCTTGACAACATGGTGGGCAGAAGACAAGAAATGCATACCCCACCTTATCTATAGATTAGCATAGTATAAATATTAATATCAACTCACATTTTTTAGCACTTTAGTCTTTATCAGCATCTTTTGTTTACAGTAATCCCATGACTGAGACAAGGCTAAGTATTTTTGTCCTCATTCTACAAATGGAGAAATTGAGATGCAGAGAAGAAGTCAGGTGACATCCAGAGTCACACAGCAAGTATGAGTCATCAGGGGACTTGACCCCAGGTGTTTTGACTCCAAGGGTCCCCATTCTACCATGCTGAAGGAGCTCTAAACCTGGATTTGAGTCTTGTTGTTTTTGAGTACTTTCAGTCGTGTCCAACTTTTTGTGACTCCATTTGGCGTTTTCTTGACAAAGATAATAGAGTACTTTGCCAGTTTTTTCTCCATTTCATTTTATAGTTGAGAGAACTGAGGCAAACAGGGTTAAGTGACTTACCCACATAGTAAGTGCCTAAGGCCAAATTTGAACTCAGGTCTTCTTGACTCCAAGCCCTGCACTCTATTCACTGCACCAACTAGTCTTTACCTCTAACTAGCTATGTAACTCTGGGTATGTCAAATCATCTTTCAATCCTCCCATCAACAAAATAGACACAGAAACATTAAAGCTAACTCCTAGAGTTTTTGTATGAATTAAATTAGTTAACGTATGCAAAACATTTTGTACCTACAAACATAAATTGTTGTTACTGTTTCATTAGAGGCAAAGTGGTTTAATGGATAGAAGTGGTCTGAGTGAGAAAGACCTGGGTTCAGATGCCGCCTCTGACATCTGCTGGTGGTATAACACTGGGCAAGTCACCTAATCTCTCAGCCTTCTCTGGGACAATAGGTTGCAGAGAAGGTACCACAGGCACTAATAGAGGAAATTCCACAACTAGAGGCTCTTTGTAACAATGCAATCACAGGTTTAGGCCTTATCCCTTTTGTAAAAAAAAATCCTTCATATAAACATGATGCTTGTTGATTCCAGTATATGGAATACAGAGTCTGAAGGAGCACCTATCTTAAGGGTTGACTATTCAACATCCATTAGAATAAAGCCAAAATACTGAGGTAGCTGTCTGCTGTATGCAGTCTGTTAAAACACTGATTTAAAGTAAGATTTTTTTCAATGTGTAGGTCAATTTTTGCCAAATTTTTTTCCCTTTTAAAAAAAGTCTTCATTTTAATATGAGAGAAGGAATGGGGAGAAATACAGGGAGAAATAGGAAAATGTAGGCAATGTAAAAGTATATTTAAAAAATCTTTTTAATTAAAAAAAATTATGCTAAGGCTCATAGCAATGCATAAAACTTTCTTGTGGAGTATATTTGGTAAATTTAAGTGAACCATAATGTTTAATTACCCAGAACTCCCCATTCTCCAGTTATTCTGGAGAGAGAATTATGATACTTCAATTTACCAACAACATTAGGACCAAGAAGAAGATAATGAGACTCAGTATTTTATAGAAGTAAGCATGGTTGCACTGTTTCATTAACATTAAAACAGCTAGTAGAGCTAGGATAGGGGAATTTTTTGCTGGAAGAGTGGGAAAGCATGGACCCTGGGAGGAGATTTTGAGGCAAATGAGAACAGAAAGTAACCAGGAAGGAGGGTATAAATCAGTGTTGGGCTGCATGATAAGGACATGGTGGGTAAGTGGTCTGCTACGGGGTAATATCCCCTGTGTGATCGGTAGGAACTAGTATTCTTCTGGGCCAGGAGGCACAACAGAAAAGGAGAAAATATGTAGAGGGAAGAGCCCCGAATGGACACCTTTAGAAGTTCTGGTTCTATGAGGAATACAGAAAATGGAGGGAGACTAGATAATTATAGGAGTCATAAACCAGAGAATGAGGGTCTAGAGTAGACAGAAAGAAGATAGAAATGAAGAGAATGAGAGAAATCCTTTCTGGAAAGGGGTACAAAAATCAATTTTTTTTCATCTAAGGAACAAGACTAGTTCAAGGAGAAGAGAGAAAGGGGAAAATCTATTTTACTAGTTGAGAGAGGACAGAAAGGAGGGAAAGCTAAAAGCCAGAAAGAAATTGAATTTATAAGCAAAACTCCAAAGTGAAAGGGATAAGAAAAAAAGACGGAGGAGGAGGGAACCAGAGAAAAGGGGAAGAATGTCAGGCCAGAGATTTTGCCTTAATGTAGGTTTTGATGCTCCACAAGTCACCCACCTATTGTAAATCCCCCCTACATATGTAGGTGTGCGCATGTGTGTACACACACACACACACACACACACACACACACACACACACACACACACACACACACACACACACACACACACACACACACACACACACACCCCGGATCTCTGATCTCCTTAAAGTGGGTACTCCTTCCTGTGATACAGTCTGCAAGCCTTCCACACCAATCCCTTCTGTTTTCCTCTTCTTCTGGTCCACCTGCAAATTCGCCACAGGGGAATTGAGTTCTATCAACAACAAAAGAGCTCTGTAAAATTATGTACTCTCTGTGTCTGTGTCTCCTTCACTCAGAATGTTTCCTACTTCCCTCTATGTTTCTCTATTGGAAAGGTCACAAATTATAGCAATAGTTATCCTTAGGAATTCCAGTTGTCACCATAAGGCAGGACATCTATTGTTCTTTCTTTCATTTCTTTGGTGAAACTTGCCATCACAGATTTGAGTTTTTCTATTTTTGCAAATTATTTTTGCTGTTCAGGCCATAAATTTTGCTATTATAATTATCAGTTCTCTTTTAAATCACTCCCAAACAACATGTTGTGGTTCCATGTTCTTTTGAAATTCCACAAGGTCCTCTGTCTGATCAAGTGGTGGATCATTTTCCTTTGTTTTGTAATATTTATTATTTGCTTGTGTTCAGAGTTTTTGAGTTCTTCCCAAGATCTTTAGTAATTTCTACTTTGCTCTGTTGCTTATTTTCCTACTCCTTCCCCTCTGATGGTGGTTTCTCTAGGCTGGATCTCAGAGCACTCAGACTCTTCCTATGCCAGCATTTCACAATTCATTAGCCTTGGTCTTTTTCCAAAGTGACTTTAGTGGGGACAGAATGGCCCTAATGCTGTCTTCTTTTCTTCAGACTTGGTGGAGTGCTATTCCTCAGTCTCCTTGTCAGGTAGTTAAGAGTACTGCCACACTGGTGCTACTGCAGCCAATTTCTGCCATTTGAAGTTTAGCGTCTCTAAGACTCTGGGATGGAAGAAGGGGTATAGGGTGTGAGGTTGAGCTGTCTTTCAAGTCTAGGCACATGAACTGCCCTATATCCTTTATTCTGTTCTCCTACAGAGCATTGCTGCAGTACTGGCCCACAAGGTCTCAGCAGACTTTCACAGCTGTGTTCTGGGATCTCCATGATACTAGAAAGAGGGAGGTGGTGCTGGGGTGTGGAGTTGGGTTTTGTTGCAAGCCCATGGGCTGGGTCCTTAAGTCTGCTGGTGCAGCCTCAGGGCCAGTGGCATGACAGACAGTAGAAATGGAAGTGCTGGTAAGCTCAGGGTAAATTCAAGTTCATGTGACCCAGAGGTCCCTGATTCATTTTCAAAATTCCTTCATCATCAGCTTCATGTAGTACTTAGTATGTTAGTCTAAATAAGCTTTGGTATGCTAAGTACTATGTAATAGACACAATCCCTGACTTTTGAATATTTTGAAACACTGTGTCCAAGAGGTAATCATCTATTCATTCATATAACATTCATCAAACATTTCCTGTCTGTTAAACACCACACTAAGGTGCCTTGGGGGATACATACAGATGAGTAAAACAGAGATTGATATTGCCTGATATATGCAATTGTCCAAATACTAGTGATTATTCAGCAGTAATAGCAAAGCCAGCGTTCAAACATCAACTGCATTGATACTTTGAAGTTCATGGGGCTTGTATTCCCTTAAGCAGCTTGTATGCTGTTCCCTGGAGTCATGTAAGAGGAAATGCTTTCTTTTCTTAAAGCTGATCCTTCTTGACTGAGATCTCTGCCTGAGAGGTAAATAGAAAGTCACTTTTTCACTTAAGTTGTAGTGGAGCTGTCCTTGAGTGGTACTTTAGCATCCTTCCCTCTTTTATCTATTAATTACTCATTTAACTGGTAGAAAGCTACAAGAAGCAGTTTTAAGATATAGCCAGAAAATAGCTTCATTAGTGATAGCCTAAAAAATTCTGCAGAGCCAAATTAAGCACTCAAGCTGACACTTGGTGGGAAGCCCAGAAGAATGCCAGTGGGTACCAGATGACTTTACAATGGATGGTTGTGCATTTGCCTTCTGCGTAAGTGGCAAAGGGGTACCAGAGGAAGCTTGATTTTAATGTGGATTGTGGATTCCTAGCCACATGAGAGCCTGGAAGTTTTCACTTTTAAATGGCTCAATCACATATTTTTCCTTTCTAAATGTGAGCTGATTATCAAAAATTGAGGTTTTGATTTTTTAAAGACTTAAATTAGTAAGATAAGGTACCACTTAATGGTAGTCTTATGTTACTCCCTTTTAAAGAATGAAAAAGTATTTTTGCTTATTATATGTTAAATTTTGGGTGTATATACACACAAGAGAGTTCCTTCCCCCAAAGAGTTTACATTCTAAAAGATTGAGACTAAGGAACATTATTTCGATCTGGGAAATAACAGGAATGTTTGGTTGGGGAGTTGGTTAATAATCCCACTCCAGATGTAGTGGTAGTTTTTTTTTTTTTATATTCCCAGAGCAAAAGGTGAAAGGTAGCTTGGATGAAGCATTGTTGGGAGTCTGGTGCCAGTCAAATTTAGCAGGCTAGACAAGTTTGTACTCAGCAATCAGTATAGCATGGCCCCAAAGTGGGAGCTCCCCAGATGAATGGCTTAGCTCTATTAGGGCCTAGTCTGTGGAAGTCACATTGGAGAGTAGCTGTGGCAGGACATGGTAGGAAGATACCTGGGTTGAAATATAGCTGGGGGACTGGAGCTAGCTAGATATAGTAGAATCTGAATTTTCATTGACTAATGAGGATAACACAACCCCATGGTAGTAGTAGTTTCAAAACTGATTAGCTTTGGTCTTCCAGGACATAATCTCTGGAGGTTTTGTCTATGGAGTACAGCAGCGATATGGGTACAAACAGCTTCTTAGGAAGGTGGCCATAAATACGAAAGGGTTTTGACAGGCTTCACTGAGTTTCAATTCTGTGATTCTTATTGTTGCCAGAGAAATTCCCCTTGCTACATAAACTGTTATATACAATCTTGTATCTATTATTTTCTCTGCTAACATCCTCTTCCATGACTTCATTGTTGCATAGAGGTGACTGTGTTTTTAGAAGCTGTGACAGTGGAGCTCAAGTGTTGGAAGTATCTAACAAGCTGGAAAGACTCTGCATTTTCATTTTTGTACAGTTACTTAAATTGTGTTCAAATTTGGAAGTCATGATTTAGGAAAAACATTAATAATCAGGAGAGCATTCAGTGGAGAGTAGCCAGGATTATTTGGCTTCATGTCCTTGCCATAGGAAGACCCACTGGCTTGCGGAAGAAAAGACTGAGAAGGGATGTACTAGCTGCCTTCAAGTATTTGAAAGACTGTCATATGGTAGAAGGGAATAGGCTTCTTCTGCTTGGATCCCAAAGGCTAGATCTGGGACCCCATGGTTAGATGTTACAAAGAGGAATATTTAGACTAAATGTAAAGAAAAACTCCCTAGCAATTAGTGCTATCCAAAAGTGTAATTGATTGCCTTGGTATGTTCCCTTCCCTTTCCCTTCCTCCCCCTTGAAGACTTCCTTCAAGAAAAAGTCTGTATGACCACGGTCATGTTGTAGGAGGGATTCTTGTTCATGTGTAGGTTGGACTGGAGTCTAGCACTAGTGGTTCCTTCCTACCCTGAGAAGCTCTGCAATACTTATGAAGCACTGTGTGGCTAAAATTTGGAGAGGCTCTTTATCAGCATAACCACACTACAATGAATTTTCAGTCAGAGCAACTCTTGAAAAGCCTCTCAGGATATAGAGGAGTTGTGATTTTTGCCAGTGGAGGGAATATCAAAGTGATAAAATCACAGATCCTTAATGTATTGGCTTATTTTTTGTATACCTATACAGTATGGTATCTTATAATTTTACAAGTGTTGTCTGGTACCCTTTAATGATTGAAAACAATAACTAAAACCGAGACTTGAGAGTTAAGTCTGGATTTTATCACTTGACCACTGTGTAAAACTGAGTAGATTAGTTGATCTCAGAAGTACTTTGACTTTCTCATCAGATTCCCTCCTACCTAACAGAAATACTGTGAAAAAGAAGACATATGTAAAGTACTTATACATATGTATAAACATGATAAATTCACAAATATATTCATATATATCTGTATACATCATAATCATTTCATCACTTTTGCATTGCATTATTTTTGCCTTTGAAATATAGATTTTTGTATCATTTAAAACTAATGTGCAAATTTTGAAAGACTAACAACACATTCATAAAATATGTCATAGATGTAGGGTTTGACTAAAGAATAAAGTGGTTGATGGAATTTTTAATCCGTTGGAAATTAGTTTGAGTTGGGGTGGAGGCAGCTGCTTCATTATAAAAGCAGCATCGAATGATTAAGTTAGATACTTTACTTTAAATAATCCTTGGATCTAGACTATATGCCATGATTCTATTTAGCATCTTTATAAGATACTGATTCACCAAGAATTGTTCATACTCTTGGCTTACTCAGACGTTTATTGAATAGTTGCTTTTAATTCACCCATCTGGTGTTGATTTGATTCCTAGTGTAGCCACATGGCTTTGAAAGGTTGAATTATATTAATTTTTTTCCTGTTAAAGAGGTGTGATCATAAAGTAGTGAAACTGATTTTCATGTGTGGCTTATGAAATCAGCCTTATTACATTATATTCACATCTCATTTGTGCAGTTTTTTCTGATGCTGATACTGTCGTGGATGTTGGTTAATTTGCAACTCTGATCTGTGGGGTCAATTATACTTTTACCCTTTTGATAATTAACTGCAGTGGGGCTTGCACATTGTTATGGGAGAAGCAGGTTCAGATATTTTGTTTGGGATTTTTGTTTTGTTCCCCTCCTTTCAATTTCATTTTGTACCAGCTGAATGCCATGAAAAATATTTGCACAGCCTACCTATGTAACAAAACCCTTCATGAATAAGTCATTCCATAACAATTGAAGGTAGATCCATTTCTTGTTTCAAGAAAGTGAAAAACAAAATAATATCAGGTTTCCCATGACCAGAAATTTGATTGTTCCCTTATTATTTGAACAAGTTAGTTTCACGTTACTCAATTAAAAAAAATTCTTTATGTGCTTCAAGAAACTTTGCATGTAACTCTTAGAGACATCGTAGTCCCCAAAAAAAGTTGCGATGGGGAGAAATAGTCTGGTGTCTGTGGAACTGGCCCATTGAAACATTCTGGCTAGCACACATTCATCTGAACCAGTCTGTTTTGTCTTGATGAGAGTAGGTTTCCAATGAATTGGTTGCTTAGCAACTAATCGAGGTAGCTGAAACAGTCTGTTAGTCTGGGTTCTTGCCCACAGCTTTTTGTATGACATGATGGGTGAGTGACTCAAATGTGTGTTATCTGGCTTATGAAATGGAAAAGGAACTGAAGACAAACTCTTTAGCTGGCCTGGGTTCCCATATTTCGGGCCCTCCATCCCTATATGTCTTTCTGTTTGGAGGAAAAAAGTTCCTAAGATCATATGATTTTTAGCTAGAAGGGACCTTAAAAATAATCTAGGTCAAACCTCACATTTTACTCAGGATGAAAGGGCCACCATATTCCTAGTCTTTCTTCGGTTCATGATCATGGGGGTACATTGGTATTTTTTGTTGTTACTGCTAAGTGTATCTCATGTGATTCAAAATACCAGAGCAGTATGAAACCAGGAACTTCTAAAACAACCCAATTCTGGAGCCTCTGCTCCAGTCCATCTACCTACTTTCTCAGATTCTCTGGTGGTCTGCTCTCCCTATTAAGTTCTGGTGCTGTTTGCACACTGAGTATCGGTCTTCTCTGCTTTGTACCCTCTATTCCTTCCACTGAGCCGTGATGACATCTCCTTGATACCAGTACACCGTCCTAAGGAAACTGGAATTCTAGACTACTTGCTATCAGCCTTGACTCTTGGGAACTAAAGTGTTGTGGGAAATGTAGTTCACAGTGGGATAGAGTATTTACTTTTTGTACTACTTGGGAAGTTCAAACACTTCTTTTTCTGAACTTAAGACATTCCCTAGCTTTTTGACCTTGAGCAAGTCACTCGACCTGTTTGCCTCAGTTTCCTCAGATGTGAAATAGGGATTATGGTAGCACTTACCCTACAAGGTTATTGTGAGTGGCAAACAAAATAATGTTTGTAAAGGACTTAGCTTGTGCCAGGCATATAGTAGATCATATAGAAATGTCTATTCCCTTCCCTGTACCTCCTTCCCCGCTAAGGGGAAGATAGAGGGAAGAACTAAAGATGTGTAAGGTGAGGAGATCATTAATAAAGCAAGGTCACAAAGGAGATGGGAGACAATTAAGAGTACAGGTATGGGCTGTAGGCAGAGATGTGCTCATGAATATTCAAGAACCAGCTCTCCAGCTCTCCTCTGTCTCTCCTTCCATATATATATATATGTATGTATATATATGTATTTATATATAAACATATATGTTTATTTGTGTATAAATACATATCTATATACACATTTTATACAAGGCACACTTTTTTGCGCTTTTTGGAGCGGGGGAGGCAGGGCAGTTTGGAGTTAAGTGACTTGCCCAAGGTCACAGGGCAAGTAAGTGTTAGATGTCTGAGACTGTCTTTGAACTCATATTCTCCTGACTCCAGGGTGGTTGCTCTATTCACAGTGTCACATAGCCACTCCTGTAAGGTACTTTTTAAAATTTAATCTTCATCATTTATACTTTCTTAAGTCTAGAAATCAACAAAACAAATCAAACCCTAATTTGTGATGTTTGCACATTTCCAGGTGCAAGTATTTACACTGAAAATTTAAGAGTTATGTCTTCAAGCAGGTTTGACCTGACTGTGGTACATGCCTATACCTTAGACATTGAAAGGGAGGAGGAGAGGTAGATGAAGACAATCAACAATCAGTCAATAAGCATCTGTTGAGCCCTTACAAAAGAAGAACTTTTTAAACTTCAGAGTCATAAAGATGTAGAGAAGGAGACTTGAAGTTGTTCCAATCAGATTGTTTCAATAGTTACAGTAAAGTAGGAGGCAAGGGGAGGAACAGGGAATTTAAGGAGAGAAGTGAGTAGCCTTATTTTAAAGATGAAGAAATGAGAGTCATTAGAGGCTGAATACTATACCTAAGGTCATGTAGGAAGTAAGTAGCATAGTCAAGATTCCAACCCTGGTTTTTTTACTCCAGCCATTGTAGGTGTTGTGGTATAAAGCCCATAAGTGAAGAGTGAATGGATTCTCATCCAGCAGTGAGGGCATAACTGAGGTTACATATCATATATTTGTAGTAGACCTAATCACATTTTTAATATTCCTCCTATAAAGTCTTGTATTCTGGGAACAGAAATAGAGGAGATATATACTAGGAATTACCCAGATTTAAAGGTTAGCATGGTAATGAACAAACAAACAAATAGTGAAAGGTCAAGGTGGAAAAGGTGAAGGAATGGAAATTACTTTGATCATAGGATCATGACCAGGTAAGGAAAGGAAAGTGAAGCTAGAATAGGCTTGATAGCCTGGAAGAACAGGAAATAATCAGGGGACAAGTGATCTATGTGAGTAGGACAGGTAGGAGAACAGGAGATTCACAGAGGGGCATTTCAAAGTTCATTATTTTTAATGTAGAGCAGTTTTGAGCAATTGGAAATGTAAAGTATGACCATACTGTTGTATGGTAAAAATAGTAGAGTTATCATTTATAGCTGTTGGGAAATCCAAGGACAAGATGCTAAAAATGTCATCAGTAGGCATATTGAAATCTCTCAATGATGGTGGGAGAAGAGATGAAGAAGACTGAGCCAGTTTCTGAAGTTAAGAAAGGTGAAGTAACATCCTGGAGATGAGTGGGAGAGGCTGGTGTAATGGTATAGTTTGATTCTGGTTTTAAGAAAGATGGAGGAGATATAGTCTTAGGAATGTCTCTGTTTTCAATTTATTGATATCAAAACAAAATATAGAATGAGAACATGTGCCAGACCGAGACATAGCCACCTGGATCCCTTCTGTCCTAATTCAGTATATGCCACGGGACAGATAACATCCAGCCAGGAGCTGGGCAACCTAGAATGTCCTGAGTGGCTTCTGAACTTGACACTGTTTTCTATTCTGGAGTAAACAAAAGGATACAGTTTGTTTTAGGAATGTGTTTATTTAAGGTAAGGGAACCCTAGGCATGTTAGACTACAGAAATCATGATTAAATCTTGAGTAAGTTATGCATAAATTAGGTAAGGATGAACACACAGGTTGGTACATTCCTCTGAATGTTTCTATTGCTATGCGCTTTTCCCCTTTGAGGGAAGAGGTCTCAGTTGACAATACTTGACTTATGTAGTGTTTTTGGATGATGTGAACTTCAGAGGAGGGATAGTTAGATGCTAGTAGATGAGCAATGGCCTGGAAATAAAATGTGGAGCAAAGAGTAGTATGACTCCACTTCCAAGCCTTGTGATATAGGAGCAGGGGGCCGGTAGGGGGAAGAGCATTGGCCAGTATTAGAGAGTAGCAACAGATGTGGAGTCCTCGGGGAAGGTCGGCTTTCAGTAAATGAAGCATGGTGGGATGTTCTTAAAAGAAAGATATTCAGGGTGAAGGGAATGGAGATTTCAGAAAGCACAATAGAAGTGGTTGAGAGAGGAAGATGGAGCCTGGAGTCAGATAGACAAGGTAAATGTGTATGTTAATAAGGCAGGAATTGTAGCAAGATGTGTATGTGTGTGAGAGAGACAGAGACACAGAGACAGAGCAGCATGGGCCGGTAGAAGTGCTGCTAGATTTGGAATCAGATCTGGATTTAGATCTGTGCTTTGCCACCTACTATTTGGGCAAATTATTTAACCTCTCTGATTCTTGGTTTCTTCTGTAAAGTAAAGGAGGAGGAAAAAGATAATCCTCTAACATCCTTTGTGGCTCTAAATCTGGGATCCTCTGATCTTACATCTGGATGACAGGGATTATAAGACAATTATAAGACAATTACAAGACAATGACTTGGGGGTGAAGTTATGATGGCCACAGGGAAAGAGAAGATACTAAGGTGTGTTCAATGGAAAGATGTGTAAAGAGTTGAGAAGCCCCCAGATTCCATTGAGAATGTTTACAGTGTGCTTTCACAATCTGGGCCCCAATATTGGATGAACTCACAACAGTGGAGCTGAGGAGGCAGGATGAAGGAAGATAGAAGCTTCCAGAGTCTAGAAACCCACAGGTAAAAATTTCCCCTTGCTTTTGCAAGCTTTTAAAGGCAGGAGAAAATAGGAAATAGTCACCAACTATAGGTGTGTCTGAAATATTAGGTACAGTTGGTCACATCTCAAGAGATGATAAAACTGGAATAGGTTCAAAGAAGGGCATATAGAACAATGAGGCTATTGTTAACCTGTACGGCAGGAAGCGGTAGGTACCCTTAGACCAACCTTACACTTAAGCAGTTTTGGCCATGGATAGGCTATTCTACTGATATTTCCCAAGGAAATGGAGGAGAGGGATTCCTTCTAATGACCATGGCTATATTATCCAGTAGCCTTTCTATCCTCATCCACTATTCCCTAGTAGCTCCCCTCTGCACTGACTCTCCAGCAAAGCAAATGTCTAACCTGCCTTTTACTATGTAATCTTTCTCCCTCTCCCTTTCCCTCTTCCTCTTCCTCTCCCTCCTCCCTTCTCCTCTTCCTCCCCCTCCCCTCTTCCTTCTCCCTCTCCCTTTCTCCCTCTTTTTGAGTTGGAGAGGTTTGGACCTGTGATTTCCATGGTGTAGGGATATCCTTTGTGGGAAAATTCTTTTCCCTTAATTCAGATGAGTTGTCTACAACTTATGACTTTTATAGAATTGCCTGAAGCACTGAGAAATAGATCGTTTGCCCAAACTACGAAAATACCCTGCTACAAATTGAGTCTGTTCACCCTCAAATGGATCTGTGATTTTATGAATTTGGAAGTTCCCTCCAGTGATGCAGATCCTAGGCTGCTCAGCCTGGGTGACTCTTGTTCGTGTTTTTCCTTAGGAAGGCTTTCCTCTCTCTGACATTACAAGGGTAGCAGTGGAATACTTTGGCTGTCTTGACAGTGAGAGAGGCAGCCTGGTGTAGTGGAGAGAGTGTTGGAATAAGGAAAACCTGGGTTCAAACCCTGTCTCAATGCTTAATAGCCACATAACCCTGGTCACATCACTTAATGTTTTTCTGTCTCGGTTTCTTCATCTGTAAAATGAAGGGGTTGTACTAGATGGTCTCTACAATCCCTTCCAGCTCTAAATCTATGATTCCATGAGTCTCTGGACTTCTTTTCTTCACTTGTAAATGGAGGGAGTTAGACTTGGCTTCTGAGGTTCCTTTCAGTTCAAAAACTGAACTTATAATGATGACAGTTTGGAGTCGAGAAAACTAGAGGTTCCTTGTATACTTTATCTATGACCAGCTTAACTTCATACCTACATATGGTTTATGAATAGAAAATATATTTAAACAGTCCCATATGATAAAAGTAAATGCCTATTATCTCCCCATTTCACTTGCTTTCCATTATGGAATAGAGTTTCATTGTCAGTTTTCTTTAAAAAAAATTTTATTCTAAATTTAACAAACACCTCCTCATGAACATTTCCATATACAAAATAAAGCATAAGAGAATTATATGAGAATCTCTGAATCTATATTATGACAGCTTGCATTTAACATGTTGTTTTCCAAACTATTCTTAACTGTTTCATTCTGAACTTCCTTATGTTCTTTTCTGCATATTTAACGAAAAATCTTCCATGACCCTCTTTTTCCCCTCTTTTTTCTCCTTTAATTTGGGGAGGAAGGCAATACTGGTGTAGTATCTTTCTCAGTATCTTTCTTGGTAGGTCAGCCTACATTAGGTTGTGCCTCTTCCTATAGTATTATGTCAGTTACCATGACTCAAAGAACCTTGACCCATGTACTGTGTTCTTAGGACCCAATCCATGTTGTTTCCATGTGAGCTTTAGGAGGGATAACTCACCATAAGTCCATATCCCTGGCTTTAACATGCCCTTGCAATGGATCTAATTCCCACAAATAGGGTTTTCAATCAGAAGGATTTATGATGGCAGCAGGTCACCATCAGTCAAGGGCAAGTCATAACAACTGTAAATTTCACTGAAGTCAGGGCAGTCCTGTAAAACTATATGCTAGGAGCTATACCTTACCAATTTTGGTTTGTAAACTTGCTCCTGTAGAACATTGCAGCTCCATATATCACATTTCTTTATTCATACTGTGCTCTGATGTCATCTGTCTTTCTGAACAATTTAGCCCATGATAGATTGTTTCTTATTAATTCATCTTTAGGTTTTGTTTCATTGTCTAAAATTTCCAACCGTCAATACATTCTTCCTTTTGTATAGTCAAAATCTCCCTTGGTGAGATTTCTAATATTTGTGGAAATTTCTAATATTTGCAGCTTAAATAACAATATTGACTTTCAAAGAACATTTTTGATTGCCTCATGATTGCCAGGCTAAAACATAAAAGAAAAAGTCTGTCCATTTACCCTTTTCCTATAAGTTCTCTTAACCTAATCCTTTAATGTAGTCAGTAGTCAACAACTTAAATCTAACACTGTAACCAAATACAACTATTCCTAAATTTCACTGACCTTAGAGTGAAATATCTTTAACCTTCTGTATAGTTTATTAGCTCTTGTTTTGTATGTTTATTCACTTTTGCCCCAATACCACTGATTCTTGCTTGTAATAGTCTTTCAGGAGTGGGAAACAAAACTCTAAGCTTAAGACTTAAAACCAAATTCTTCAGTTCTTCGTATACTACGAATTCACTTCAAATTCGTAGTGTACACCTCTTAATAGCATGATTGCATGCTTCAGCCTCAATATTGTCCTTTTTGTTACACTGTTATTTATCCAACAGTAGCATATGCTATCATGAAAAAGATAGGTTTTGTGTAAAAGTGAATGAGTACGGAAGAGGGCACTATGTTATGTTCAGAAAGACAGAGCAAGATTAAAAGATATGGTTCATGGCTTCAAGAAACTTAGAGTGCCTTTGGTCACTTTTCTCTAATTTGCACTCTCTTTATTTTAATATGTGAATCTCCAGAATCCATATTAAAGTTAAGCATCTTAGAAAGGTTGAGTACCATAGTAGATAATATTAGGTGTTGGTTCCTTTGTGAATCCCTCTGATATAATAACCTGTTGTCAGTCAGTCCTCACTGTGTGCTCCCATAACCAGCTATTTCTCCAGACTTCCAAATAAGTTTAAAAAAAGGTTTAGTCCTTTTCTTGAGCACTCAACCTAAAACTTGTCCAGGAATGCCCTCAAATAGGAAAGGGATAATATTACCAATACCTTACAACTACAAATGAATGTCCCTTCCTTCCTCCCTCCCTCCCTTGCTTTTTTCTTTCCACAATTGTTCTTATGGTCCACAAGAGGCCCATAAAATTTCACTAAGAAGTAGAGTCAGGGTACAGTAATGAGTGCTCAACTTGAACATTATGAACTCAGGAAGCCCTCTGGTGTCAGCTTGTGACACAAACTCCAGTAATTACTTTCTGTGATTGGTATCTTCCAAGGTCAAGGTCCTTCCTGTTGGAGCAAACTTCCAAATGTGATGAATCCCAGGATGTGAAGTAAATGACCTTTAATTTATTTTTGTTTCTTTTTTTTTGGAAGCAGGATGTGTGGAAGCACATAACCAAAGTTATAGCAGGTTTTTTTTTCCTTGTAATGCACAATGTAGAAAATATATTGCCATCAGAAACAGTGATTAATCCCTGCCCGTAATTTTAAGAAACTGTTACTTTAACAGGTTATCTCCAGTTTTTTTTTTTTACTGAGGAGGCATTTTCCATTATCCTCAGAGCTTTGAGATGACCGCCAAAATAGGAAATGGTGGGAGAGGGCATAGGAATATGTGCTGAGGTAGGGGTAAGGATGGAGAAAATGGGAGTGGAATGGGGGACATTGGCAGAGAGGCCATAATATCAGCAATATCTGGAGAGCTATCACATAAAGCTTTAAGATCAACCAATATATCTCAGTCTCCTTATTGATTGGGGACCAATGACTTAAACTATTTTGCACTGTTTGCTTCTGAAAGACTGTCAGGAAAACGCATGTAGTCATCTCCCTTGGTAACCTTATCCATTTCTTAGTAACCTTTGCTCTCAGGAAGTTCTTCTGTTTAATTAACGCAGATAATTCCTTGTGCATTTTAAGCCCAATTCATTTTTCTTCTGTTTGTAAAGGGATATGGAGAACAGCTGGTCACCGTTCTCTATAATATGCCAAATGTAATGATGGATTGGGTGCATGATCAAGTATAAGATAAAAGTGATTTGAGGTAAATAAGTATTATTTCAAGCTTAACCATCTATAATAATAAAGGGGAAATGTAAGATAACTGTCATTTCTTCCCACTTTTATCAGGAAAAAGATTCTCTTATCAAACTCAGGATGATGTAAACTGAAAGTAACTCAGGATGACATAAACTGAAAGTAACTCTTTCAGTTTGGCCTTTGATACTTTAGTTTTTTTAACTACACTTTGTCAGAATATAAGCTACAACTGAGAAATTTCTTCCAACAGTGGGTTTTTACATAAACAGAATTCATTAAACCTTAAAATTGGTTTCACCTTGAATTTTCTATTTTATCAGTTCTTGCACATGCCAGATAAACAGGTTGACTAGTACATTTCCTGTGGGGCCTGGACTATTTATTGTAATGACATGAAGTAGTTATATAAAGCACTTTGAAAGCCATGACATGAATATTAAGGAGTTCATTGTAGATTTGCATGTGGATGACATTGAGGTGGGTTATTGTTCAGTCTAATACTAAGACAATGAATTTTTAAATACTGGCATAACAGATTTAAAGTGTGCTGAAGGCATGAAATCAAATTTGCATGATTTGGAGTTTGAAGTGCTTATAGCAGGGTCTGTGTGAAGAAATTTGACAGATTTGTATCTGTAGTCAGTTTTGAATGGAGGTTGATACTTGATATGTTCATGAGTCTGTGATTTCATCAGTGTTGGGACTCCCTCCAGTAATGCAAATTACAGTCCCGGCCACCATGCTTCCTCATGTTCTGCCGTTATTGTGCATGTGTTCCTCCTGTAAATTAGCCATAAAATACCTACCCGTTGCATTATAGCAGGAGTTCTTGAGGTTTTTTTTTGTCATGTTGGCCCTCCTTTGGCAGTTGGTTGAAGCCCATCTCAGAATGTTTTTAAATGAATTAAAAGAAAATACTTTGGATTACGAAGGAAACCAAGCATCAAAATGCAGTTATATACATGTGTACATATATGTACACAATATATGTGAGTGTATATACATATGCATACATATATATGTACACACAAGTTAAAATACCCCAGGCCAAGAACATCCCCTGTACTATAGGATTCCTTTTTTTTTCCTTTTTAATGTCTTGAGGGTAAAGATGTATTATTCAGACTGTCTATTTCTTGCATCTCATTTTTAGCATATGATCACCCTGTATTCACAAAGATCCTCAGTTGTCTTTCATGTTGTTTCTTCTGTACAAGGGGTCATTGGTGATGTTATAATCTATAAGTGTGTCCTTTTTTCTTTTCCCTTCAGTATTTACTTTCTGGATACTTTGCAGGATTCTTCAGTGTTGGCTGGTGGTGTACTTTACTGTGAGGATGTGTTTCTCCATCTACTCTGGTTCACACTTTATAGAGTGTGTGGGCTCTCAAGACAGGCTTACTCTGCATGGCAACCAGCTAAGGAAGAGGATGGTTCTAATAAAAATGATTTTAAATGCTCATATTTATAGAGTATGTTATAATTACAAAGGGCCTTCTGTTCCCAGTAACACAAGAAGATATTGCAATTATTATTCCAATTTTACAGGTAAAAAAGTTGAGACAGGTTAACAAATGAATAAATAGTAATTGTTTGTTGTTATCCTAGCTCCTTTGCCTTCTAGAATATCATATTCCAAACCTTGTACTCCTTTGTGTGAAAACTGCTAAATCTTGTGTGAACCTTACTGGAGCTCGACAATATTTGAATTTATTATCCCTCATACTTGGAAGTATTTTCTCTCTGACCTGGGCACTCTGAAATTTGACTATAATATTCCTGGGAGTTTTTCTTTTGGTATCTCTTTCAGGAGCTGACCAGTGTATTCTTTCAATTTCTGTTTGGCTCTCTGGATCTAAGATATTGTGGCAGTTTTCCTTGATAATTTCTTGAAATATAGTATCTAGCCTCTGTTTTTTGATCATAGCTTTCAGGAAGTTCAATAATTCTTAAATTTTCTCTCCTTGATCTATTTTCCAGGTCAGTTCTGTTTCTAATGGGATGTTTCATGTTTTCTTCTATATTTGCATTCTTTTAACTTTGTTATATTCTTTCTTGATATCTTATGGAATAAGCTTTCAGTTGCTCAGTTCTGATTTTTAAAGAATTATTTTCTTCAGTGAACTTTTGTACTTCATTTTCCATTTGGCCAATTCTGTTTTTTAAAGTGTTCTTTCCTTCAGTGAATTTTTGTGCCTTATTTATCATTAGGCCAATTGTTTTTTAAGGAATTATTTTCTTCAATATTTGTGTGTTCCTTTTATCACCTGTTATTCCTCCTTTCATAATTTTCTTGTATCACTCATTTCTTTTCCCATTTTTCTCTCTTTAATTCTTCTAGGAATTCTTGTTGGGTTTGGGTTCAATTGGCATTTTTCTTGGAGAGGGGGTTTGTGACTGTTTTCACATTGTTTTCTTCTTCTGAGTTTATGTCTTGGTCTTCCCTGACACTGTAGTAGCTTTTTATGGTCAGATTCTTTTTTATCTATTTTTTTGCTGACTTTTCCAGACTATTTATTAACTTTGAACTTTATGTTAAAGTTGGGTTCTGCTAACCTGGGCAGGGGGAGGGTGGGTAAGGAAGCCACTGTCCCAAGCTTCAGACCTTTTTGTGCTGCTGTTTTCAGAGCTGGTTCTGGGGGTCTGCAAGTTTTTGTTGCTTCCAAGGTGGTTTGATGTAGGGAAAGGTGTGGTCACTGCTCTCCTGGTCTGCATTCTGGCTTCTGCCCAGGAAGGGTCCCTGGTCCTCAGCATCGAGAAGTGCAAACCAGGGTTCCTGCTCTGTTGTGGCCTACCCCTACAGCTCCTCTTTGCATTAGAATTGTGACCCAGAACTACAGCTGGCAATAAAGTTGCCAGTCAGTGCCAGCTGTACCTGGTACCAACAGAGGGTCTTCTGTAATCTCTTTCTGACTAGTCATTTCCCCTTGTTATACTGTGTTGGCTGAGAGCTCTCAAAGTTGCTGCTGCTGTGGCCACTATTTCTGCCATGTATGTTGACTCTGGACAGGCTTCCACCCTGTTGTCACAAATTTCTCCTGCCGAATTCATTTTTTGGGACCTGGAAAAATGTCTCATCCTGATCTTTTGTTGACTCTGCCACTTCAAAATATGGTTTGAGGTATTATTTTAAAGTAATTTGGGTGGGGGGCAGGGGAAAGAATGTTGAGAATTCAACTCTAATCTGCCATCTTGGCTCTGGGAAAGAAGAATTTGAGAAATTTAACATAAATCTACCTGTAGATGGATTCTTCCATTGGATATCCTTATTCTTTTTTTGGGGGGTTGGCATTTTGTTATATTAAGTATTTGTGAAATGAACTTTGAAAGGTCTTTTATTGCATTTGAGTTCATTATTTTAGATTTGTTATAATAGGATTTAACCTCTAGTGGTGAGGCTTTCATTACCTTTCTAAATATAGTTTGGAAGACACAGCCAAAAAAAAAGAAAAAAGAAAAGAAAAAGAAAGGAAAAAAAAGGAAAAAAGAATAGTAGCCAATTAACTTCCTAAGTGGATTTAAAGTTACAACCCCCCATAGTCTTACCAGCAATTACTTCATTCACGCAAAAGACTTAATTTTTTGAATTGGCAACTGGTATAAAAAGCTCTAGGTTGTAATATGTTTGGTTCGTTTTAATGACTAACACCTTTATAATTATTCTTTGTCTTTTATTAATTTAGAACCTCTCAGTGAAGGTGATTTTGCTCAGAAAGCAGGAGCACAAATCTATTATATTACTTAGAGTAAGAATATATAACATGCCAGTTGCTTCATCTTGTCTCAGGTGCCATCAGGAGAAAAGAATAAAAGCATAGTAAGATATGGTGATTAGTTCATGGGAGTTCTTGTCCCTATTCTGCTTTTAATGGTGCCATTGAACTACAGAATCTCAGACTGTGAATCTCAGACTGAGACTACTTAGTCCAATCCAGACTTGATTGAAGATTACAGCCTATCCAACTTCTATTGAAGATTCATAGTAAGAGAAAAACCACTAATTCTAGAGGCAGTCTGTTCTGCTTTTAGTAGCTTTCATGGTAAAAGTGTTTCTTTATCTCTGTCTTTTGTTTGCTTCTTTACAACATTTACCCACTTGCTGGGCTCTGGCTCCCACCACCTCCAATTCATGTAAAAGGTGACTCTGAACAAACTGGACACCAAAAAATGACACAGAGAAGCTAACCTCCCACTGAGGACAGCCTGGCAGGCCAGCAGCAAGCAGCCAGTACAGTGCTCTGGGAGCCAAGCCCAGACCCCCCTGAGCCAGAGGTTTTAGCCCCAGGGTGGGCCTGACCAACCACCAGCTGGAGGGACTTCAGATCACAAGCCTCTGTGGCCGTTTCCAGAATTATCAACTCACAGATGCTAAGGACAAAGTGAGAGGTCAGTGCAGTGTGGACTTTGGGATCTGGTAGTTTGGGAGTGCATCGGCCTTTATCCCCTAGAGTGAGAAGCCTCTGAGGTGCTGTGGTCCTGTAGCCGCAGCCACATGTGGCTGCTTCAGCTCCTGACCTGAAGACTGTAGGGGGACCAAGCAACCAGTCAGAGGGGTAATAGCTCTTGCTTTAACCTGCTTGGATCTAGATTGTAGTGTAGGGTGGAGGTCCTGGGGTGTGCAGCGAGCCAGAGCATGTGGAGGCCTCAGAGAGGGCATCCAACTAATACCTTTGGCAGCTGAGAAAACCCCAGCATTTGGTACAAAGCTCCCCTGTCTGGTGGCAGAGTCCTACTGTGGCAAAAAGCCTAAAAGTCAAGTAATTGAGTGGCAACATGAGTAAATGAGGGAAGCAAAGCAAACAGAGGAATCCAACATTAGACTCCTATTTTGGGGACAAAAAAGATCAAAGCATGGAACAGGAGGAAGACAGTGAAGTGAGAACTCCTGCACCAAAAGCTTCAAAAAAAAACATGAGCTGGTTACAGGCCATAGAGGACCTTAAGAAGGATTTTGAAAAGCAAATAAGAGAAGTGGAGGAAAAATTGGGAAGAGAAATGAGAATAATGCAAGAAAATTATGAAATGAGAGTCAACAATGTGACTGAAGAAAATAACACCTTAAAAAATAGACTAACTCAAATGGTGAAAGAGATTCAAAAAGGCAATGAGGAGAAGAATGCCTTAAAAAGCCGAATTTGCCAGATGGAAAAAGAATCTCAAAAGTTCACTGATGAGATTCATTCCTTCAGAGTTAGATTGGAGCAAATGGAAGCTAGTGACTTTATGAGAAATCAAGATGCTGTTAAACAGATCCAAACAAATGAAAGAATAGAAGGCAATGTGAAATATCTCGCGGAAAAACCACTGGCCTAGAAAATAGATCCAGGAGAGATAATTTTAAAAATTATTGAACAACATTCACCCATATTTTAGGTCTGCACTTCAGGGACAAAATGAGTTTATTCCTTTTTTTCCACACGAGAGCCTTTCAGATGCTTGAATTGCCCTCATTATCTGCTGCTCTCATCTCCTACTTTCCTGCCCCATGCCTAGTCTTCTTTTCTACAGGTTACACATCCTCAGCTCCTTTAATTAGTCTTCATGAAATAGGAATTCAAGAACCTTCCAGTTCTAACATTCTATGATTCTATGCAAATAAATTGAAATTTCTACCCTTGAGAGCCAACCATGTCTGGGTAGCCCATATGGCTATATGGTACTGTCAATCTCCATATGGACCAGTGAGGTTTTTTTTTTTTAAATTTAAATTTTTAAAATTAGATTTTATTTTTTTCTCCCCCTCACCTTTCCCACTTTTCCCATTAAAAATAAAAAATAAAAACAAAATCCTCATAGCAGATATTCACAGTCAAGCAAAAGAAACTTCTGCATTGACCATTTCTTAAAAAAATATGTCTCAGTTGTACAATTTTAGTTCATCACCTCTCTGTCTGGAGCTAGGTAGGATGACTCATCATTAGTCTTCTGCATTCATGGTTGATCACTGCATTGTGATCATAAGTAAGTCAGAGAATCTTTTTTTCACTCTATTGTTGTTATAATATAAATTGTTCTCCTGCTTACTTCACTCTGTGTCAGTTAATGCAGGTCTGTACTCAGATCTCACTGAAACCATCCCTTTCATCATTTCTTGTGGCATAATAGTATTCCATTACTTTTGCGTTCTATGATTTGTTCACCTATTTCCCAACTGATGGACATCCACTTAGTTTTTCATTCTTTACTATAATGAAAAGAGCTAGTATAAATATTTTTGTACATACATCTTTTTCATCTTTCTTTGAACTCTTTGGGCTGGCTGTAAGCTTACCAGTGTACATTGTAATGACTTCGGGGACATTTTTGTAATTCCAATTCCATTTTCTTATTTATCTTCTAAATAGGACCTTTTTCAAAGAAACTAGCTGCAAAGATTTTTTTGCCTATTTCCATCCTTATATTAGCAGTTTTAGTTTTGTTTGTGTAAAAACTTAATTTTATGTATTCAAAATTGTCTATTTTATTTTCTTTGGTCTTCTTTATCCCTTGTTTGATCGTGAACTCTTCCCTGATCCATAGAAATATTTTTCCCACATCCATTAAAAAGATATTTTCTTCCTTGATTCTCTGACTTGCTTATGATATCCTTTATGCCTAAGTCTTATACCTATTTGGGGCTTATCTTAGGATGCGACGTGAAATGTTCATCTATACCTAGTTTCTTCCAAACAGATTTTTCAGTTGTGTTTTTAATGCAGTAGTAGGGTCTTTGGGTTTATTAAATACTAGACTAGTAGATTCCTTTCCTTCTTTATGTTATATACTTAGTCTGTTCCACTGATAAACTTCTTTTTCTTACCTAGTACCAAAGTATTTTGATGATTGTTGCTATTTAGTATAGTCCAGTTTTTTTTCGTTATTTTATTTTCTTGACTTTTTATTCCTCTGGATGAATTTTGTTATTATTTTTCCTAGGTTTCTAAAGTAATCCTTCAGTAGTGTGATTGGTATGGCATTGAATAAGTAAAGTAATTTAGGTGGTATTGTTATCTTTATTGTGTTCACTTGACCTACCCATGAGCAATTAATATTTATCCAGTTGCTTAGATACATCTTTATTTCTGTAAAGAGTATTCATAGAGTTCCTATTTGTGCCTTGGCAGGTGGACTCCCAAATATTTTATACATTCTGTAGTTAATTTTAAATAGAATTGCTATTTCTGTCTTTTCCTTCTGGCTTATTTTAGTAATATATAGAAATGCAGATGATACATGTGGATTTATTTGTCCTACAACTGTGTTAAATTGTCCTACAACTATGTTAAGCTATTGATTGCTTCAATCAATTTTTAGTTGACTCATCATATCATCTGCAGAAAGAGATAATTTAATTTCTTTTTTGCCAGTGCTTAGTCCCTGAATTTCTTTTTTTTTAATCACTATAGCTAGAATTTCTAGTGCTATAGCAAATAGTTGCAGTAATAGTGGAATCCTTGTTTTGGAAAGTTAGTATTTTTACAGGAAAACAAAACCCATCCCAACCTTGTATTCAGTGTAGGCTGCCTCCCAAACTGTAGGTAGTTACTTTGCTAACACATGCCTTTGGTCATAAAGAAGACCATGTGAGTGAATTGATGGATCAACTGGGGGTGGTGGATTGGGAAGGAAACCTTTCAGAGTTTCTCACTTACTATTAAGTGGATGGTAATATTCTCTGTGTATAAAGACAGAAATGTAAGTGTTGTATTTATTGAATAATTTTTCATTTATTTATTTGCTTTTTTTGGGTGGGGGGGAGGCAGGGCAGTTGGGCTTAAGTGACTTGCCCAGGGTCACAAGGCTAGCAAGTGTTAAGTGTCTGAAGTAGGATTTGAACTCAGGTTGTCCTGACTCCAGGGATGGTGTTCTATTCACTGCACCACCTAACCACCCCTTGAGCCATTTTTTAGCATGTGTATTTTTTCCTCTGTGAATTGAGTACAGACTGATTATTTGACACTGGTCAAGCCATTTGATTCTATTAAATCTAATGAGTATTCAAAGCCAATGCATAGTTAATTGTTTAGTAAAGCTGATCCACTGTTGATTTACTGGGTTCTAATTTCACTTGGGTAAAGTAGATGGTATTGTATCTCTCATGAAGCATCAAGGTTAACTCATTTTGAAAGGAAGGTTGTTAGTTTTGTTCGTGTTAATAGCAACAAAAACCAAATATGAAAATATATTTCCCAAAATAATGATTTCATACCTCTTTAATTGTAATAAATGCTCAGAGGAAAATTTTTTAAAAGTTTTGTTGATGCTTCTTTTTTGCCTTATACTAGTCATTTCCTAATATTCCCACCTTGCCACTAAATCTTCCCATGTTAGAAAGAAAAATCATTTAAGCAAAGTTCAACCAAAGAAGCAATATGGCATAGTGGAAGAATGTGGAATTCTCATAAGACCCAAGTTCAAATAATGGCTCTTATTCTCTATGACCTTGAGCAAGTCACTTAACCTCTCTATACTTCAGTTGCTTCATATGTCAGGTAAGGGGACTGGACTAGATATCCCTTAAAATCTCTTCCAGCTCTAAATCTACCTTATTTCTCTACTGAAAGGACAGGAGAATGTGTTATCATCTGTTCCCAGTTATTGAGCACCCATTTTTTGTTGATAGTTTTTTTTTTTTTTTTGCTTCCTCAAAGAGTGTTGCTGTGGATATATTCCTATGGAATAGACTTCTTTCTGTTTCGTACACTCTTAGTCTCTATGTTGAGAATAGGGAATATGGATATTTTAGGGAAGAGGGAATACTAATATTTTCTTATATATTTGATTTTTCTTTCTGTTTCATACTTTATTGACCTATTTGCCCAGAATAGAGATTATAAATTGTTTAGTTCAGTGATTTCTCTTGTATAATTCCAGATTTTTATAGCATAGTTAGACCAATTTTTAATTCTACCAGTAGTATATTAGTCTTCTTGTCTTCCCCTGCTTAGTCACTTGAATGTTCTCTTTCCATCTTTTATCATCTTTGAAAATTTGTTAGGTATTAGGTAAAGTCTGTTTTAATTTACATTTTTCTTATTAGTGATTTGGAGCAGTTGATCTTATCGCTGAAAATTTGTATCATCCCTTCTGCAAACTATTTGCTTACATTATTTATCTATTGGAGATATGTCTCTTAATCATATTTATTTGTGTCAATTTCCTGTGTATCTTGGATACTAAATTTTATGAGATACTTAATTTCAGATATTCCCTGTGATATTATCTCTTCTCCTTGCATTTATTTTGTTTGTGCTTTTTGATTTTATGTAATTGAAGTTGGGCATTTTATCTTTTATGATTACTTCTATTCCTTTTTTGGTTAAGAATTTATCCTCTGGCCATGGTTGTAAAAATTACTTCAGTCTCTTTAACTTTTAAAAAATGATGTGCCCCTTTTTGTTGAAGTCATGTTCAGTGGCGCTTATTGTGGCATGTGATATAGACATCAGTCTAAATCTTTTTTTTTTTTTTTGCTTTTCTTTTAATTTTTGGAGGGGGGAAGGTAGGACAGTTGGGTTCAAGTGATTTGCCCAAGGTCACACGGCTAGTTTTGTATTAAGTGTCTGAGACCGAATTTGAACTCAGGTCCTCCTGACTCCAGGGCCAGTGCTCTATTCCCTGTGCCACCTACCTGCCCCCCAAATCTATTTTTTGCCAAACGGCTCTCTAGTTTTCCCAGTTCTTCCTTTTTCTCGGCTAAGAACTTCATTCTTTGGGTGGCTAGGTGGCACAGTGAATAGAGCACTGGCCCTGGAGTCAGGAGGACCTGAATTCAAATCCGGCCTTAGACACTTAACACAAAAACTAGCCATGTGACCTTGGGCAAGTTACTTAAAACCAACTGCCCTCACCCCCCCAAAAAGCAAAAAACAAAACAAAAAACTTCATTTTTCACCCATTCTTCACCCAGCTCCCAAAATGGTTTTCTTAATAAATCTGACCTTGTCACTTCTCTACTTAATAAACCCTAGTGGCTCTCCTTAACCTGTAGGATAAAATACACATTCCTTTGTTTATTTTTTTAAAGCCCTCTACGATTTAGTTCCCAGCCTTCCTACACATTGCCCTTTTTCTCCCATACTCCAGCCAAGCTGACTTTACTATTTCTCCCACATAGCATTTCATCTCTTACCTCTGTTTCTTTGTATTGACTCTTGCCAGGAATGAATGTACTATTCCTTCCCCTTGGTTTCTTAGAATCTGTAATTTAAATGAAATCTTTTCTCATCCTTTTAGTTCCTAATGCTTTACTTTCCAAATTACCTTATAACTGCTTTGTGATAAGTGGCTCCCTCTCACCCCCAGGATCAGATAAAAAAATATTTTGTTTGGTGTTCAAATCCTTTCATTACCTGCCCCCTCTTCCTCCAGCTTTCTAGTCTTCTTACACCTTACACTCACCCATGTACCCTGTGATACATTACAACTGGCCTTCTTGCTGTACCTCAAACAAGACGCTAATTCAAAGCATTTTTGCTGGTGGTCCCCCAAGCCTGGAATGTTCTCTCTTCTCACCTCCACCTTCTGGCTTCCCTGGTTCTGTGGCTCCCTTTAGCTAAAGAGGTAAAGTTTTGCCAGAGGAACCAGCACCTAAACCCTGAGAGGCACTTTCATCACTTCATTCTTCTTAGGGAAACCTAACTGAACTCCAAGTTCAGATATTAGGGTTTTGCTTGAGAGAGAAAAGGAATCATTCATAAAAATTAAATTGGCTCAAGTAGCCTTTAGCAAATCCTTTAACTTTCCATGCCAAAACTGCAGGGTCCTAGTGTAGATAGTTTTATGAAATACAAAACCTTTTGGGGCCATCAGTATCCTCATACATGCTGTAATCTCATGCCTGTGAACAATGAGGAAAAAAAAGATTTATAAAAAGAAAATCAAACTTTAAAATGAGAGGAGAGACAGAGACAGAGAGACTAGATTTAATGATTTCCAGGATAAAGAGAACTTTAATTGGTGAGAAAACCCTTTCTCAATGGAGGTTTTCTCCATTGAATGCAGGTCTCTCTTCAGCTTCAGGCTTTGTACTGATGATTGAGTGGAATACACCCTCTGGACCCTCTGTGAAGACTTCTCAGAGTGAGGAAAGGGAGAGAGAGAGAAATTGTCTTGTAACCAAAGACAGACCTTTGGTAATACCAGACAGACCTGAGTCCTGGGTTTCCTAAGAAATTATGTAACTCAGGACCCTTCCCCCTTCCTTGCTGCCACATTAGCATTAAACCCCTTTAGAAGTCTCTCAGGACCCTTCTCTTTTCCTTGCTTTAGTGTTTGCCAAATAGGGACATGTAAATTTGGATTGGCTATACTGTTTCCCTGTTCTTTGTCCTTTTCATGCCTAGACTGTAAGTCTGCCTCACAGCCACTAAGGGATAGTGGTGGGCTTCCTTGTTCCTTGTCATTGGAGAGGATTTCGAACTTAAGACTGTAAGCATGCCTCCCAGATAATGAGAGCAAGGGATAGTGATGGGAGGTGCCTTGACCGTGTTAGGGCATTAAAGCCTTGCTTTGTTTTCTGTAACATGCCTCATTCCATTGGTTTGTTCTGGTGGGGGTGATGCCCTTTTCTCCTGAGAACTGAACAAACGCTTCCTGTTCTTATATTGAGACACCTCTGACTTTTCAGTTTTGGGTAGGGGATTTTGGGGTCCCTGTACCCCACACATGGTTAAGTGACTTGTCTAGAGTCACATAGCAAGTATATACAAAAGGCATAATATGGAAGACTTGGAAGACAGCTGTCCATTGATTAGATCATGATACCTCATGTGTATACATACCTAAATAAATACTTATAGTCTCTACAAATAATGCATACTCATCTTGTAGAAACAGTATAACACAATCAAAAGAATGCTAAATTTTGAATCAGAATACTTGTATTTAATCCTGTCCCTGTAAGTCTGGGCAAGACACTTAACCAGTTTCCATATCTGTAAACTGAGAGGCTCCTTCTAGTTCCAGCCCAATCATTTTATTGCCTTTGGAAATGTATCAGGTACCTCTAACTTTCATTCCCTTTTCCCCATATATTGTCTCCCTTGCCTCCCTTCCCACCATTTTGAATGTTATAACTCTCTCTATTGCTTTCTGTTTTTCCCCTCAGGCAATGTTCAGTCTATGTATGGTGGAAAGTGGAGCTGATGAAGTGAATTTACATGGTGTGACTAGCCTTGGTTTAAAGCAAGCTCTGGAGTTTGCATACACAGGACAGGTATCGTATCAACTGTGAATTCAGAAATTTGAAAAGTAGATTTGCATTGAACCTGAGTTAAATTGTCTTCAGTATATGAGATCAAACTAGAAAGGTAATGTAGCAGAGCAGATTGCAAGTTGGATCTGGGACTAGGAAGACCTGACTTTCCATCCTGCTCTGACGCTTATTTTCTCTGTCAAGTGACTTAGCTTCCCTGTACCTCAGTTTTCTCTTGTGTTAAATAGGAGTAATACTACCTATAGTTCCTGTCTCAGTAAGTTGTAAACTTCAAATGAGTTCTTGAATAGTGTGTGAAATTCATGGTGAACTTAAAGTACTCTATACATAGCAGTTACTGTTGTTATTACTTAGATAACACTTTTTGCTATTCAAAGCTATGTTAAAATTAGTGTGCCTTTATTTTATGCAATGAAAAACATTATTCTGATAGGGGTGTACAGGTTTCACCAAATACTGCCAAAGGTCTCCAGGACCAAAAATAGGGTAAAAATCTTTGACAAGATAGCCTCCTAGGTCTCTTTCGAATTTGAGATTATGAATGACTAATGAAGGAATGCATGCATGCAAGCAATAATACTAAATTAAATTTAAAAAAAGTAAAGCGTGCGCTCTGTGCCAAGCACTGTGTTAAGCTCTGGAGACACAAATAGAGAAGCAAAGAGAGTCCTGGCCTTAATGGTCCTAATATTCTAACTGAGAAAGAAAATTATTATGGTCTGTCAGGAGTGGGGAACTTGTGGCCTCTAGGCCACATGTGGCCCTCTAAGTCTTCATGTGCCACCCTTTGCCTGAGTCCAAACTTTACAGAACAAATCCCCTTAATAAAAGGATTTGTTCTGTGAAACTTGGACTCATTCAAAGGGCCACACCCAAGGACCTAGAAGGAGAAGGGTAGCCAAGGAAGGTCACTTTGGTCGGGGAGGATATAAGGCTAGTTAGTGGGGCCAAAGAGGATTTTATTGACACACTTAAAAGATTTAGAATTAAGGTCATCCTGGTAGATTGTACAGAATTCTATCCCTTCATTATTTTTCTTTCCTTAATTTTTCATAGTGATATACTTGTACCAGTTTTATAATACTTACCAAGTAACCGTTGTTTGAATTCTCTAAGTTTTTAAAGGGAAAAATTCTATCTTTTTGTTCTTTGTATGCTCTACAGTTCGTATTCCCATACCTTGCACTCAATAAATATTCATTCATGCAATGAAAAAAAAATAAAATTAGTGTGCCTTACATTAGAGCTAGGGAGAGGGGAAAGTAATCAGTTAACCAACTATCATTTATTAAGAACTTACTGTGTGAAAGACATTGTGCTGAGCTGTGGAAAGTGTAAAAAAACCAAAACCAGTCCATGTTGTGCTCAAGGAGATTAGTTTTTAATAAGGAAGATAACATACACATAAATAGAGATATATAAGATATATATGGAGTGCATGGTAGATAACCTTAGAGGAAGGTAGCTGTTCAGGGGCTTGGGAAAGGCTTCCTGGCTTTTGAAATAAAAGCATATTTTGAGTTGCATTCCCCAAAAATTAACTAATAAACCCAATGAGTAGAAACCACCACCACCACCACCAACTTTTATAAGAATTTTTTAGAATTTAAAAATTATTTTGGTAAAGGAACACTTATGTTCTTATTTCTCCTATTGATATATTGAATTTGGGAGGTTTTTTAATTACCTAAAATACCATAATAAGATTGCAGAATTGGATTTAAATAGCTGGACATCAGCACTGTTCATTAGCACCTTTAGTGGTTTTGTCTGCTATATTCCTTATATAGTCAATTACTGTGGAGACATGGCAATTTCATACGTAATGGGTGAATGAGGATATTCCCTCCCTGGTTGCACATTGTCATCCATTCATGTACCCTGATTTAGTGTGATTCTTTCCCTAGTCTCCTATCAATCCTCTGAAGAGGATCTGTCCTGTGTTCTGTAGGCCTTCCTCTGTACTTAGTAAAGCCCTCATGGAGTTCATCTGTTATCCTTTTCTCTCTCTCTCTCTCTCTCTCTCTCTCTCTCTCTCTCTCTCTCTCTCTGCTTTTTGGAGGGGGGAAGGTGGGGAAATTGGGGTTAAGTGACTTGCCCAAGGTCACATGGCTAGTTTTGTGTTAAGTGTCTGAGGCTGGATTTGAACTCAGGTCCTCCTGACTCCAGGGCCGATACTCTATTCACTGCTCTACCTAGCCACCCCTATCTTTGTCTTTTGCTACACAATCACTCAGCTTTCCTTCCTTTTTAATTACACATTTTGTAGATCATACACTCTAGAAGAGGAGCAGCATGGTATGGAGTAGTGGAGAGAGAGCCAACCTTGGGGTCAGGAAAGTGGAGTTTCAAGTCTTGCCTCTCACACATACTGGTTGTGTGACCTTGGACAAGTCAAGACTTAATCTCTCAGTGTTGCAAATAAAATCCCCAAGAGACAGGGTTTTCAGGTAATTAATAATTAGTTTATTAATTAGGCTTGTCTATAATCAATAATATAGACAGTGGTTTCTCTTTGTAACCAAAGATGCCAAGAGAGATTCTGAAACACCTTAAATTAGGTGTGTGGCTTCTAATTGGGAATACCCCTCAGAGAGACTCAACCCTGGTTGGTGGACATTTAGTGAGGAGGTGGGCTAAAAGTTTTCAGCTCCTCCTCCTGAGAATGTGACTTCATCATGAGACTCAGCTATCTCTTGCAATCTGGGCAGGGGAAGCCATTTCCAATAGATCCTGTCTGGATAGTTTTCTCCTTTATAAGCTGAGTCACCCTAAATTCTAATGGAGAGGAGGATCAAGGACTAGAGGAGTTTCTTTCCCCAGGGTAAGGGCTCATCCAGATTGGATTCTGTTTGTACTCTAAGCAGAAATTAGGTTTCTCCAGGCGGCTAGGTGGCACAGTGAATAGAGCATCAGCCCTGGAGTCAGGAGGACTTGAGTTCAAATCTGGCCTTAGACCCTTAACTCTTACTAACCTTGTGACCTTGGGTAAGTCACTTAACCCCAATTGCCCTGCCTTCCCTCCTCCAGAAAGCAAAAAAACCCCAAAAAACCCAAAACAAACAAATTAGGTTTCTTGTTTGGGTGGGGCCCTACCTAACCTAGTTAAGGAGCATGTGCCTTGGGGGCTAGGAGCTGGGTATTAACAGAAATGGAAGGAAAATGATGAATCACAAATTAATAATTAGTTATTCATATAATAGTATAATATTAATTTCTCTCAGTGTATCAGTTAATTTTCTAAGACTCTGGGCTTACTACTCTGGATGCAGCTCAAAGGTGAAATGCCTGGGTCAGTTTTCTTATCTATAATAGATTTAATTATAGCACCTACCTTCCAGGGTCGTGAAGATATAATGAGATGATATTTGTAAAGCTCTTTATAAACTTTAAAGTGCTATCATTAATCATCATCATCATCATCATCATCATCATCATCATCATCTGTTAAGTCTCAGATCCTTATCTCTAAGGGGACAAGATTGGACTAGATAATGAATGAATGAATGACAAAGAATTTCTTAAGCACTTAGCTATGTGCCAAACACTGTACTAAATTCTAGGGATACAAATGAATAGGGGAGACAACCCCTGCTCTTAGACAACTCTCATTCCAATGGCTGGGGGAGAGAAAACAGAGAAAAGAAAAGGAAGTTTAGTTTCAGGGCAGATAGGAAGGCTTGGAAGTCCCAAGTGTTTTGAGAGGCTGATGACAAAGCTCTGGGGTCCATAGGTCACTTAAGTAAATGGGATGAGCCAGGTTTCTGTAGGGTGTAGTCACGGAACGTGGTAAATTAGCCTGAAGGACCTTAGGAAGCAGCAGTGTGACTTCCACCTCATCCAAACCTTGTGAGCATCCCAGATAGATTCAGTGGACAGGGTGGCTGAAGGAGGGTGGAAGAAAAAGGCACCCCTAGTGACAGTGGGACTTCTAAGCTGCTTTGTGGTCTTGGGTAGGTTTAGGACAGCCCAGGGCTGGAGAAAGGCAAATGGGAAGAGTGACCTATGGTGCATCTTCCCACCACTTATATACTACTCATATATCCCTTATGGGTTCTGAGGTGGCTCCTAAGATCCTTTCCAGCACTAGATCTGGGGTCTTTTGGTGCTAAGTTTTAGATGAGTTACTGATCTATATCAGTGAAGGAATTTTCACAACATTAGTTCCCTATGTGGTTAAAATGATGGGTTGATTTAAAAAATAATATTCTCATAAATTTTCTTTCCATAGAGCACCCCAAAGGGACCTAACACTGAAGTCAGTAGTGACATTGGTGCTATACTCTACCTTAATATTCCCAAATTGACTTAAGTTCTTAGTTCAATCCAGTAAATCCAGTAGACATCTATTAAGTGCCTAAGATGTGCCAGGCCCTGTGCTAAGTGCTGGGGATATAATCACTAAAAAAGACAGCCTTTGTCCTCAATGAGTTTACAATCTAAAGGGGAAGACAAGACATGAAAGGAGGAAGGAAAGTGAGAATAGAGGGATCTTGTTCCATGGAGTTGAAACCAGGCAGGGCAGCAGGTACAAGAGGAACTGATCTGAGAGTCCAATTTCTGCCAGCCTTTGAAACAGAGAGAAGAGGCAGAGAAAGCTGAAGGAGGTGGAGTCAGTCAAGGCTTGAGTTAGTATCACAGTAGTGAGTTCTCTTTGTTCCTAGACAAAGATAATTTTATCCCAAAGTCCCTTGCCTGTTGTACCATTCTTTACTGATACAAACAGCTTTCATGAAATCTGCTATCCTAACCTCTGATGTGTTCATCTGGGCTCTGTACGTTTTCTGAACCATCTAATAAGGTAGTATTGGGCTGCAGTGAGACCTGGGTCTGGATCCTGGTCCTAACAAGTGATTATCCCTAGGCAAGTGATTTAACCTCTCTGTGAGCCTCAGTTTTCTTATCTATAAAATGAGAATAATAATATTTTTCTTGCCTTATGTCACAGAGCTGTTTTGAGGAAGGTGCTTTGTAAACTTTTTAGAGAATTATTTGAGCCTGAATTATTTTTAATTCACCATTCACAAATGCTCTAGGTATGAATGTATGAGGACCTGAAAGTTCTCCTGATGTAGCCAGGAGAGAGGCTAAATAACTTGCCCAGGGACACTGAGGTAAGAAGTATTTAAGGCTAAATTTGAGCTCAGGTCTTCCTGGTAAGGTCTTCCTCACAGTCACTGTGTATCTGAAGGAGGATGCTGATAGCTGAGTTGCCAGGACAAATTGCTCCTGTTGAAACTAGCCCACGTGGTTGGAGCTCTCTTATTTTGCTTAGACATGTTGACCATGCTCAGGAGTAAGTTTCTGTCTTTTTATGTCACAGTTCAAAGTCCTCTTTGATGATCAGAGATAGGTCATTCATATCTTTGTCACCAGGGTTCACTTAGGAAAGGGTCTGTTATCACTACAAGGGTAGTAATCACTCCTTTCCCCTGAAGCGCAGTCCTGTCCAGCTGCTGCTCAGCAGCCATTATCCCTGACCTCATATCCCATTAGGATTGATGTTTTCACAGTGGGAGGGAATGTTTTGCTGGTGATTTCCCCAAAAGGTCAGGCTTTTCATAGGAATGGTGAGGAACCTGGGGGATATGACAGAAAATGACAGAAGAGACAAAGAAATGATAGATAGCAGAGGGAAGATGGTGGTAAAGATAAATCACTTTAGTATGAGACTCAAAAATAGTAACAAGGACTCCCTGGTGTGAAGAGACCCCCTGTGAAAGAAAGAGAGAAGACAGGAAAGAACTTTGTAGGATTGGGGATCAAATCACCTGTACCTCAATAGCCCTTGAAGGTCCCATGCTTTCTACTCATTGTGAGTACGTATACGTGTGTGTGTGTGTGTGTGTGTGTGTGTGTGTGTGTGTGTGTGCTGGCCTTCAGCACCTGCAATGGCCTCTGGACAATTCACACATGCCTGAAGTGTGTGTGTGTGTGTGTGTGTGCGCGCATGTGTATGTATGTGTGTGTGCGCGTGTGTGCTTGTGCACAAAAATGGCCCCTTATCTCTATGTTATAGTCTTTGAAATCATAGGCTGTCTCTCTCGCAACTAGGTATGCCATACAGGCAAACACTGGCTCCTGTACAGTAATATAACACAGGGGCAACACAACCAAGCTAGGTGTCCAATAGAGGCCCACAGGAGTTCTCAAATCGTGAGGCTTTTTTCTTCTATATACAGAGAAAGTTTTAGAACAAAGACTTAAGTGAGGAAAACAAAGATAATTGTTGTCTTCTGAGAAGCTGCGATGGAAAGTGTGCTAGATTTAGTAAGGAAAATCACCTTATTTCATTGAGCTGCAGTTTCCTAGTCTGTAAAATGTACTGCTTGCCTTAGTTGCTTGAGGACTTAACATATGCAAAATATTTCACAAGTGCTAATATATATACACTATTGTTCAAAAAAGCATGGTACTGGTTGGAATACACACATGCAAATTAGCATGTGATTGGGACAAAGGAGTCCTCCAAAGGAAAAATTGTAGATGATGTGATCACTTTCAGTTAGAGAGATCAGGGAAGGCTTCACAGAAAAGGCTGGTCAACCTAAACTTGAAGAAAGAGAAGGATTTCAGTGGGAGAAATAAGGAGGGAGTGTGTTTCAGGAATGAAGGTATGACCTGTGCATCAAGAAAATATTAAATTGTTTAATATATGTTGAGGAGGCTGAAAGCACAGTTCTTAAAACACTGATTTTTTAAAAGTTGAAATTAAATGCTCTACTTAGTCTTTATAGGGTTTATATTCAACTTTCTAGAAGGATGAACAATTGATCATAGGATATAGAACTGGGAGGTACTTTAGATATCATTTAATCCGACTCCTACATTTTATAGATCAGGCAACTAAGGCATACTTGCCTGAGGTCACACAGTAAGTACCAGAACTGTGATTTGAATCTAAATCCTCTGACTTCATATTCAGTTCTCTTTCTGTTATAACTCACTGTCTTCTTGTACACATTATGCCACAGCTGATTTCCTAGGGGTTCTGGATAGTTCAAGAGTGTGGGGTGGGGGGAGGTGAGGTGGGAGGGATGTATCGATATTGACATAATTATACATACCTCTTTTGTGTGTATATATACACACATTCATATTTGATTAAGGTATGTATGCACATAGGCAAAAATATGTGTGTATCAGTGTTTTTATATATACACATTTCTGTGTGTATACTGTTTCCTACAGAGTAGAACACAGAGGAGTAGCCTGATAAAGAGAACTAGTCTGAGAGTCAGGAAAATCTGAATTCAAGCCCTGCCTGTGATGCCTATTAGCTATAAGATCCAGAGCAAATAACTTAGTCTCTTAGTACAGCAGATATAACTTTCTATGAATTACAGTGATTTGTTTTAGTGTTGGGAGTTTCATCTTTGGGAATTCTTTATAGTAGTGAAATCACAAGTCTGGTTTAAATTAAAAAATAAACAAACCTCATTGTAACATAGATCCTTATTGGGTTTCATCAAAGGAGTTTATTTGCTGAAATGCTCAAAGTATCCTGTTTTAAGGTGGGTTTATTCATTAGACATAGATCTAAATGGTGTTCCCAGTGAAATTGTGAAATGTAGATAGCTATCATTATAAGATACTTTTTTTCTTTTAAATAGTATTTTAACTTTTCCAATCACATGTAAAGACAATTTTTAACATCCTTTTTTTTAAATAAAATTTTGAGTTTCAAATTTTCTCTCTCCCTTCCTCCCTCCTCCCTAAAATGGTAAGCAGTTTGATATAGGTAATCTATATGCAATTATGTAAAACACATTTCCATATTAGTTATGTTGTGAAAGAAGAAATGGAACAAAAGGAAAAAACAACAGAAAAATAGTGAAAATAGCATACTTTGATCTGCACTCAGACTCCATCAGTTCTTTCTCTGGGTGTGGATAGCATTTTCCATCATGATTCTTTTAGAGTTGTCTTGGCTCATTGTATTGCATAGAACATCTAAGTCAGTCATAGTTGATCATTTCATTGCTGTTACTATGTACAGTGTTCCTCTGGTTCGTATCACTTCATTTTGCATCAGTTTATATAAGTGTCTCCAGGTTTTTCCAGGTTTTTCTTAAATCTGCCTGCTCATCATTTCTTCATCATAAGGCTTTTAATTAAGGCACATTAAATATGTTTTAAGAAAACTAAACAACAACTTGAGGAAAGAAGTATGATCTGAGGTAGGGCATTGACACATGACATATCATGAGGAAAGAATACTCACAATGGAGTCAAAATTCCTGAGTTCAAATCCCATGTCTGCTACTTAAAGCTTTGCTCTATTTAGTCAGGCCACTTCATATCTCTTGAACCTCAGTTTCCTCATGTTTAAACTTGTGTATTGGACCAAGTGACTATCAGGGTTCATTCCAACATCTAAATCTGTGATCCTCTGAGGTTACTTAACCTCTCAGTTTTCTCATGTGTAAAATGAGGGATTTTGAGCCTCTAAAATCCATTTCAGGACTAAATCTATGACCCTGTGCCCAAGAAATATCATTCTTGATTTTCCTACTTATTTTTCATATCTGTGTGCATCAACCAGAATTGCTTTTAGCCATGATATCTGATGGAGTTGGAGAGACAATGCTATTTTTTTACTATTTCTTTCGTTGTCACTTGGTTAGTTATTTCCACTAGCTGTGGTAAGGAAAATATAAAAGGCAAGTCATGTCATGAGGGAAAAGTTGGCAATATGTGGGAGTCATGAATGAATGCTGTTCATAATAACTAGATTTATATATGTACATCCCTCATGCCTCACTAGAAACATAGCCTCTTTAAAGTTGATCCATAAATTTAGTATAAGAAGATTTAAGAAAAAGTCAGCCTTTCTCTGAATACTAGTAGATTTTGTACATTTCCTGGAATTTTGTATAAGCTGTAAAATCTATAAAATAGCACAGAAGGCTGAGATAGTGCAATCAATTAATCAACAAGTATTTATTTAGCACTATGTGCCTGGCACTCTTATGTCAGATATTCAGGTAGAAAAGTGAGAACGTATCTCTCCTCAGGTAGTTTACGTTCTAAGTCAGAAATGATTGGGGCAGCCCTGGGCATAGGTCTTTCCCTACATTTGAGGTGTGGAGAAAATAGTAATTACCTTTGTTAGGTTGGCTGATGACAGATGGGAGTCCTTAAGCAAAATAATCTTTTGGTATAAGGAGCTCAAGCAGCACTTGTGACCCAGAGCCATCATGACCACATCTAAGAGGCATCTAGGGGTGCTTATGTGTTTCTGTTGTTATTGTTTTTACTTTCTTAAGACTTAAAAGAAGAGAGATAGACACTGTTTTTTATGTCCTGAATGTTGGCTTGGATCTTTGTAAGTTAAGTGGTGAAATAAAAGGCAGTTCTGTGAGTGTTACAGGCTCTTTCAAGAACTAATGAAATTGGGATGGCTAGGTGGTGCAGTGAATAGAGCACCATCTCTGGAATCAGGAGGACCTGAGGTCAAATCCAGCCTCAGACACTTAACACAAAAACGAGCCATGTGACCTTGGGCAAGTCATTTAATCCCAATTGCCCTACAAAAAAAAGCAAAAAAAGAAATGAAATCCATTTTATTTCTATCCTCAGAATGAGTGTCTTCTGTGACACAGCTTTGGATTTTAACATCTTTGAAAATGTGTTTTGGACTTGTTTGGAAATCTAGTAAAAATTTTCATGAAAAGATTTCAGTATTATTGTGTATTAGTGATTATGTTTTGCAATATGTTCCAGTATTAATTTGGCAGCATTTGTTAAGTGAACATAGTTTGTAGGAACTATGGACAGGAAGTCATTAGGACGCCAAATGGGCATTAATAAAGTTTGTGGACATAACCAGCTAGCCCTGGCTTGAGTGCAGAGATCTGAACTCTGGATTGGCCTAGAAGTAGGAAGAAAAGCCTGGCCCAAAGGCAAGCAATGCATCCTCATAGTGCTTACAGGGAGGAATAGAAGCATCAAAGCTATCAGGCAGCCCAAAGATCATCAGGAATCCATTGGACTCTAGCTCAACTCAGTCTCAGTTTCTGAGCGAGTTGAATGAGCCTTCTTCTGTGATCTTAGTTCAGTCACTTCCCCATTATTTTCAGATTATATAAAGTAAAGGAGTTGGATTCAATCAGTGGTTAACAATTTAGTGGTTCGTGAACTCCCAAGGGGGTTGACATTTGAGCACAAACTGATGTCCAGTGAATGGTCAGATGCATGTGTATATTGTCATTTGCTTTTTGTACACTACACTAGAGCAGCTCCCTTATTTCCCTCTGTTACTCTGTAATTGTACCTCATCAAGAGGGCTGATCATGTCATCAAGCTGTTCCAGTTGTGTTCTTGTAGCACAAGTGGTCAGACTTAACATCATGATCATTAAGCATGCACTTGCAAGGTATCTTGAAATCATCGTGGACACTTTCTGTAGAAAATAAAACCCATCTATTGCCTCTCATTGCAATATTAAGGCTGTTTTTGGATTTAAACTTATCTTCAGTTTATATTACTATTTTTTAATCTGATGGATTTTCAAATGAACTGATTGAAAACCAGTTGTTCAGTAGAGTTTCGGTGTGATGATAGTAAGTGTGCCATTGGTAGAAGAACACAAAGTCACATATTAACTTACTTTCCTTACAGAGGTTAGTTTATAGATAAACATGGTTTAAAATGAAGCAATTGAACATTTATCATTCCATATAACACTTTTCATTAGCTAGTAAAAAGTAAATATTTTATAATTCATACCAGTTGGTAAGGTGGCTAAAATTTTCTTTAAAATTATTTAAAATTTAAAATATTTAAAATTTCTCCTATCATTTCTACTATATTTTCATTCTGTTCTTGTTTTAAATGAAAATACAGAAATAAACTCAATGCAAAAACAGACTTAACACTCTCCATTGTTGAGGCACATATTTTGCAAACTTTTATTCAAATACAAAGATATAACATTGAAATTAAGTTTATATAGACTGGGTTCAAATTTGACCTCAGACCCTTAATAGCTATATGACCCTGAATAAGTCACAACTTCTGTTTGCCTGTATCTCCTCATTTGTAAAAAGAGAATAATAATAGCACCTCTCCCAATGCTCTGGTTGTTGTGAGGATTAAATGAAATAATATTTGTAAAGTACTTTGCAAACTTTAAAGTGCTCCATAAATGCTAACTTTTATTAACTGTCAATATTTTAACTCATTTTATTAAAATGTTATATTCAACAAAATTTCTGAAATAAAGACCTTTAATATTAGGTCTCACAGATATTAGGAAACATGAAATCCTGCTAGATTATTGCTTGTAATTATTATAGAATAACATATAAAATATTTGTAATTATTACATAATTGTAAAATTTTGTGTTTAGAGTTTTCATATTTATAAGTACAATAAAATTTCATATTCGGTCATAATTATAGAATGTAAATTTTAATTTGGAACTTTTTTGAGCAAAAACCATCATAGTTACTGTAGGCATTTATGAATAAATCTAAATTCTGGCATTTTACAACATTATTATTGGTTGTTTTGTTTTTGGTGAAAGGGGTGTGGGGAATCAAAAAATGCTGGGCTCTGACAGATTAAATGATCCTCTAAATTCCCTTCCAGCTCTCACTTCAAGAATTTGAAGGTTGGAGTTGGTACTAAGCTGTTTTTCTAGGCAACTTTGACAAAATGTATGTTTGTTGTAACGGTTGCTGTTGACCTCCCTCCTCCTGAGTAATTAGACCTAGTTATCAAAAAATAATTAGTAAAAACAGAAAGCTACTATATAGTCCATTTTCTTTGGAGAAGTGGGAACTAGCATCACTGAAGTGGTGTTTTGATATACCCAGATTTCTACTTACCTTCCCCCACAATTGAAGGTGCTTTATGTGCTCTTTGTCTTTACCCAATTTATGTTGCCTCTCCCAGGTTCAAAGACTCCTAGTTATGGCTCCGCTTAAAATTTCTTAAATTTGTGGTCTCTAAAATTATTGCCTTCCCTGAAGAATAAACCTTACAAAGTTCAGTGCACAAAGTGAGGAACATATTTGTTCTGTTCAGTTTATAGCCATTATTTGATTCAACAAATGCTTCTTCCTTTCTACATAAAATGGAGTTCTGAGACCTCTGCTGGAAATTCTTGGTATTTGTGTGATGTAATCTGTTTAGTTTATAGGAGTGTGAAAATGGTGCTTACTATTTTATTTGACTTAAAATGATAAAACTTCTTATTGAAAAGCTATATGATGTTGAGATCCTAGATTTTTAGGAAAATAATTGTATATAGTCAATGAAAGGAAGGTGTTATAGAGAAAAGGTGGTGATTGGGTGGAATAGAATAATTATACAGATGTTTCAGTCCTTGGTTCTAGGTACCGGCCATAGAATAAATCCTCAAATAAGTCATTTAATCTCCTTATGTTATCAGGAAAAATGCTCCAGTGTTATTTATTCAAACAGTTCCTTTGAGTTAAATAATTCTAGATAATCAAGGTGTCCAGTAAGAAAACAATTTTCCAATCAAATTGTGTTTTGTTAGAAGGGAAAAAAAGACATATACGCCTTTTCTTACTTTCTTCTTTTCTTCATTCATTCTTCTCTGGGCTCTACTCCAAAATCTGTGGACTTCTTTCTCTGCCTTTGCCCCTATGGCAGTGTCTTCTCTTTCCTTCCCCTGTTTAGCTTCCTTTTATCTATTTTCCCCCATTAGAAGATGAGTTCCTTGATGCAAGGACTATCTTTCTTTTACTTATATTTTGTATCTCTAACTTAGCACAGGGCCTGGCAGTAGTAAACATAATAAATATTTATTGACTTGATTTACTTCTGGGTAATAGGACAGTCCTTCCTATTCAGTACATATGCAAAGATAAGAATAAGCTATGTTAGAATTGCTTGGAGAGAACCATTATATTTTATTGAAGAATTTTTTGGAAGACAAACACATTTTCAATTAAGTAATCAGCTGAGATTTTTAAAAACCCTTTCCCCCACATTAATTCAACAAATATTTATGTTCATTATATGCTGTGCATAACTTTGAATATTGAATTTACATCTATGAAGAATACTGTCTTTTAACTAGCGTTAATTTTTTTAAATTTAATAGTTTTATAATGCCTACATATTAAGGCATATGTCATATGAAGTATTATTATTGCTTTGACCTCAGTGCCTCAGTACCTGGTTTCCTAAAATCAATAAAATGTCATGGGTGTTTTTAAAAAATCACTAATGGATCTTTAGTATCAAGTACTGATGCAGTTTTACTGAACTGATATGGTTTTTATTTTATTTTTATTTTTTTGCTTTTCGGGAGGAGGAAGGTAGGGCAATTGGGGTTAAGTGACTTGCCCAAGGTCACAGGGCTAGTTTTATGTTAAGTGTTTGAGGCCAGATTTGAACTCGGGTCCTCCTGACTCCAGGGCCAGTGCTCTATTCACTGTGCCATCTAGCTACCTCGATATGGTTTTTATTGCAGGTATTATATTTTCCTTATGTATCTATATCTTTAAAATGATCAGATTATATTTTTATCAATTCTACAGATATATAAGGCAAGGTGGTAGTTGTAGCAGCAAGCACCCTAGCATACCCAGGGTAGCTGCCAACACAGGTTCTTAGATCTGCTTTTCTAAAGGAAAGCAACTCAAAATGGGTTAACAATCTTACTTTAATCAATCATATGTCATTTACCTAGTTCAGGGGGAAAAGGTCGGCACCTCAAACTTCAGAGAATACAGTCAGAAGTTACAAGCAGCCAAAAAATACAGACAGAGAAACATCAGCAGACAGGCTTCCAGCTGTCTGACCATTACATCCATACCTACTCAGTTACCAGAGAGGAAAATACCAACATCTGAGTTTTCAAAGCCGAGGGGCTCAATGACTGCCCTGAGTCTTGTCTGGTCAAATCACACAACTCTTCCCAAAGTGAGCTCCAAAACAAAACCTCGCATCAGGGTATATATAGCCTTCTCCTGGCTCAGAGAAAGGTTTGGGCATTCCTGAAAAACAAGCCTCCCGCCACAGGCTCCATGTTACTACATTCAGCCTATTAGGGGGCAGAGTATATTTTCAAATCAGGGAAGGTTCTCAGAGTCACTGAGAACAGAAGCAGGGAAGATCTTCAGATTCCCATTCCCGTAACAGTAGTTTGTGCAGTACTTAAAACACAATTCGTCATATTTATAGAGGCAGCTTGTATATTGGATAGAGAGAACTGGCCTCAAATCCACAAAAGCTGAGCTTCAAGTCTCACCTGGGACACATATTGGTTTTTTGACTATAGGAAAGTCACAACCTCTAATTACTTGAGGCTGTTTTTTTTTTTTTTAGATTGGATGCCAGTCTACATTGGTAGAGGGAATTTCTTCTCCTGGACAGTTTCCTATAAGTCATTCTCAAAGAGTGGTCCAGTGACCCTTGGGGTCCCTGAGCCCTTTTCAAGTGGTATGTTAGGTCAAAACTATCTTCATAACTATACTAAGATAATTAAATTTCTATTAAATACAGATATAACCCGCATAAGCTAAAGCTCTTTGGCAGGGTCCTTAATAAATTAAGAATGTAAAAAGTTTCTGATATCAAAAAGTTTGGGAACCACTATCCTATACCAATGAAATCACATATCTAGTCCTTATCCTTATGATAGCATAGATCTTGGAATTATATAGATATGGAAAAAATAGTCATAGTGAAATAATTGGGAAGGGGGCAGAGTCAAAATGGCAGAGTAGAAAACATTACTTCCACAGGGCTCCAGCTTCTACCTCTCCCAGTTCATGTAAAAGGTGACTGAAGAAACTTTGGAACTACAGAACCAAAAAATGACACAGAGAAGCAAGCTAACCTCCCGCTGAGGACAGCCTGGCAGGTCAGCAGCAAGCAGCCAGCACAGTGCTCTGGTCCCCAACCACAGCCCCACACAAGCCAGAGGTTTTAGCCCGAGGGCAAGCCTGACCAACTACCAGCTGGAGAGACTTCAGATCATAACAGCAGCTGTGGCCATTTCCAGAATTATCAAAACATAGATACCAAGGACAAAGTGAAAGGTCAGTGCAGTGTGGACTTTGGGATCCAGTAGTTGGAAGTGCAGTCAGCCTTTATCCCCTGGAGGGAGAAGCCTCTAAGGTGCTGCAGCCCTGCAGCCACAGCCACATGTGGCTGCTTTTCAGCTCCTGGCCTTCTGAAGACTGTAGGGGGACCAAGCAACCAGTCTGAGGGGTAATAGATCTTGCTTTAACCTGCTTGGATCTGGATTGTGGTCTAGGGTAGAGGTCCTGTGGTGTGTGACCAGCTTGCCAGAGTGTGTGGAGGCTTCAGTGAGGACACCCAACTAATACCTTTGGCAGCTGAGAAAACCCCAGCATTTGGTACAAAGCTCCCCTCTCTGGTGGCAGAGTCCTACTCTGGCAAAAAGCCCAAAAGTCAAGTAACTGAGTGGCAACATGAGTAAACGAGGGAAACAAAGCAAACAGAGGAATCCAATATTAGACTGCTATTTTGGGTACAAAAAGGATCAAAACATGGAATAGGAAGAAGACAGTGAAGTCAGAACTCCTGCACCAAAAGCTTCCAAGAAAAATACAAGCTGGTTACAGGCCATAGAGGAGCTTAAAAAGTATTTTGAAAAGCAAGTAAGAGAAGTGGAGAAAAATTGGGAAGAGAAATGAAAATGATGTAAGAAAATTATGAAATGAGAGTCAACAGTATGACTGAAGAAAGTAACACCTTAAAAAATAGACTAACTCAAATGGCAAAAGAGGCTCAAAAAGGCAATGAGGAGAAGAATGCCTTAAAAAGCCAAATTTGCCAGGTGGAAAAAGAATCTCAAAAGCTCACTTAAGAGAATCATTCCTTCAGAATTAGATTGTAGCAAATAGAAGCAAGTGACCTCATGAGAAATCAAGATACTATTAAACAGATCCAAACAAATGAAAAAATAGAAGACAATGTGAAATATCTCATGGGAAAACCTAGAAAATAGACCCAGGAGAGATAATTTAAAAATTATTGGACTACCTGAGAGCTATGATCAAAAAAAGAAATCATCCTTCAAGAAATTCTCAAGGAAAACTGCCCTGATGTTTTAGGACCAGAGGGCAAAATAGAGGTTGAACCTATTTTGGAGTGGTGGGTAGGAGAAAAACAGGGAGAAAATTTGTAACTCAAAATCTGGAAATGAATGATATAAACGATAAGTTAATAAAGCATTTGAATTGGAAAAAAAGAACCTATCACCTCCTGAAAAAGATCCCAAAAAGAAAACTCCTAGGAATATTATAGCCAGGTTCCAGAGTTCCCAGATCAAGGAGAGAATATTACCAGCAGCCAGGAAGAAACAATTTGAATATTGTGGAAGCACAATCAGGACAACACAGGATCTGGCAGCTTCTACACTGAGGGATCAAAGAGCTTGGAATATGATATTCTGGAGTTCAAAGGAGCTGGGATTAAAACCAAGAATCACCTACCCAGCAAAACTGATTATCATGTTTCAGGGGAAAATATGGTCATTCAGTGGAATAGAGGACTTTCATGTATTCTTGATGAAAAAACCAGAGTTAAATAGAAACTTTGACATTCAGATACAAGAAGCAAGAGAAGCATAAGAAGGTAAACAGGGAAAAGAAATCATAAGGAACTTATCAAAGTTGAATTATTTATATTCCTACATGGAAAAATGATTATTGTAACTGATGAAAGTTTTCTCAGTATGAAAATAGTTGAAGGGAATAGAAATACACACACACACACACATATATGTCTATATAGGAAGGTGTATGGGCATATGAATACATATGTGAATGTGTGTATATGTGTGTACAGGTATACATAGATAGAGGGCACAGGACCAATTGAATAGGAAGGGATGATACTTAAAAGGTGAAATTAAGAGGTGAGAGAGGAATATAATGAGAGGAAATGGGGAGAGACAGAATGGGGTAAACTATCTCATATAGAAGAGGCAAGGGAAAATGGTTAAAATGGAGGGGGAGAACAGGAAGGCAAAAGGGAATGGGTCAAACTTATTCTCATTGCATTTGCCTTAGGGAGGGAATGACATACACACTAAATAGGGTATCTCACCCTACAGGAGAGTAGAGGGGAAGGGGATGAAAGGGGGGATGATGGAAGGAAGGGCAGGCTGGGGGGGAGGGAAGTTGGAAGCACCCACTTTTGAAAAGGGACAGGATCAAAGTAGAGAGTAGAACAAGTGGGAGGTGGGATAGGAGGGAGGGAAATATAATCAGTCTTTTACAATATATCCACTATGGAAATGTTTTGCATAACTACCCATGTACAACCTATACTGAATTGCTTTTCTTTCCAGTAAGGGTGGGTGACAAGGAAGGAAGGGAATGAATCTGGAATTCAAAGTTTTAAAATCAATGTTTAAATATATATATATATACACATATATATACTATTATTAATATTAATATTATTAATAATTTTACATGTAAATGGGAAGTAAGATATACAGGCACTGGGGCATAGAGATCCACCGTGCCCTACTGGAAAGTCGAAGGGGAGGAGATATGGGAGATAGCAGATTGAAGGAGAGGATATCCAGTGGGATCCCTATTTTGGGGTGGTGGGTAGGAGAAAAACACGGAGAAAATTTGTAACTCAAAATCTGGAAATGAATGATATAAATGATAAGTTAATAAAGCATTTGAATTAGAAAAAAGAAATAATTGGAATTGTTCTAGAAATGAAAGGCTAGAAAAAATGGTTCAGATAAGAGGAAAAAGTAGATGAAATGACTTCATTTTCTGTAGTCACATGAAAAAGGGAAGAATGGAAGGTTAATTTGGATTCTTTGTTAGGAAATAAGTAATAATTTACTCTGTGATGACTGAGTAATTATGACTTCTGCAAACTAAGCATATGTAATAATAATGTTAATAGTAGTAGTAATAATAATAGCAAATAATATTTATAAAATTCTTTTAGGTTTATAGAACACTCTCTTCACCATATGCCTGTTTGTGTTTTGAGAACACAAGACCAATTCATACTTTTATAAATGTAATTTTTCCTTTGGCTCATTAAATAATTATTAGTCAACAAGCAAGCATTATTTAAGTGCCTTCATTGTGTTTAGATTCTGGGGATAGAAAGATACAAGTGAAGCAGTCCCTGTCCCCCAAGAGTTACAGACAAATATGTAAAGATTCTCCAAACAGGGATCTGGCCATTAATAATGTTCATTGAGTCAGATTGGAGAAATACTTAATAGATACATTCATAAGTAAAATGCACATTTCTAGAGGGCAGAAACCATTTTGTTTGAATCTTCCTCATGCCCAGCACAGTGAATAACAAATGGTAGACACTTGATAAATGTTGTTTGAATTGAATTGAATAAAATGAATTCAGTATAAACCTAGGAGTAATTACATGGAGTATCAGCTATATTCATTCATTGGTCTAAAGAGCTTTTCCAAAAGAGAAAATGTTTTCTGAGTAAATATATTTCCTTCTTAGTCATGTTAGTAAAAATGAGAAACTAGCACTGCTGCTTTATGGAATAAAAATTCCTATTTTGACATATTTGAAAGAATACTGCCCATAAAAATGAGCCTTAATAATTAATTTAGCATTTCTTCTACTCAGTAATGACCTTCATGTTTCATTATATTTTAATTGCTTGGCCATGTCTTATTTCTCATGGTTAGGAACAGTGTAAAATAAAAATTTGTATTGCTTTTTTTATATAATTAGACCTCGTTTTTTGAAGTAGCATAATGTATCCTTACATTCTGTTAAATAATGTATTTTATTAATTTAAGCATAATGAAGAAGAGTATACTGAAAATGACTAGGAGACAGATGATAAAAATTCACAGCCCCGAAATGCCAAGAACCAGCACATTAAAGTAGCAAGGCCCAAAGGAAAAGGAGTTTCTCTCATAAAATATGAAAGCCTGGAATTGACTGAAATTCATCATGATTTCCTCTGTCCAAGAGTGGGAATAAAGAAACCAGTTTTGGAGGCAACCTTTATATAATACACAACCTTTCTCTGTAACTGCATAAAGGGCAAGAAAGGGCAGTACTGAGGGAAGGCACTGGGAAAGCATACTTCAAGAATTTAGCATCTTCATGAAGGTTATGTGTCTACAGCCTGCCTTTGACCTTATAGGTTTCAAAAAACCAAATTAAAATGCATAAACTCCCTGAGGAAAATAACAGGATTTAGAAAAGATCCTATATTTTCCTCATTTCCCATATCATCATTGTTTTACTTTTGTGGTTTTTCATGTCTCTTTATTATAGTTTGAAATTCAAATTCTCTCTTCTCTTTTTCATGTTTCAAAATAGAGGAGCATTATCTTTTGTAAAGGAAATCAGTCATCATTGTTCATATTTTTATATCGCAACCTTGGAAATTCTATGATATTGCTTACTCAGTTTATTTAACAGAATTTAGAGCTCAAGAAATGTTTTAAGTTCCTAGAAATTCACCATAAAGAACTTTGACCCCTGCCTGATTCTTCACCCACGTTTGCACGTTCATAATCATCTTTGACTCTTTTTCATTCTCCATTCCTGTGTCCCATCAGTTGTTTCTTTGTTGATTCTATCTCCACAACATCCCTCACTTGGGTCCCCTTCTCTTTGATCACATGGTTACCACCTCACAGTAATTCAGACCCTCTTACCTACCTATTGTTGTAACTGTTGCATACATAGCCTCTGAATTCTAGCCTTTCCCTACTCCAATCCATCCTCCACGTGCCAAAATGATATTCCTTAAGCATAAGTCTGATCACATCAGTTTCTTGCTCAAGAAGTTTCAGTTCTTGTAGATTTAAATAAACACTCCTTTGTTTGACATTTAAAGTCCTTCCCAATTAGGTTCCAGCCTTTTCTTCCTAGGCTAATTTCATGTTATTTTCTTCACATGTTGTGTTTTAGTCAGATTGGTCTATGTGCCGTTCTCTGTATTCAACATTCTAACTCCTGCCTAGCACAGTGTTTGACAGATACTAGATACTTGATAAATTTTGGTTGAATTGAATTAAATAAGTGAATTGAGCATAAACCTGATGGTAATTACATGAAGTGTTAGGTATATTCATTTATTGGTCCAAAGAGCTATCCTAAAGGAGAAAATGTTTTCTGAGTAAATTAATTTCCTTCTTGGTCATGTTAGCAAAATAAGAAACTAGCTTTTGCATAGTCTCTCACCTTTTGGATCAGCTCAAATGCCTCCTTCCATGAAGTTAATACTGATGTGTCCAGTTGTCAGACTTTCCTCCCTACCATTCCAGCCCTGAAATTACTTTTTCTCTCAGTATAATGTTAGCACCTTAAAGGCAAGTGACGAGGGATGATAAGTGTTTCAGGGACCACAATGATCAGAGTCCCTTGGTGGGCAGTCTGGAGTGAATTCATAGGCTCAAACATTCTGAGTCAAGTTGGTAAAAGTTTATTTACAGCGGGCAGGAGATCTTGGGGAACCTGCAACCTTAAAGGGGTAGAGTTAAAGTTTTTATAGGATAATTCATAGTATACCCTGTGCCAATTATGCTAACTAGGTGAGTAAGGGTGAGATTAGGGGAGGAGTTAAGCAGTGGTCAGTGCTTAAAGGAACATGCACTTTTGGCATATTGCCCATAATTCACTGGGAGCCCAAGGTGGGGCTTCATGGAGGTGTGGTTTTAGGCTTGAAACATCATAAAGTCAACTAGTGGTCAGGGCTCACTGAGAAGTGCCCAGTCTGCTACCCATCAATGTCATGTTTGATGAGATGGATATGTCCCAAGCTAATGAGGGATCCAGGATGTATATAATGGGCTAAGGAGTTACTCATAGATAGCCCAGTGAAGGATTCATAGGTATAGCTGGTTATTATACTAAGGGGAGATAAACATTTCATGAATGGTTGCTAGGCAGAGTGCTAGCAGGGGGAAGGGGCAGAGATAATGATCTGAAGCTGGGGAGATTTGAGGCTAGGAGGGAAATGTGATTTTGCAAACTGATGTGATTTTTTTTAAACTGTGATTCAAGCACAGGCACCCAAGCACCCCATCACAAGGACTGTTTCTTTTTTGTTTCTTTATATCTAACATCTAACAAATCACCTGGCTTATAATAGGCACTTAATATATGCTTATTGAATTGAACTGAAATTGGGAATTTTGTTTTGTCTTGAGATTCCTGTGTCAAAAACAGATTAGCTAGGGACGGCTAGGTGGTGCAGTGAGTAGAGTGTTGGCCCTGGAGTCAGAAGGACCTGAGTTCGGATCTGGCCTCAGATACTTAACGCACACGCAAACAAAAACCTAGCCGTGTGACTTTGGGCAAGTTGCTTGACCCCAATTGCCCTCCAAAAAGAAAAAGAAAAAGAAAACAGATTAGCTTTATCGGTTTTATATTGCATTTTAACTCCCTCTTGGACAATGTTGAACAATGACCAGCCCTTCATTGGAACACCGAACTTATTTTTTTTATTGTATTAACAACTCTAATAAAGGCACCAGGCATTAGGTCACAAAACAATGGAAATAAACATTGCCTATGAATTTGCTAGTAGAGATCCATTATTGGCCCATTAGAAACATGCCTTGATTAGCCTTTTATTATGAAATAACATCAGGGCATTTTCCATCTCTAGTTAATAATTTTTTTCTGTCCAAAGACATTGTAAGGTTGTTATCAAGTCTGAAAGAAATACACAGATTTTAAATAATGGAGAAGCTTGGGAAAAAAAGGTAGTCATTGGTGTGGTAGAACAAAGCCATGAATTGGACATCATAAGAGGTCTAGGTTCACATATCAACCCTGCTGTTTACTACTTGCTTTATTGATAATGGAAAAATCATTGAGCTTCTCTGGGTCTTCATTTGCTCATCTCTAAAATGAGATGTTTGCTTTAAGGTTTAAAAATTTCCTCCTCCCTCTAAAATCTACGACCCAAACTTTTTAGTTTTATGACAATATGAAGCTATTGAAAAACAGTTAAGGTTTTAGGGATTATCTGTTTTATGGAGAGAGTAATCTAGTATGTGAGGTAGGATGTGCAAGTATTCTTATTGTTGGAATTTCTGAAATGGTTTTAACATGGAATATTTTTCTCTTTTATATATTTGAATGTTATGCTATTGAAAGAAAGCTTTAAATCACAATTGTTGTAGTTCCCTTAACCATAGGAAGTTAAACATTTTTAAAAGTGAATTTGTCATTTTCTACATTTAGAGACAGCCTCCCTCCAACTCCCCCTACCCTAATCCCCTGCATCTCAGGTAAATACATGTTCTAATTTTATGATGTGAGTCACTGTTAAAAAAAGGATTTACTTGACAGAAGTAAAGTCTCTTTATTGGAAACTTTGCTAATTCATATCTGGTCTGTTAAGCTAGAGTATTTTTGTCTGCTCATAAGCATCTTGCCATGTGACAATTTTTCATTAACTAGAACTTACCTGTTAACTATGTTTTGATAAGCTCCATGAGGGAAGGAACTGTTTCATTTTTATCTTTGTTTCACAAGCACTAGGTACAATGACTGACACCAATTGGTGTTTAATAAATGCTTATTGATTGATTTACATGACTTAAGATAGCATGGTTTATCAATTTCCTGAATATCTCGGGTATTGGAAGTAATTTAGAAAACTCTTCCAGATTTAAACGTGGGTGCCATCTTGTGGATAAAATGTTCCTTAGTTTCCATAATTTTGAAAGAAAACCTTACTGGAGACAGCCAGCTTTCTTGTCTCATTCTCTAAGAAAATCCCCCCAAAGGAAAAATTTTAGACCACAAACTGAATTAAAATAACAGTAGAAATATAGGCAAGGGTCAAAACTGACTTAGATGGATCTCATAATTATCAGATTTTCAGGACTTGAAATTTTTGTAGGAAGTTTTTTTTTTTAATTTTAAATTAGCTTAGGACTAACAACGTCTAATATATTGACTATTTCTGTGTTGGTATAAATCATAAAAATAAATTATATGTCTTTTAAGGAAGTGAGGTATAAGGCAAGAGAAAATTCATTAGTATTCAAATTTCTAAATTACTTTAGCCAGCATTTAATCTTTAGCACTTTTCTCTTCTCTTCTCCCTCCCCTCATATATGTTAATATAGACAAGTGATACAAAGAACACTGGACTTGGAATTAGAAAATATGGTTTTAGAATATTTGGGCATTTAGCATATAGGAAACAACATTGTAGTCTGAGGCAGGGGATTTCAGTTCAAGTCTTAACATAAGTGTTATTAGCCAAGTTATTTCACCTCTCTGAGGGGAAATTAGCCATTGTGTGTTATTAGCCAAGTTATTTCCCCTCCCTGAGCCTTTTTCTTCATCTCTAAAATGAAGGGGCATTGGATTAAATGATCTCTAAGGGCACTCTTTGCTCTGACTTTCTAAGATTCTATTAAAAACTGATTCTGCTATTCACTGTTTTTATGAGCTGGGATGGAGCCTCAGCTTCCTTAGCTCTAAAATGTCTACCCTGCCCATCTCACAGACTACTGATACAAGAAAATCACAATTTCACTGTTGACTTCAACTCAAATGTCATTGGATCGTAGATTGAGAGTTAGAAGGGATCTTAGAGGTCATTTAGTTCAGTTTAGTCCTCATTTAATCTCGTTCAACTACATCTTCTCAGGAAGGGAACAGGAACCTCCTCTGCAACAACCTTGACAAACACTTGCTCAGGCTGATTACAGACCTATAATGAGAAGGAGTTCATTCTCAAGGTAGTTTATTCCACTTTTGGATAGCTCAAATTGATAGGCAATTTTCCTTTGTATTGAGCAGTCCCTCTAATAATTTTCTCCCCCTATGTACATCCTTAGAAGTTTTTCTCCAGGATGAACATTCCTGATTCCCTCAATATTTTATTATTATTTATTATTATTCTAGAATTATAATTAAATATAAATATATAATTTATTATTATTAATAATATTTATTCAGGGGTGGCTAGGTGGCACAGTGAGTAGAGCGTTAGCCCTGGAGTCAGAAGGACCTGAGTTTGGATCTGGCCTCAGACACTTAACGCACACACAAACAAAAACCTAGCCATGTGACCTTGGGCAAGTTACTTAATCCCAATTGCCCTCCAAAAACCAAAAAAAAAATAATATTTATTCAATATTATATATGACAAAATTTGCCATACTTTTGAGCCTCCTTGCTGTTTTAGCAGTCATCCTCTGAACACATTCCACCTTGACCATGACATTTGAAAATGTGTTGTAAGCCCTTATTTTGCTGAGAATTCACCCTCTACCTATAGCAATAAAATGTACTTGATCTGGTTCTCTTCAAAATGTTTTATTACATGGGCACTAATATTCAGATCACATGTCTATTTTAAATTTATTATGCTATATGGAATCAGATGTTGATGCAAAACTAATTTCTGCTTTTCAGTTTTTCTAGCAATTGATATTAAAAGGAGTTCATTCCTAGATAATTTATATTTTCATGTTTAAATTATGATTGTTTATCAAGTTTAATTATTTCAGTTCTTCCTTATTTAATTTGTTCCACTGACCTGCTTTTCTATTTTTAAACCAATATCAAATATTTTTGATGATCATTGCTTTATAATATAGAGGTGCTATTCTCCTTTCGTTCCTTTTTGAAAGTTATTTCCCTTAATATTCTGTATTTTTTTCCTTCAAGTAAATTTTCAGTTATTTTGGCTAGCTCTGTAAAGTATTCACCTTGGTAGTCTAATTGATATAGAACACAATCTTTAAATTAATTTAGATAGTATTATCATTTGTATTATATTGACACAGCCCAGCCATGAACACTGAATACCCCTTCAGTTACGTAAGTTGTTCTTTATTTGTTTAGATAACCATTTGTAATTATATCAATACAGGTATTAAGTGTGTACTGGTAGATTAACTTCTGGATCTTTTATGCATTTTGTAGTTGTTTTGCTTGAAACTTCTCTATTATTCCTTTCTGGATTTTGTTTTTGTTAAATAGATCTGTTGACCTTTTTTGTTGTTGTTGTTTTAAAATTTATTATTTATTTATTTTTATCATATAAAAATTTTTTTTCCAAATTCTCTCCCTTATCCCATCCCTCCCCTGGCCACTGAGAAGGGAAGCAATGTATCAGTTATGTATGTGAAATCATGCAACACATATTTCCACATTTGCCATATCACAAAAAAGCAAGAAAATTATATTTCAATCTGCGTTGAGTCCATCATTTCTCTCTTTGGAGGTGGATAGCAGTTCTTTTATCATGAGTTCTTTGGAATTGTCTCAGATCATTGTATTGATCATAACAGCTAAGTATTTCACAGCTGATCATTATTGTAATATTGCTGTTACTGTGTACAGTGATCTCCTGATTCTGCTTTTCTGTCAGTTCATATAGGTCTTCTCATGTTTTTTTCCGAGACTGTCCCCTTCAACATTTCTTATAGTACAGTATTACTTTATCACAATCATATGCCATAACTTGTTCAATTGAAAATTATCCCCTCAATTTCTAATTCTTTCTATCACAAAAAGATCTGCTATAAACATTTTTGTACTATAGGTCCTTTAGCTTTTCTTTTGATCTCTTTGTAGTATATTTTTTGTAATCTGGCTATCACTCAGTCAAAGGGTATGCACAGTTTTATGGCCCTTTGGGCATAGTTCCTAATTAGAACTGTTTGCTTTTGTGGGTTTACTTTGTATCCAACATGAATGACTTGTAAGAGGTACAAGTGTTTTGCTGTGATGGCAGAAATATCAACTGAGGCCTTACTACTTGAACCCTTCTCCCATCACAAGGATGCTGCTGCTTCCTGGAATCATATTTAACATCAAGACAATTTATATAGAAGAATATGAATGGATCTGAAGAGACCAGCAAAGAGAAAGGTTTATGTGTTTATCCTCAGGCTCAGACAAACACAAAGAAAGGTATAAATAGTAAGTTACTCAGTATATTATCTATAATAATTGTGTATAAGAACAACATAAAAGACATTATTTAGGTCATGTATGAACAGAAAAAGTAGTGGACTTACGTAGTGAAAATGAGGATAACAACATAGTGGTACCCTGACATACTAAAAGAACAAAAAGATAACTTACAGTTATTGGCTAGATCCAGTATGAAAGAATGGACTGTTGCAATGACCTACTAATTGGCTGCCCTGCCTCAGGCCTATTCCTACTCCAATCCATTCTCCACACAACTGTTAAAGTAATTTTCTTTCAGCTCAAGTCTGATCATTTCACTCTCCTACTGATTAAACTACAGAGAGGACTCCTTTTTGCTTCCTGGCCTTACTTATGATTTTCTGGATTTCAAAGTCTCTATTACTATCTTATCTGGGAACTTCCATCAGCACCTGAAATCTCCTTGCCCTGGAACTTTTGGCTACCACTGAGGCTTGACTGGCCCTGGAATATATCTCCTCTAGGCCCTTCTCCCATTGGTGAGTTCCTCCTAGAAACTCCATTTTGTGGAGTCTCCCTGGCTAGCCATGCTTCAGACTTCCTTCCAGACTTCCAGACTCTTCCCCAGACTTTCTGGAATTCTAAAAATAACATCCCAACCCTCCCACTTTTCAACTCTGTTTATATGCTAGTCAATGGGGCTAGCATCTCTGCTGAGAGGGCTTGCTGAGCTCTTTATAGGATTGTTTACCCACCTTTGGTGTCTACTTGTCACCCATCTCTCACCTGTGGCTCCAAGAAGCTGTAGCATGTTCAGTGGCTGCACTACAGTAAATCATCTAAGCTAAATCAGGTTGAGGGTAGCCAACAGACTTTAAACCTGTTAGTGAGCTCTGAGGATGTCTGTCCCAAGCATGTGAAGACTTCTCCTAAAAGGATGGCCAGTCAAGAACAGTTTTTTCCAAAGGCCATGAAAGGGGCTGAAGCAGGCCTTATGGAACACTTAGAGCACGGACAAACATAGAATACACAAGGTAATCCACTGCATTCTGGGCCATTGCCTGACTTTTGACCTCCCACTGGAAGAAATAGTGAGGCTGATGACTTTGTGCAACTCTACCTCACTTAAATACAATTCACAAGCAAGACAAGACATCACTCATATTGTGATGCTATTGGTCTTCTTTGGAAAATGAAGGATGAACAACAATGTATTGTCTTCCCTGACAATGAATGTGAATTCCTTGGGCACAGAAACTGTCTTTCTTATTATTTGTATTTGTATACGCAGCTCTTAGTATATAATGCCTGCCACAAAGCACTCGATAACTGCTTGTTTGTTCCCTCCCTTTGTCCTTTCCTCCCTCCATTCCTCACAAAATAGGTTTATATTCTTCTGTTTAGCTTTTATAAACCTTTACAGTCTGGTTGCACCCTGTCTTTCCAACTTTGTTATGTATCATTCCCCTTCCCACACTATAGGTCTAGCCAAATTGGCCTTCTATTCCTTACACAGGCTGTCTCCCATCTCCATGCCTTTTCACTTACTGTCCCTCATACCAGAATGCACTCACTTCTGCCTAAAAGAATGACTTCTTATTAATACTCAGTTCAAGCACCATTTTCTACATGAAACATTTGTTGAATCCATTCCCACCCTCCTACCACCACCTGCCAAATGTTATGTCTTCCCTCCTTAAAATATATTGTATTTTCTTTTAATTTCTTTTCCTTGTCCCTCCTATAGAGCCATTCCATATAACCAACAATAAAAATAAAGAAGAGAAAAAAGATAAGCAAAACTAATTAATATATTGAAAAACTATCACATTCATGGACCTCCAACTTCTACAAAAGAGTGTTTTAGGGATATCTTCTCTTTTCTGTTCTTTATAGTTTTGTAGCATTTGCTTTTGATTGTTTTGTGGTTGGTCTTTTCATTTCCATCATTGTAACTATGATATATCTTGTTTTCTTGGCTCTTCTTGCTTCACCCTATATATCAGATTGTGTAAATATTTTGACGTTTGTCTGTCTTCATCTTATTAATCATTTATTATAGCATAGTAACATCCTATTATACTCACATACCACAACTTGTTTAGACATTTTCCGATTTGTGGGGTTGGGATTCTACTTTGCTTACAATTTTTGCCACTACAAAAAAAAGTCTATAAATAATTTGGCATATATGAGGACATACTTTTTTTAATCAGTGAAATCCTTGAGGCATAGGCCTAATATTGTAGTATCTGAATAAAAAGGTATAGACAAATTGCTTTCCAAAATGGTTGTACAGATTCACAACTCCACCAGCAATACCTCCGACATTGAAAATTCTCATCTTTTGTCATGCTTGTGAATTTTCTGGTTGTGAAATAAAATTTAAAGGCTGTTTTGATTTGCATTTCTGTTATTAGCAGTAATTTGTCACACTTTCAAATGGTTAATAGCTTTCAGTTCTTTTGAGAGCTGTTCAAATTTTTTCTCTACTTATCTGTTGGGGAATGGCTTTCCTGTCAGACGTAACTATAAAGATAGAGAGATATGCCAATATATTTTGTTTATATATAATAAATCCCACAGCCTTAACTGAAAAATTTGTACAAAGATTGCTTTCTTCCCATTCAATCTCTTCCCATCTTATCCTAGATGCATTAATTTTGTTTATGCAGAAACTTTTTAGCTTTCTGTAATAAGAACTTATCATTTTCTCTCTTGTATTTGCCTCTGTAATTCCTTGTTAAGAACACCTATCTGCCTATGGCTGTGGAAAGTATATAATCTGCTTTTCTTCTAAATTTTTTGTGGTTTGATCTTTATCATTCAGTTCATGTATCAATTTTTATTTTGTTGTGGAATATGGTGTAAGATGTTGGTCTAAGCCTAATTTCTCCCAGACTATTTTTCAGTTTTTCTAGTAGTTTTTATCAAATAGAGAATTCTTTCTTAATTAATTTATGTTTTCCATTTTTTAATTTACTAAACACTGGGTTTATTGGTCTCTGTTGTTTCTGATTGTCCTAGGTCTAAAACACACACACACACACAAACACACACACACGTGTATAAATGTATATATGTTGTCGTCTTCATAAGAACATAAGCTCACTGAGAAGGACTCTGATTTTGTCTATTTCCAGCACCAAATACAGTACTTTGTATACATTAAACACTTAATAGGTTTCAGAGGTGGAGGTACTACTGATAGGGTTGGAGTCATTTACCTACCAGAGCCCCAAAGTAAATTTTTTTTAAAATGCATATATATTGATTGAAACATCATAGCCATTCTTTCAAAAACAGGCATCAATCTCACAAGTCTTGTGTGTGTCCTACTTCTGTTAAAATCACAAAATTGTTTCGTTGTCACTGCTATCTTGAATAAATATTAAAAACTTTGACTATTAAAAAATAATCATATTTCTTCCTCCCCTCCCCACGAACTGGAGGAATATCAAATAGGTTATTAATGCTCTTGTCATACATTTTTGTCATGCATACATCCTTCCCCATTTTCTGGGATAGGAAACCTACATCTTTTATACCTTTGGAGTAACTTTCGTTTAATTACACGTCACCACTCTTATTGACAAGTCAGCCTTGGTTCAGGACAAGGAAAACATAATCCTTTAATTAATCACTTGTGTCACCTGCAAAGTGATGCAAAGCACAAGAACTTTCTCATTAATTATAGTGCTTTCATGAAAATATCTTGCTAAAACAGAATCAACTTTGAGGTTAGATGAATCTATCATAATGATTATATCAAAGCCTTATCCAGTTTCTGTTACTAATTCTTTTGAAGTTTTAGAGAAAGTTTTCCCCTCATAATACTTGTACCTTTTTATAGAATCATAAATAGAGAGCTGGGAAGGACCATAGAGGGCGTGTAGTCCTACCCCCTTCACTTTATAGATGATAAAACTGAGTTTAGGAAAGTACACAGGTAATAAATGGCAGAGTTGGATTCCAGGTAAGGTCCCATGATTCATAATCCAAAGTTTATTCCACTGTACCATATTGCTTCCCTTTTGTTTACCCTTTTGAAAATTTAGGTTCTTATTATATGAAGGTCATACCAGCCATGCTGGCAATCAACAGGCATTTATTAAGCACTTGTTATTAGCCAAGCACTGCGTTAAGCTCCGAGGAGACAAGAGAAGTCACATACATGGCAATTTACAGATCTGAAATTGTAATTGTTTTATAGGTGTGATATTAGGTTAATGCCTTACATTCCATTTGAACATAATTGGATAGATTCTGAACAGACTGAATGACTGTATCTCAGTAGTTGTCATGAATGGATCCATGTTGACTTGCAGAGAAGGCTCTAGTGGAGAGTCTCAGGCATTTTCCTTGGCCCTAAACTGTTTAATATATTTATTAGTGATTCAGAAACTATATTAGCACTAATGCAGAGATTTTAAATAAAAATATCAACAGAAAAGTTAAAACAATATCTCATGAAGATTATACACTATGTCTAGGGTATAGTCATACTGAGAATTCAGTATTGGTTTAATATTAAGAAAACTATAAACTTTAGCATGTCAGTAGCAAAATTAATGAAAAATTGAAAATATCAGAGGATGCCAAAAACACTAGAAAACATAGGAATAAATGAACCTTTCCTTAAAATGTTAACTAGTATATCTAAAACCAGTAGTAACAATATAATAGGAATAAGCTGTAATACTTTCTAGTAAAATCAAGGTGAAACAATGATTCCCATTGTTACCCTTTCTCTTTGACATAGTACAGTACTAGAAATGCTGGATATAGTAATAAAGCAGGAGAAAGAAATTGAGATTTTAAACATAGGTAAAGAAGAAGCAGAATTACCACTTTTTGAAGATGATGTGATGGTGATTCTAAAGAATCAACTGAAAATGAAATGAAAGAATTAGCAAATTCAGCAAACTTTTAAGGATATAAAATGAGTCCACATTAAATCATTAGTATTTCTATGTAATATCAACAAAACTTAGCAGAAAGATATAGAGAATAAAAATTGCATTTAAAATAGCTATTACATATATAATATCTAAAATTATATTATAGAATATATGAAATACATAGCATTTTAATTTATTTAATACATGAAATATGCTGTATAAAATATATAAAATACTTCTGTTTACCAAGATATATGTAAGAACCATATGAATATAATTATAAAACAAACATTATATACAGAAATACATTGTTGTTCAGTGATTTGTCATGTCCAACTTTTTGTGACCCCATTTGAAGTTTTCTTTGGCAAAGATACTGAAGTGGCTTGCCACTTGCTTCTCCATATTTGACAGATGAGGGACTGAAGCAGGCAGGGTTAAGTGACTTACACAGGGTCATATGATTAGTAAGTGTCTGAGGCTGTATTTGAACTCAAGAGGATGAGTCTCCGTGACACCAGGCCCAGTGCTTTATCCACAGTGCCACCTAGATGCCCACAGCTTCCCATGTACAGAACTATAGACCCAAATAATTGGAAAAAAATAGTGATTTCTTATGGGTAGGTCAAGTCAATATAGTAAATATAACTATATTATCTAAATTAATGTATATATTCATTGTTGTACTAATCAAACTTCCAAAAATTACATAATAGAATTAGGAAAACTAGCAAAATTCATAAAAAGGCAAAAATGCCAAGATTCCCAAGCAAAATAATGAGAAAAATACGAATGAAGGAAGTCTAACAGTGCCAGATATTAAACTATACTACAAAACAGTAAAAACAAGTTGGTACCTATTAAAAAAGATAGAGATCTAGCTGTAGAAGAGATAGGGCATACAATATATAGAAGTAAGTGAATCTAGTGCATTAGTATTCAGTAAATACAAATATTCAATAAATAAAAAATAAGGCCTTACTATTTGACAAAAACTCCTGGGGAAAATTGGATATAGTATAGAAGAGATTAGATTTAGAACAGCACCTAACAATATATACTAACATAAGCTCCAAATGGAAGTGTGACTCATGTATAAAAGGTCACATCATAAACAAATTAGAGAAACATGGAAAAATTATAGCTAGTCTGTGATTAATGTGAACTGAAATAACAAAATTCAACTTAGTAAAAAGCATAAAATGATACCAGATTGCATTTAATATGAGCCAAAATTCAATTAATACAATGTATGCAAGCTAGTTGAAGGTTTTAAGATGTTGCTAACAGTATTCGGTCTCTACTTACCTATCATTATGTATAGTTGTGATGTGTTGCTGAGTACAATATTACTAAAAATTGTGTTAATTTTTTAATGAGCTTTTAACAAAATAGACAAAAGGAAGAATACTTCAGATGATAACTGTTGGTGTGATAAAGAAGAAGCTTGTTATTTCATTAGGAAAGAAAAGATACAAATTAATGACGTGAACATAGTTGTGATAAATCACTAAGATAGCATGAGATGTTAGAAGATCTTAATCCATGGTAGAGAGTATTATAAATGATGCAGGTGAAAGGGGAGGTTGCATCAGTGATTCTGTATTTTGCAACAACTACAAGCTATAAAAGTATTACAGTGATGTAAATGGAGCATCTTTGTAAAAAATTCTTTCCTCGTAGCAGAGTAGCCATTTAGATGAAGCTTCAAGATTATTTAAGGTAGTGAAAGAAAATGGAAATGAAATGGGTAGTGAGAAACTTTTTATTGCAAGCATTTGTTTGATCACTTTAAATATTGATTTCAGTTTCATAATGTTAAAATTACCTGAGAAGTAGCCAGAGCAGATGAGAACCTGGCTTCCAAATATCCTGTTTTCAAGAAAACGATTGAAGAAGATGCATATGCTGATCAATACAGTTTTATTGTGGAGGAAACAGGCTTATTCTCAAAAAGGACACCTTCCAAAACTTATATTTCTAACAAAGAAAAAATTCAACCTGGACTTAAAAGTGTCTTAAGGATCAACTAAAACTTTTATTGAAAGGTAATGGAGAAGGGGATTTTAAATTAAAACCAGTCCTTGCTTATTGGTCTCAAAATCCTTGTATTCTGAGGGGGCAATAATCAACACTCTCTTCCAGTTCTTTGGCAGTTAAATAAAAAAAATGGGTGACTAAAGTTGTTTCCAAAGACTGGTTTTCAAGCTGTTTTAGCTCAGTAATTGAAAAATATTGCTAAGACAGCAATATCCTATTTAAAAAGATTACCAATTTTACATAATGCCCAGGTCATCCAAATACAGTTGGTTCATTGTATGAGAATGTGAGTATTCAAATTGGCTGTATAAAACTTTCTGTACTTAGCAGCATATATATGAAGATTCAGAGAAAGGTAAGATAATTCAATTTATGCTGCTAAAATATTTTAAAGGACAGCTTATTTTTAGGTATGACATTCTGTTTTTTAAATTTTGTTTTTTTATACTTTCTATAGCTTTGTAAAACTACTATAGCTTTGTGAAACTATTATAGATTTCTATAACTATTTGAATTTGGGGGAAAAACCTTTTTTTCATATCCTTAGCTGTGATGTCACTTAAATAACTGGATAACATTTTACTTTAAGATATTTTACTTGCATATTTCCATCGTGCTGGAACCAAATATTTTACATGTAATTATAACTTGGAATATTACAAATTCAAATAATGCTACTACTTCATGGGATTCATTATTTGCATTAATTAGAACCTACCCATACCTATCAGATCTGTGATTAGAAGAAAAATTCATGACCAAACAAGGGATAGAGAGGATCACATAAAATAAAATAAGTAATTTTGGTAGTATAAAATTTAAAAGTTTATGCACAAACAAATCCAGTAAAGCAAAGATTGAAAGATAAACTGGGAAAATCATTACAGCAAATTTCTCAAATCAAATTTCTAAGGTATATAAGGAATAGATTAATATATATGAGAATAAGAGCCATTTTCCATTTGGTAAATAATCTATAGATATGAAAAATCAGTCCTTGAAGAAATTCAAGTTACATGTAACCATAAGAGAAAAATTATCTATATCACTATTAATTAGTGAAATGAAATTAAAGCAGTTCTAGGATAATACCTCACACTCATCAGATTAGCAAAAATTACCAAGAAAAAGGAAAATGACAAATGTTGGGGGAACTATGAGAAAACAGTTATACTGATGCACTTTTGGCAGACTTGTAAATTGGAACCATTTTGGGAAAGCATTTTGGAATTATACATAAAAAAGTTATTAAATAGTGCATGCCCTTTGACCCATCTATACCAAGCTAGTCCTACACCCAGAAAAGATGAAAAAAAACAGGAAAAGGTCCTATTTGTACAAAAATACTTATAGCAGTTCTTTTTTGTGGTGGCAAAAAAAAACAAAAACCAACCAAAAACAAAACAAAACAAAATACTTACAGGGCAGCTAGGTGGCACAGTGGTAGAGCACCAGACCTGGAGTCAGGAGGACCTGAGTTCAGATCCAGCCTCAGACACTTGACACGCTTACTAGCCATGTTCATCTTTGTGCAAGTCACTTAACCCCAGGTGCCCTCCAAAAAAAAAAGCAAAAAAACTCCCCAAAAAACAAAAACAAAATACTTGGAAACTAAAATGATGCTCATCCACTGAGGAAAGGCTGAATAAATTATGTTATATCAATATGAGGGAATAGTCTTGTGCTGAAAAAAATGAGGAAATAAAAATTAAGGCCCCCAAAGTGAGTGATTTCTCAGAGTTTACACATTCACTTAATGGGTTAACTTCAAAAGGCTGTCTTGCATTTTACCTTCACTTGCTCCAGATGCATTTACTAAATCCTGTTTTTTTAATTCTTTTTTCCTTCAAAGGATTGCCCCCATTAACACCTTTTTGTCCATTCCATGAGGCAGCCATTAGAGAGCATCCTCTTGTTGTTAATCTTATCTAAACTTGGCCTTCTGTTTGCATTCTCAACCAGTGGACATCCTCAGGAAAATATTTAAGTATAGTGAGATTTTCCTCTAGTGTATGTGACACTCACTGTTGCTAATGAGTGGTTGGCATCTTGTCCATGTTCAAATTACCCAGTACAGTAGGATATGTCTATCCAACAATTAAAAAAACAACAACAGTATAGAATAGTTAACATTTATAAATAAAGCTTACAAGACATTTTACATGTATTATCTCATTTGATCTTCACAGCCTGTGATATAGATACTCTTATTATCATCCCTATTTTGCAGATAAAGAAACTGAGTCTGAAAAGGTTTAGGTATGTTGCTCAGTGCTACACCTCATATGAGAGGTAGGTTTTCAACTTATGTCTCCTTAATGCCAAGTCTAATGCTCTATCCTTGGGCCCCAGTTCATCTTTAAAAAAAAGATTTAGCACTACTTTTATTGAAAAAGACTGAGATGGTTCTTGACTAACGTATCCTTTAAAGAAACTGATTTATAAATAAAGATCTTAAGGGGGAAAAAACCTCATACACTATTTCTGAAGTGATTGAATGTTCCTTCAAAGTAAAGCTGCTAGACATATTACACAGACTATATAATACTCATCTTGTCTTTCTGTGATACCAGTCTTTGTGTTTGGCATTACCAAGCCTTGGAGATTATCATGAATGCCACTTTTGTGAAATGAAAAAAAAAACTGACAGGATTTGAAGAGTAAGACTCACCTTTCTAATCCATCTATTCCCTATCCTGTGCCTTAGGCCATTCTTCCTCAGCAAGAATATAGAGCCTTCTACCTCCTGTGATTGGGAAATTCATTGCATTTCTGTACATCAGTCAAAACCCTCTCTTCTTGAGGTATTAGCAAAATCTAGGCTCTTACTTATGGCTGAATAGAAAAGAGACAGAATGGAAAGAACACTGGCTTTGGGATTAAAGAAACGAGCTTCAAATCCCACCTCTGGTCTATCAGTGTGACCTCGGACAAATCACTTAACTTTCAGGACCCTTAGTTTTCTCATCTGCAAGATGAGGGGGTTGGAGTACATAGCCTCAGGGGTCCCTTCCAGTCCTAGCTCTGTGATGTTGTGATCAATGTCCATAGACTTAACAGTGTGTGCTTCATATATTTTGCTAATTTTTTTCTATTTTTATTTATGTTATTTTTAATTCATGGAATAAAACAAGTATTTCCATAGCATATGATAAAAAAGATGATTGCACATGAAAATTGCAAATCTATTATGTGTAATTTGCTATTCCTTTTTAATATTCAATAAAGTTAATTTTTCCACTTCTTTTTTTAAGTCAGTGATAGTGCTTTTAGTTTATTCCTTTGAACATAGTGACTAAGTAATCTTGACTATTATAAATACCCAAATTAATAACAAAAGACATGAAGAAAGATGCTTATTCCTTTTAATTTATTTCTTTAAGAACAGTGACTAAGTCATTTTGACTATTACAAATACTCAAATTAATAATGAAGGACCTATGAAGGAAGATGCTATCTGCATCCAGAGAAAGAATTGATAAATAGAAGTATGTGTAGAATGATTTTACATAAATACGTATGTACATATTTATATTTGTTTCTAATAGTAACCATTTCTAGGGCAGATTGGGTGAAGGAAAAAAAGTTACATGATAACTTGTATATTTTTAAAAGGAATAGCTAGTTATATATAATAGATGGCAGTTTTATATGCAATCATTTTTAAATTTTTACTATAATATGGAAATACTTGTCTTATTTCATAAATTCAAAATAAAATGAACAAAATTTTAAATAGCACAGTGACTGGTACATAGTACTTAATAATATCTGTTGCCTTGTATTTTTGCCAAATGCTAAAATTAACTAAGAGTCTAACTTCCCTTCCTGCTTTCTAAAACTACATCCTTAGACACTGAAGGATTGATGTAGGCAGGATTCTTTGGGAACCCTATTTTTCCATGTTGTTCAGACTTGGTAGGCGTAGTATTTTTAGGTCATTGCTTTCATATGTAAAGGTGAGTAAGGTGGGACTGAGGATCCAATTTCATATCTATAAGATGAAACCCAAAAAAAGGAAATACATTTAAGATTTTACCCAGTGAGACTTTTAAATTTGTAGCAATACAGAAAGGAGTAAGATCCCTCTTTTATCCAGTATTACACAAAAAAATCAAGCTTCTTCCTTTTAAAATACCTATTTAATAACATTTCTTTTTTTTAAATTTGTTGATTTTTAATCAAATTTTGTACCAGAGACCCTCCTTTTTCTGCTACCCAGAGACATATCCCCTATCACAAAGACTAAAAAAGAAAAAAAGGTGGGGGAGAAGTTCAGCAAACTTAACCAATATATCAGTTGAATCTAATGGAGTGTTCCTCGTCCTTCATCTTCCACCTCTGCAGAGAAAAGAGGAAATGACTTTTTTTATCTCTTCAGGGCAAAGCAATAATGTTACCTCTAAAATTTATTTCCATAAAACTTCTGAATGTGTTTGTTAAAAGTAAAGGTTTGTTTCTTTTGGCATAAAACCAAAGCAGAGGGAACATTATATACATCATGAAAATAAGAACTCAGATGGTGATACTGATGTTCTTCAGTTCTTGAATAGATCTGTCATCATACCAATGCAGGCACTCCCTCCAGTGGTACAGATCACAAATCATCTACTGCTCCTCTTTCTGTGTGAATCTTGACCATGTCTCCCTGCAGGTCCTCCACAAGGGCTCTGGCCAACATGCTGGAAGACTTCTTCCACAGCTCTTCAATCTATAGGTACCATTGTAGCATACAGGCTCTCAATCTGTTATCCTTTGTTTTCATAACATGCATCTTTCTCCTTTTCTAGTTATACCTCTCTCTCTTCAGTGATACATTTTAACGTCACTTCTCATAGGCCCTTCACCCTTGGTAATATGGCTTTTTTTGCCCAATGTCTATTTCCCTTTGGTGACTCCTAATTTTTATTCTGTAGATATTATGCACTTCCATAATTTGCAGCCATCTTGGATTATCAGAAGGCATTGATGATGTTAAAACGGGTTTTTATTTCAGGGATGACATTGGAGTTGTTGAAAGAGCTGTGCAGTTTCCCAAATGCAATCTTGCCTCCTTCCTTCCCCTTGTTTAATTTTGGGCTAGTGCAGTGTCTTTCCAAGATAAATATGCTGAGGAACTAGCACTAAGTGATGTCCATAAAGCTGGATAGTAGGCATTCTTTAGCCACTTGTTTTTTTTTTTTTCCTGTGTGGATTATAAAAGCTAAACCTCTTTTGAATGATCATGGATATCATTTAAGAGATTCTGAAACATTCCTGCATTTGATGAAATGAACATAATGTCATCCACCAACAGGAGTACCTGGAGGAATTTATTCTCTGTGAGGAATCCCACTTAGATCTGGACTCATCCCTGGAAATCCTCCATGATAGGGGCCAACACCTTTGGAGAAAATACATCTTCTAAGCATGTTATGTGTGACTTGATATCAGTAATCAGAGAATGTTGTTTTAGGATTATAGATTTAGAGCTGGAAGAGACTTTATAGGGTCTTTAGCCCAACCCTCACATTTTATAGGTAAGAAAACTGAGTCCCAGAGTAATTCAGTGACTTAGCCAAAGACTATAAGTGCCCCATAGTTAAGTGGGAAACTTGGGATCTGAACTCTTGACAAATCCAGTGCTCCAAGTTCAGTGCTCTTTCCACTGTACCATATCAACTTTGTTGTTCATTGGATTAGGATGTTACATTTAGAGAACTAACAGTTAATATTTATAGATGGTCTAAAAATGTTCATTTGGGAACCTTTCCCCAACATTCTGCCATTATCATTGCAGACATGGTAGGGTACAACACAAGGCAAGCAAAGGGCTGTCTTGTTTTTTTTTTCTTTTTGGAGAAGGGAGGGCAGGGCAGTTGGGGTTAAGTGACTTGCCTTTGCATGGCTAGTAAGTGTTATGTGTCTGAGGTCGCTTTTGAATTCAGGTCCTCCTGACTCTAGGGCTGGTGCTCTATTCACTGCACCACCTAGCTGCCCCATGTCTTGTGTTTTTCTTTCTTTCTTTTTTGGCCAAATACTTAATTATCTAGTAACTATCTTCCTGATGAAGAGCTTTTCAAATTTTGGCTAGGTTGATCTATGGACAGCAGACTTAGTCTTACACTGTGTCCGAACACTCTGTCCGTAGAACCTACCAGAGCTTGTGAAGTGCTGCTAAATTCTTCTAGAACTCTTGGTCATCTCCATGCTACTACTTATAGTAGTGCTATGGTGATAGATCACATAAATGTTTATGTTGTTCTTAAAAAAATAACTGTTACATCTGCCTAAAAAGTAATGATTGGTGATGAGTTTAGATTTTCACATTCTAGCAATGAGATTAGGACTAGTTGCAGTAGAAAGGCAAATTCTGTCAAAAATCAGTTTTTTAATGTAAATGTAAACAGAAGCCATTGTTTCCCCTTTATATGTAAATTAAGCAACACAACATTTCTTTTCCAGTAGGATTGATTTTTTTTTTCTTTTTAAAAATACAGATTCTGTTGGAGCCAGGAGTGATCCAGGATGTATTGGCAGCTGGAAGTCATCTTCAGCTACTGGAACTCCTCAATTTATGTTCCCATTATCTCATCCAGGTATTCATTCATTCCATACCAATATGCCTTTCAAGCTTTTTTCTCCGGTAGTCTTGAGCATCAGCCCTGCCATCCCAGCTCTTTTGTAGGCATTACAGTTCACCCAGGAAGCCTGTGGCCTGTTGTAGTAGGGATTCCTCTGCAAAATAAGCTCTGTGAAAGATGGGTGACTAGAGGTGTGTAACTTTTCTCTGTGTGAGGGATTTTGGAATAGTACAGCCCTGTCCCACTAAACTCTCTGGGCCTCCCAGAAAATCTCTTAGAATCCTAGATTCAGAGCTGGAAGGGATTTAGGATGTCATCAAATCCAGTTCCATTATATTAGAGGAAGTTGGGGTTCAGTAACTTGCCCAAGGGACCCAGATCCTTTGAGACTAAATCCAATATTCTTGCTATTACATTAGTTCTTAAATTTATAAAGCACTTTCCTTAACTCCATGAAGGAGGTAGTTCAAGTATCATAATATCATAAACTTAGAGCTGGAAGGAAACTTAGAGGCCTTCTAGTCCAACCCCTTCATTTTATGGATGAGGGAACTGTTATAACTGTTAACTATTATAACCAAAAAGGTTATAATAGTTAACAATAGGTAACAGCTAACATATACATAGCATGTACTATGTACCACTGTGCTAGGCACTCTGCAGTTATTTCATTTGATCCTTGGAACAACCCTGGGAGGTAGGTGCTATTATTATCCCCATTATACAGATGAGAAAACTGAGGAAGAGGTTAAGTGGCTTGCCCAGGATCACACAGCTATTGTATGTCTGAAGTCAGGTTTGAACTCGGGTCTTCCTGACTCCAAGCCTGGCACTTTGTCCAGGATCAAACACTATTTTATAGTCAGAAGGGGCCTCAGAAGTTGTCAAGTCTAATCCCTTCCTGTTACCCTTAGGAAACTGAATCTCAGGGAAGCAAATTGACTTGCCTGAAGTCACACAGATAATCGATGACAGGCTTGATTTGAATCTAGGCTCTCTGACTCCAGAGTCAGTCTTCTTTTCAATATACCATGGTGCTTCCAGTTACTGACGAGGAAGCCAAGTGATTTGTCCATGATCGTAGAGCTGGTAAAGATCAGAGGAGAATTTTGAACTCAGATCTACTAAGTCCAGTGTTTCTTTCCACTGTCCTGTAAGATCTGGTACTTATCCTGAAAGAGTGCTTTAGACTACATGGGGAGGCATGTGAGAATCAAGCATCTGAGGATGTGAATAGGAATGCAGTGTTTAAGGAAAAACTGAAGAAAGTAATAGGTCAAGGTAGGATTTGGTTAATGCCAGAGGAATGGTTCTGGCTGTGTCTAATACTGTTCAGACTAGTAAGTGGCAGAGTGGCTAGAACAGTGGCCAGTCAGGAAGGATTGAGTTCAAATGAGAATTTAGATACTAGCAGTATGACCCTGCACAAGTCACTTAATCACTCTCTGCATCAGTGCCTTCCTGAAACTATAATATAGGAATAATAATAATCATCTCTCTCCCAGGGTGGCTGTGAGGATCAAATGAGATAATATTTATAAAATGCTTGGCATAGTGCCTGGCACATAGGAAGTATTTAATAAATGCATGAAGTTCCTTGTATCTCCTCTTCTCCAAAAGATCTGTTTATTATAATATTCATTTCCCTTGGTTCAGATGAAGAAATAATATCAACAGACATTTGTGGTGGACATTTTAAAAAAATTTATAGTATTAATGCACCAAGATATTTTTATTCCTTTTATTCCTTTAAATAAAATTATAAAAAATACTTCATCAAATGTGACTCCCTTTCATAAGGTAGTAGATTAGCCAATCATTGAGAGGAGCAAGGGTGTTAGAGACAATCTCTTAGAGATGGGTAGATGAAAGAACTGAAATCAAAGGATAAAGCTAAAATCTAGAGACATTAAATGACTTGCCCAGGATCACACTTCAAAGGAAGTACGGCGAGGGAGATTAGGACCTGAGGTCTCCAGGCCCAGTCCAGAGTTGCTTAGGATTCTACTCTACATGAGAGCCATTCTATTGACTTTCAGGGAAAGGTAAGCATAAAAACATTCTTGGAGTCATGAAATGAAGCAACAAAAGAAAGAAGTCAGTATAAGGGGAAGAGTCAGTTAAATAGGTGTGTATTTTATAGTTGCTCCACCACATTTAACCTAACATCATTTAATTTTTTATTCTGTTTTTATCTCATTTTCCATTCATTCTTTTAATACCACTGAGAGGCAAGGAAAATGTAGTTTTATCCTTTTCCACAGGTGGGCAGATCTATAGAACATAAAGGTTAAAAGACTTATAAGGGGTGTGTTTTAATGAAAAAAAAAATGAATTGACTTGTATTTGGTATTTTAGCATCATGCCTGCATTACAACCTGAGCTTTATGTATTACCTGACTAACTTTGCTGCCATAAGCAGTTAAAAGACAACATATGTGTTGACAACATTCTGGTAACAGTGTTCTGATTATTAAGAGACATACGATAAGTAAGTTCAGTAGAATTCCAGATGAAATCAGGAGGTTTGTGGCTTAGATTTTTTTTCCCCAATAAAGAAATTGAAACATCAAGTGACTTGCTGTAGGTCAATATAGAACCTTGACATTTCACACTAGTGGTTTGTTTTCTGATACAAAGCAACAACTGGGTTATATATAGATAGGATTTCCATGGATGGTCATAGTCATTCAAGAAGCAAGAGGCATTCTGAGCATTTGAAATTCCGTTGCCTCATGTGAGTTTCCACAATATTGCTTGTAAGCTTCTGTTTTTTTTACTGTGTTCTTCCTTTGTTTTGTTCATTGATACTTTTTTATTGTAGTAGAGGGGCAGCTAGGTGATTCAGATGATAGAGTGCTGCCCTGGAGGCAAGAGGACCCGATTGCAAATCCAGTCTCAAGACACTAGTTCTACCACCCTGGGGAAGTGACTTAAATCCTGTTTGCCTCAGTTTCTTCATCTGTAAAATGAGCTGGGGAAAGAAATGACAAACCACTCCAGTGTCTTTGCCATGAAAACCCTAAATAAGTTCACAAAGTCAGACATGATGAATTGACTGGACAAGAACAAAAGAAAATTGTGGCAGAACTCATGACATGGGGAAGGGGTCATTTGACCATACAGTAACAACCTGTAAGGCCAGTATATCCTCTCTAGAATTAGGGATCTTCATCTTCTCCATGCTCTGTAGCTGTACTTTATTCGTCTTTGGAGTAGGATACCTCTGGGTGGAGTCAGTATGCCTCTTGATTTGGAGAGAATCATGTAGCTGTTAATATGTATCATTAAGTGTGTATCATGTATTAATATGTATTATTAAGCTGTTTATCATGTATTAATATTTCATTGCTCAGATGCATCTTATTTAAATATATTATATCCCTATGGGCATTTGGGGGCTAAGCACATTCAAATAGTATATTTTTTTGTATAAGAAGCTTCCAGCTTATGTTTGGAAGAGTGCCTTCCCAAAGTTATAATGGATGTAGATTTAATTCAATCTGATTAAAATGTTCCACTAAGAAATGATCCCAGTCACTGAGATAAGTGAATATTTTGGTGAAATAGTGTTTATTGATTCTTTTTTTAATATCATTGTCACTTCTCAGTGAACCTTCTTTCTTTATAGAACCCATGTAAAAATAAGTATTGTTGAGGAAAATGAACACACACACACATACACACACTCTCTCACACTCTGACACTCTTACACTGGCCATGCCTCACAAAGTACATGTTAGTCCCTGACTGTGATCCACCACCTCTCTGTCTAGAGGAGAGAGAAATGCTTCACCACCAATTCTCTGAAGTTATGAGTGGCCACCACATATATCAGAGTTCTGATGTGATTTTGTTTTGTTGTTCTATAACCTTCACATGTTCTAGAGATACATATAATATACCTGAGACACAGGTATTTGTGTCTGCATTTCTATTATAATTAGGTCAGGTCAGAGAGCATTTATTAGGTACTCACTATGTCCTAAGTAAGTACTTTTGTCTTTGTTTGCAAGGCAAAAGAATAGTCTCTGCGGGTAAGGAATTCATAGTGTAATGGGGGGACACCACATAAACAACCATGAACAAGCAAGGGTAACTTGGAGCTAATCCCAGAGGAAAGGCTCTAGCATTAAGGGGGATTAGGAAAGGCTTCTTGAAGAAGTTAGGATTTTAGCAGAGGCTTGAAGGAAGCACAGTCGGGGGGGGGGGGGGGGACATAGTGACAGTGTGAGGATGCTTTCCTTGGGACAGCTGCCTGTAGATCCCCTGTCTGCCTACCCTGTGGCCCAGGGGATTGCGCTCTATATTTCTGAATTGCTGCTGAAATCAAAGAGATGGGAACTCATACCAGTGAAGTGACAGGCACTCCATTTTTATTTCTGGAGAGTCCTGTGCCCTCTTCATCTTCATAGACAATCACATCATGTGCTGAGGTTTGCAATGTTCTTTGTGTATGTTACCTCAGTCGATCCTCCCAACAGCCCTGTGAAGTAAGATCTATAGGTATTATCATGCACGTTTTCAGGTGAGGAAACTGGTGTTCCTAGAAATAATTGGCAAGTCACACAGAGAGGTAGGAATAGAATGCAGGTCTCTGTGGATGCCTGTGTTCTAGCGATTGTACCACAGTTCCCTGAGGAGTTTGGCCACCAAAGGTTTGAAGACCTTTACTACCCCGGAGATAGATTTTGTTCTTGCTCCAATGGCAACAACAGTTAGTTTCCAGAGAGGAGTTGTGTGCTGATGATGTAGCTAGCAAAAGGAATGACATTGGAAGCCTAAAGAGGTCTTCCAGTACCAGATTAGGGGATTGATTTTTCAGTTACAGATTGGTAAGATTATATCTTTTGTCTCCTAAATTTAATGAGGAACTAGAGAGTTTTTCCCCACATAGTTTATTATGATAACATACTAACAGCTAACTTTCAAAGTTTATCAAGTATCTGAAATGTACTACCTAGCTTCAGCTCCAATTAAATATAACTTTGCCTTTTTGCTTTCTGTATATCACAAAGGACCTCCCTGTTTGTATTTGACCTTCTAAAAAAATCCAGGATGTGTCAGTTGATGTTAGAAGTTGAGCAAGATGTGTGAAATTAATAGCTCGCAATGTTCCCCCTAGTGTGCTTTTTAGAATTCATGCATCTATATATGCTTTTCACATTCAGCATATTCCAGCTACGATTATTTAGAAGCTGTGGGGTTCAATAATAGAGGTTTTCAGTGTGTCCTGATTTGCTGAGCCTCTTTGTCAAGATTAGATTCTTTGTTTAGCCTAATCGAGGTGGTCTTGAAAATGATGGTTTCTAAATTCCTTTATAACTATAGTAAGAGATGCCTATATGAAAATAAGCACTTTACCAGCAAAAAAGACAGATTAACCCTGGAGTAGAAGGTGTGGTGTCGCTAATATAATGTGTTTCCCTTCAGATAAAAAGATAATGTTTTTGACATCATTTAAATGGCATTTGATTTGATATATTTGTTTTAATACTCACAAGGGGCAGTGTACCAGTATCTTTATGGGCATTTGGGAGCTAAAAACATTGAAATAATTTTGTTTTTGAGATGGAAATCTTCATGGCTTTTGTTTTGAAGTAGCACCTTCACAAAATTATAATGGATGCAAATCTAACCCAATTTTGGTAAAATATTCAAATAAGAATTTAGGAAATGATTCTAGTCAATCCAGGTAACAGAGTTTGTTTTAATGAAATAAATGTTTTATCAGTGACCCTTCCTCCTCCATGATTCCCTCCCATGTAAGAAAGAGGCATAGTTGAGGAAAATTATACTGCCGCTATTTACACACTCCTTTTTTTGCCCAATGTTCCTCACGTTTATTAGCACCTTTTTAGTTGGGTAAAATGCCAGAAAACCTTTCTTGGAATGCATTAATATAGTATGATCTGAAAAAAAAAAAAAACGGCCATCTTTTGCACTCCAAACTGCCATATTTTGTGTATGTCATTCTCTTTCTCAGCAGGCTAGGAAATCTATCTATAATATGCCTGATAGACCACTACCCATGTCTTCATTTCTATTATACTTGTCAACACAGTGAATATTTATTAAGTAATTACTATGTGCTAGGCAGTGTGCTTAAGTAAGTTGAAAAGCAAACAAATAGTCCCTACCCCTAAGGAGTTCGCAGTCTAATGGGGAGACAACATACAAGAAACATCGTTAAGAGCAGAGGAATAGATAACTTTTCTACCCTCGAGGAGCTTCTTCGGAACTCTCCATCTCTCCATTACTTCCCCAGAAAATTCATCTTTGGGGAATCTCATATTGCAGCAAGACTGAATCCTCCTGGTACTTAAATCTTTTCTGCCCCTCTTATTGGACCTTTTGACTGGAAGGCAGAGCCCTGAAGCCCAGGGCTGATCTTTAAAGAGGGGGCTTAACACAGTTTTTCTCCCTGTTTCCGGCCAGCTACCCTGCTTCTGGACTTCTTTGGACTGCTCCACCTAGCCTGGCCCCCATTTTCAGCTTCTATTTGTGTGTTGTCTTTCCCTATTAGATTTTAAGTTTTTTGATGGCAGGGACTTTCTTTGTTTTTATTTGGATCTCCAGCATTTGGGGCTTAATAAATGTTTATTGACTGATTATTTGAAGGACCTCACATTTTAGCATATGCAAACTACTATTTCTGCTCAAGATAAATGTAAATGGAGGGTAAATGTAAGGTAATATCAGAGAGGAGGCAGTAGCAGGGAGGAATAGGGGGGAGGGGAGATCAGGAAAGGCCTTCTACAGAAAGTGAGATTTGAGTCACGTATTGAAGTCAGGAGATGGAGGTGAGGGGGGGGAGAGAACATTCCAGGCAAGGGCACAGAGTTGGGGAAAAGAAATAACAAGTAGATCTATGTAGATAGAGCATAAAGTTTATATAAAATGTGATCTTTGTCTTCACGGAGCTTATAGTCTAGTAGGTAGAAGAGAAGGCAATACAAATCACTCTGACACATGGTATTACATGATAATTGTATTAGAGAACTGCTAACCAGCATATTCTGTGAGGTTTGAAAGGGAAGGGCATGGTCATCATTTGCATTCCCTCAAAGAAAGGAAGGAGATGAGATGTGATGTTCTCCCTATCTTAGAGCAAAGGAGAGGTGTGCATAATGAGGAACTTACTAAAAGAAAGCCATTTCCTTGGCCATAAGCTGAGAAGCACCATGTTACTTGTGTATTTAATGTATTAAAAGATATTATTAGCAATGTTACTGTGTTGTGCATGTAAATGGAACTGAAATGAGTTGGAATGTGAATAATCTACTCCTCTAATTACATGTGTAGACCACCATTATCAGTGATCATAGTTTACATATACAAAGTACTTTTAAAATTTATAATGACAAGGCTGAGCTTCAAAGACTCACTCAGTCACAGTAAATATTGGAATTAGTGAATATGGGGGCCAAGTCTTAAACCTAGATCATGTTGATTGTGATTCTAGAGCTCTCTCCATTATACTACTCACACACAACTCTTGGCTTATACAACTTGTTATATTTTAGAAATGGATTGTGTCCCTTACCTCATAATCAACTAGACAGATTTATGGAATTTTAGTGAAAGTTGGAATCCTTCCATGAAGCCAGCTGAACAAACTCCCATGATGCTAAGCCACTTACTAAAATAAGCTTCTGGGGTGCCAGGGCACTTTGGCTTTCCCTCTATACTTCTCTCCCATTCCCAGACAAAAGTATTTGCCTGGTAGTTATTGACTATTTGGGGTAGCCTAACCCTTAGCCCAGTGATATAGCAGTTAATAACCTCTACTGACAGAGTTTCTTAAAATTTCAGAAAGTCTAAGAAAAAGACTTCTGTGTGTGTGTTGTTGTTGTTGTTGTTGTTGTGGTTGTTGTGGTTGTTGTTTAGCATCGAGGTGATGAATATTTTACATAGTTTAGTGTCTGAAGCGGAAGTGAAGTTGAAATGGGGGCAGCCCTCTCCTAGCTGCATTCCCAGGATAAATTAGGATTATTTCTAAACATTAGTGTATTATAAAAGTGCAGCAGGCAGCTTAAAATATAGTTCCAAAATGGAGAAATCCTATACATCACACTCCTCCCTTCTCTCTATATTTTGTGCCTATTTCTTCACCATAATTCTCTTTTAACATCTCTTTGGGTTTTTATAGGTACCGTATTACTGCGATTTACCTTGTAGTCCCAAGTCCCTTATGCTTCCTCAGCTTCCTTGAGTCCCTACTCAGATGTACTTTCCTTCTAAGAATGACATGTTTCCCTTTGATACTTGGGACTTAGTTCTTCAATCCCCTCATTAAGACATACCTGTTCATTTCCTGTATCTTCAGGACTGGAATCTTTGCCTCTTGAACTAATATGAAGGCAAGAAGACATCTACAGGTCTCTCTCTCCTTGCCAGGTAACATGTCATGTGCCTCTTGACAGTTCTCACTTCGCTGGCAATTGGCCCTCCCCGCCCCGCCAGACTTTGCTACTTGACACAAAGGATTAATAATACACCAAGAGGGAATTTTCAGTCAGTTAGCAAGGGAGGATGTTGTTGGGACAGACAGGGCCTTTTAGTGCCCTTTAATTCATGCTCTGTCCATAGTAACCTGCTTTACCTAGGCCTAGGGCCAAGCCTACTTCATAATGAATTGGCATTGAATCATAGGGAGTAATTTACTCACTAAAAACTGAAGGGATCGGAGAATATGTGTCATTCTTTGCCATAGATTAGTTTTTTTATTGATAAGTCATCTAACTAGCAGACTTCTGAAAGATGGGGCATGGAAGAGGAAATTTTTGATAGAGAGAAACAATAGAAAAGTATTAGAGCATGGTTTCATAAGGGACGGAAGATGCAGGCCTGCTATGTGGTGGGATATTCTGGGCCAGAGGCATCAGACACTGAATGCAATTAAAAATAATTAGGAAATAGTTAACAAAACAAATAAAATACAATAAAAAAACACAGATAATTTTGCATTTTAAAACTAAATCAACATGAGATCCCAAAGATCCTTAAAGACATATTAGTGGCCCCCATTTCTGTTCGAGTTTGATGCCGCTGCTCTAAGCAATGGGCAGCCAACCAATACCTATGGCACCAAAATGGAAATATGGGGTCCAGAGAGAAACTTGACCACCCTGTGCTAGAGAGTTTTATTGAGGACTGACCTTGTTCCATATGCAGTTGAAAGCAGATGTTATATTTTTCTAAGCAGAGAATCTGAGATCTGTGTGCCTTGTGGATGTCCAAGTTGATTAGAGGACACATGTTGTGGCATAGGCCTCCTTTATTTAGCTTCTGACATATCCGGGAGCTGTGAAGCTCTGTGTCATTTTACAGACACACATTAGCTCACACATACAGCATCCCTTCACCTTCATCCACCCTTTCACACACCCAGGGAATATATAGTTTTAAGTATTTTGTATTGAATTTTGATTTGACTATCTAGTGTCATAATCTATGTTTTGGGTTACAGACTGAGTGTTCTGATAGGGAAAAGGTCAAGATGACCCTTTAGTGGAGAAATGAACTTTCTTCAAGAGGAAAGAACTGCCAGTAGCTGTTCATGGGCAGCAGGTGGCAGTGTGAGTCCATCAGAAATCAGTAGAAGAATTCGAGCAAAAATCTGGGAAAATGCAAAGAAAAATTATTTATTTTCCTACATACTAGTCTTCTGACCTAATCAGTAAAAAAGTCATTATTCACACAACGCTGGGCAATATGTATTGTAATTTTTAACAAATAATAGGAAACTGTTAATGTTTTCACAGGAAATACAGTCCTGTCTTGGACTGCAGTGGTCATTTGTCACTGCACTTTGTGAAATCACTCATTTGTTCTAATTTGAATGTAAATGACTCTAAGGTTTTACAAATAAGGTGACAGACTCACATAAATGTAATTGCAGGGTTCATCTCCCTCTTTTTATATATCACTCATTAGGTTATGAATTAAATACATCGTATTAAACCAGGGGCATGTCCAATGATGATATTGTAATGGCAAATTACTCTATGCTATTAGAGGTGTATTTTTTATTCATGGACATTAATTTGTCATTAAGCGGCATTAGTTTAGCACTTTTATGTGGAAGACGTGACCTGAAAGAGGAGACTTATGGCTGTAATATGAGAGAAAAGGAATACAAGTGTTAGATGTATATGGGTATTGTATCACTCTCAAGAAAACAGAAGGGCAGCTTTGCTTGATTCCCTCCACCTCCTTCCCCCCCAATTTATTTTGTTTCCTACGTTTGAAAAAATGAAAAGTCATTCTTTCAGAGTGAAGAAGTTACATTTTTTTGGATTACATATTTGGAAGAGCCATAAGACCCAGGCCAAACTTCCCTGAGTGTAAATCATTCTTAAGCCCACAAACCTGAAGGTAATGTGGGATCTAAGAAGCCTGAACCAGATTCCATCACTCAGGTCTCAATCTGTGACTGATGCTCATTAGTCATCCCTTGTCTTTCATTTAGCTCTACACTAAATGGGTTAAAGTGGGAATTAATCTTTTCTGTCTTCAGTGAAAGTACAAAGAAAGATTCAAAGGATGTTCTTCTCTCTTGGAGGTTCTGGGAAGGAGGATTCTGATTTTAAATAAAAATATTCTATCTTTGCATAGCAGACTGAGCATGCCTTTTCAAAGAAAACAAATATTCTGGATCTGAAAAGCTTTGCAGATGCTGAAAATTATTGAGGGTTAGTTCTATAACGATCAAAGTTTTGGATTATGAGGTTGGATCATAGTAGGAAAAAAATGTTAATATTCTACTTCTAGTAGTCTTCCCTGTTGAATAAGTTCAGAGTGGCAGATTGAAAATTTTCCATCTTTCTTTGATGGGTTCATTGGTTACTGAATATGTTATATATTTTATGCTGTTATAATAGGTTATCATTACTTTTTAACTAAGTCATGCTGAAATCTCTTATAAGAGGTTATCTTTTCTATATAAGGTATTATTATTCTTTAATTATTAATTTAACAGTATATCCTAAATATATAATACATACTAGGTACTTTGAATAGAATCATTTATCTTCAGGGTGAGAAGAAGAGTTATAATTCATTCTTGTTTTATCTAACATTGAGCTATTCAATGCTTTCACATGAGAGAAGACAAATGATCACACCATCATGTATATTTAATATACCCACAATAAAATACATGACATATGTTCCATTCCATAGTTGCCAGCACAAATGCTCCTAAGATGGTATGGGAGGTAAAGGGGAAGTGGTAGCAGTGGTGATGGTGGAGGTCCTCCAAACATCGCAGAATAAAGTAGGCTTCATGAACTACTGACATAATATGTGGGGAAATATAGACATAGTTTTAATCACTTACAGAATTGCCTTAATCATTGAAGAAGGACCAGAAAAAAAAGGAATGGAAAGAGGGGAGAAAATCTCTTGGAAACGTTGCAGATGAAATTAATTATAGTCAACGGCTGATTATTTGCAGTAATCAACAGTATTAGGTAGCTGACTGGCATGGATGATACAAAAAAAAACCCGATTTGCCAAAAATCACTTATATTTGGCATTGAAATGCACTGTATAATATTTTGGCAGCTTTTATTATCCTAATTAATTTTTTCTTAGACAATATTAATGTTAGCCCTTGTTCCCAAAGCACAAACCAACCGATGCAATGAGAAGCAGCCCTGAAGTCTTCTTGGTGGTAGGAGGAAATTATTTGGGAATTATAGATTTTGTTGCAGATAGTGCACAAAGAGGATAATCAGGAAGTATGTTATATTTTATTTCCTTTAATTCCATGTGAGCTTGTGAAAAATGATAAAATACTGGATTGGAGGCAGGGTGGTATTATTGAACGAGTCCTGGCTCTGAAACCCAAGGACCTGGCTTCCAATCACAACTTGGCAGATCACTTAACCCTCCCCCTAATTCAGGCTTCTCAACTGCAGATTGAAGGAATTGGACTGGATCACCTCTGAAGTTCCTTCCAGCTCTAGATGTATAATCTAAAGAGAAGTTAATGTCAGCAACTCTGGCCCAAGTTGCCTGCTGTAATATTTCTGCTTATTTTCAAGTGTTCTAGTAATTCTAAGTTTCTAGAGATTAAAAAAAAATCAGTGTTAGTGACCAGAATGAGTAATTGAAGGAACTATATCTTAAAACCTTTCATAATTACATTGCATATATTTAGAGAGTGGGGGGATTAAAAAATAACAACCAAACAGATATAGCATTTCAGTCATATTAAGTTAAAAAGACCCTTTTCAACCCTAGGATGCCTATTTTCTTCTGGAATGAAGAGTCAGTGGAATTATCTACTTTTCATTCTATCAGTGAGCAAGTCTTTATTAAGTGCCTACTATGTGCATGCAAGGGCAACTAGGTGGCACAGTGGATAGAGTGTCAGGCTTAAAGTCGGGAAGACTCATTTTCCTGAATGCAGATCTAGCCTCAGACACTATCTAGCTACCTGACCCTGTTTGCCTCTCTGTTCCTCATCTGTAAAGTAAGTGGGAGAAGGAAATGTCAAACCAGTTAGTATCTTTGCCAAGAAAACCCAAAAAGGAGTCACGGAGAGTTGGACACAACTGAAATGACTAAATGACATCTGCATACAATATAAAGAAAGAAACAATCTCTGCTCTTAAACTGTTTACATTTCTAAGGGACAAGACAATAAGTACATACATAAGTATATAGGAAAATACATATAAAGAGAATAAATACAAACAGACAAAAGTAGTTAAATGCCACATAGCACGGTAGAGAGGGCACCAGCAGTTGGGGAGATTAGGAAAGGCTTCGTGTAGAAAGTGCTTTAGCTGTGTGTCTTAAAGAGAGAGGGGTTATACCGGGACTAGGTTAGGGGAAATCATTTTCTTCTTTACCCAGAAAGAGAAGTAGGTGGAAATCATACATACCTCCTGTTTTAAGGCCTCTTCCTACAGTGGGGCATTGGGATTCCATTCTGTCACATATTTGTCTCCTAAGCTGGTCTCTTCCCACTTGCAGGTATTCCTTTCTGCTTGTAGGGTGCAGGGAGACACCATTCCATCATACACCTAGGCCTGCCTACTGGGAAAGGAAAAAAAGTGTCATTCCATCAGCTCCTCTTGGTCCCATTACTTGAACTGCCTAACATCCTGGGAGGATACCACTTTGAGGTTGAACTTTTAATGATGCTGAGAATCCACCTTTATTCAGTTTTAAAGATGAATAAACTCCCACTTGGTCATGCCCTCCTAATCTTGGTGATTTAGAATTTTCATCTATCATTATTCAGATTCTTCTCCATCTCCCACAACCCACTCTCTTATTCCCATTCTCTTCAACTCAAGAACCTCTTCCCCATGTTCTAGTCTATATCTACATACTCTTTCCACTGTGCTCCCTAGAATATTTGTTCCTTAGGTAAAACCACTACCACCACCACCAAACCAAAACTTACTTCCATCTTAAATTGTTTTCTTTTCCACTCCATCTATCTTCTGACTCTCACTGAGACCTGGCTCCGTTCTGATGACAAAATCTCACACTGGCCTCCCTATCCAGCTCTTGTACTTTCACTCAGTTCCCCCGTCTTGCTGGTTGAGTTGGGGGAGTTGGAATACTCTTTTCCTCCCATTGCTACTTCTTAACTCACTGTCTTCCACCATCACCCTGTAAACTCTCCTTCTTTGAGGTTTATGCAGTCTGTATCTACTGCATAATCAAAATTCTAGAAGCTTTTCTCTGCTGACCTCTAGGACATTCCCCTTCTTTCTTCCATAAGCTCAGTTCCTGCATCAGTCTTTATCTCCTTCCCAACTCTTGCCCTCATAGTATTGAAGGTGATTTCAGCATACATATGGATGATCCCTCAAAGACTCTTAACTTCACAGTTCCTCAGTTTACTCATTTCATGTGACCTAGTCCTTCACCATACCTCAGCCACACAAATGGAGATCATATGCATAATCTTGCCATCACCTGCCAATATACCACTTCTATGTTCATGAACTCTGAAATTCCCCTTATCTGATTATAGCTTATGTCATCTCTCCTGTTTCTCTGCCTTGCAATCTGAATCCTGTTCTTCATCTTCACTGTGATCTCTAAACCCTTGACAAATTATTTCTCTGGCCATTGTCCTTTTACTGACTACACTCCTCTCTTCTCCGTCTTGACCCCTTAGTGAAACGGTTTAATTCCATACACTCTATTTTACTCCAGTCTCTTGTCACTTTACCACCAATCTTGACTGGCCAAGCCTCTCACCATCTGCTGCCTTTCTTCCTACTTATCTGCTACTGAATGAAGCTGGAGAAAATGATAAACCACTGACTGAATCCACTACAAATTTATGTTACATAATCTCATTTGGGCCCCCACTGCAGCAGATAATCCTTTTATACTTTCCTACTGATTTACAATCCCATCACCAGAGCAGTTTTTACAAACTTTTTCATCATTCCTCAAGCTTCACTTATTTCCTCCACTCTCACCCTTTCTACTGAGAACACTGCCTCATGTTTCACTGAAAAAAAAAATGAGGTCATTTAATGAGAGCTCCCTTTTTTTCCTTTTTCTTCTTATTACATTATCCTGATGTTGTCTGTCACTGTCTCTGCCTTCATAGTCTAACATAAGTTGGCCCTTCTTCTTGAAAAACACTTCTACATAGGATGATCCCGTTCCATCTCATCTTCTCTAGCACGTTGTCCAATTTCTCGTTCCCACTCTCAGCTTTAATCTCTTCTTGTTTATTAACTGTAATAATATTCTTGTTGGGGAGGCTAGGTGGCACAGTGAATAGAGCACCAGCCCTGTTCAAATCCGGCCTCAGACACTTAACTCAAAAACTAGTCATATGACCTTGGGCAAGTCACTTAACCCCAATTGCCCTCCAAAAAGCAAAAGAAAAAAAAATATATATATATATTCTTGTTATTCTTATTTCTATTGACCATTTCTTTACTTCTTACAAACATGCCCATGTCTCCCTTATTTTCAAAAAACCCTCCCTTGAATCATGTATCCATACTAGCTATTGTCCGTATCCCTCCTCCCTTTTGTGACTAAATTTGAGAAGGCCATGTGCAATAGGTGACTCCACTTTCTTTTCTCTCACTATGTTTTTAATTCTTTACAATTTGACTTGTGAAACTTTCTTCTCCAAAATTACCAATTACAATTGCCAACTCTAGTGGTATTTTGTCAATTCTCATCCTTCTTGAACTTTCTTGACATATTCCAGTCACCATCTTTTCCTTGATGCTGTTCTCTCTAGGTTTTCATCACACTCCCTTCTCCTAGTTTTCATCCTACGTATCTGACCACTGCTCAGTCTCCTTTGCTAGAACTTCATCCAGGCCATGTCAGCTAACAGTCCATGCATGTTGCCCATATCTCAGGCTTGGGCCCCTTTCTCTTCTCCCACTATATTGTTTCACTTGGGAATCCCATAAGCTCCCATGGATTTAATTATCATCTTTGTGTTAATGATTTAAAGGTCTGCTTATCTGTCCCAAACTTCTCCATAACTTCAGCCTTGTATCTCCAGCTGCTTATTAGATATCTTAAACAGGATGTCCCATAGACATTTTAAACTCAACATGTACATGATACTCATTATCTCTCCCCCTAACTTCCCTCTTACTGACTGACAAGGGTGCCTGATCTTCCCCATCACCCAAGGCTTGCAACCTAGTTGTTATCCTAGACTTATCACTATCTCTTACCCCAATTCCTCCATATCTAATCTGTTGCCAAGACCTGTCAATTTCACCTTCATAACATTTCTCAGGGCAGTTAAGTGGCACAGTGGATGGATCACTGGCCTAGAAGTCAGTAGGACCTAAGTTCAAATCCAACCTCAGATAGCTACTAGTTGTGTAATCCTTGGGCAAATCACTTAACCCCAATTGCTTCCCCTTCCCCCCCCAAAATTGCCCACATCTTCCCCACCTCTCTCCTCTGATAAGGCTTCCACCACTTTTTTGTATCCTCTGCATTTCATATCTGGACCATTATAATAACATTCTAGACTCTCTGTCTCAGCTATCTCTCCATGCCAGTCCATACTCCACTTAGTTGTCAAATTGACCTCCCTAAAGCACAAGTTTGACTATGTCACCTTCCTATTCAATCAATTCTCCTGGCTCCTATCACTTTTTGGGATCTAATATAAAATACTCCAATTGGCCTTTGAAGCCTTTCTTGACCTTCCTCCCACCCCACATTTTTCCAGTTTTCTTACATGTATGTATTCTCTCTCTATGTACTCTGTGATCCAATGACACTGGTCTCCTTGCTTTGCCCCACATAAGACACTCTATCTCTCAACTGTTTATTTTTATTTTCTCTCTCCCATGTCTGGAATGCTCTTCTTTCTCACCCGTGCCTTCTGGATTCCCTGAGTTCCTTCAAGTCTCAGTAAATGCAAACAAACAAGCAAACAAAACTACCTTCTACAGGAAGCTTTCCCCAATCTCCCTTGATGTCAGCGCCTTCTCCCATGTTGATTATTTCCATTGTAGCCTGTGTATATCTTATTTTTATAGTTCAGTTTTTTTTTTCCATCATGTATGACTCTTCATGACCCCGTTTGGGGTTTTCTTGGCAAAGATACTGAAATAGTTTGACATTTCCTTTTCCAGTTCATTTTATAGATGAGGGAACTGAAGCAAACAGGGCTAAGTGACTTGTCCAGGGCCACACAGCTAGTAATGTCTAAGGCCAGATTTGAACTCAGGAAGATGAGTCTTCCTGACTCCAGGTCCAGCACTCCATGTTTGTACATAATTATTAGTATGTTATTTCCCCCATTAGAGTGTGAGCTTGGTGATAGTAGGGACTGTCTTTTACTTTTCTTTGTATCCCAAGAGCTTAGCACAGTGCTCAGCACATGGCAGGTATTTAATAAATGCTTATTGACTGGCAGATGAAGCACAGGATGGAGTAAATAATAGAAGATATTTATTCCTTTTATTCTTCCTCTAGAAAAAAATATAAAAGTACCATCTTCTCATGAAGCATTCTTCCTCCCTCTTGAGGACAGGATTGCTGTTAAGTCAGTAGAGGAAATAGAAGAAATCATGGCATTGCACTTGGCTTCTCATTAACCTTAGGAAATAAAGATTGTCTTCACTCTGACATGAAATTTTCCCACCTCTCTCCCAGAGAGAAGAGGTACGTTTGTGTAAAATTCTTATTTCTACTGATGGCTGCCAAAAAGAACCTAGTAAAGATGATTACTCACTTCTAGATTATGGAGATTAGCTACTGGTCTTAGGAGCATTTTTCTCGGTGCTAAGGAATATTTCTCTTGTCCTTAGTGGTGAGACAAGTTTTTGATCCTTGACCCTCTCTACTAATGCTGCTCTGAGACCACATGACATTTTTACATTTTTCTCAAAAGAGCAGCATATATTAAAAATTGTCTGAATTCTGCACAAATTTGTATTGCTTTCTGGGTAACTTTTGGAGAAATGTGTAAATGAAACAAATATATTAACATTAAAATTCATGTCTCCTTTGTATTATAAGAAAGGCTCCTTCGGGGCATCTAGGTGGCTCAGTGAATAGAGCACTGGTTCTGGAGTCAGAAGGATCTGAGTTCAAATTTGGCCTCAGACACACTAGCTGTGTGACCTTGGCCAAGTCATATTAACCCCAATTATCTTGCCTTCCCCCCTCCAAAAAAAAAGACAAAAAAAAAAGAAAGGTTCCTTCTCCAAACTGACATGCATAAACATGTAAGGATTGACTTAAAAAAAAAAACAAGTTCTGAAAATGGAGAAGGAGCCTTTTCACTTGAACTTGAACTTTTACCCAAACTAAGAGCAAATTCTCAGTTTTTTGGAGCAGCCTGCAATTTCCAGACTGGCCACTAGCTAGAAATGACATTTTTCATATCAGATTATTTGTGATTGGTGTTTCAGTTAAGAAGTTGTCCTTACAGAAACAAGGAGCAGATGGATTTCATATTTACCTGGAGAGGCTTATACGAACTGATGCTGAGTGAGAAGAGTAGAACCAGGAGAAATTTGTACACAATTACAGACACAATGTATGTGTGACAATCAACTTTGATAGACTGAACTCTTCTCAGCAATGCAGGGTTATAAGACAACTCCAAAAGACCCATGATGGAGAGAGATGTCTACATGCAGAGAAAGAACCAGAAAGAACAGAGTTGACATGCAGATTGAAGCAGACTACCTGCTGTCTTTCTTTTTCTTGTTTGGTTTTGTTTCCACTTTCCCATTGTTCATTCCATCTGATATAATCCTTCTTTACAATCTGTCTATTGTGAAAGTATTTGCACATCCTATACTTGATGGTATGTTACCATGACAGGGAGGGAGGGGAAAGGGAAGAGAGGGGGAGAAAATTTGAAACTTAAGGAATTGTGGAACTGAAACTTGTAAACTAAAAGTAAACAAATAGATTAATAAAGACCAAAAAAAAATTATTTCTGGAAAAAAAAGTTGTCCCTATGTAAAAAAAAACAAAACCAAAAAATTTTGATTTGCTTAAATTTGTGTAAAAGCAATTAGTGTTGGGGCGGCTAGGTGGCGCAGTGAGTAAGAGTGCCGGCCTCGGAGTTTGGATGACCCGAGATCAGATCCGGCCTCAGAAAATGAGCACCCACGCATAAATAATGACTAGCCGTGTAACCTTGAGCAAGTTACTTAACCCCAATTGCTTAAAAAAAACAAACAAACCATAAAAGCAATTAGTGAATAGAGCAACCTCTCATAACTTTAATAGGAAGTCACAGAATCTCCAGGTTAGAAGGGACTTCAGAGCTCATCTAGTCCAATCTGAATTGGAATAAAAATGTTCTGTAGCAGAACAGTCTAATTCTGCTTTTTTTCCTGGGTAGCAAGGTGGCAGATTGTACAGGAGTTAAGAAAGGCTACTTCTATGCATCATTTGCTCAGAGGGCCAGGTATCCTTACCATGGTTCCTTTGAAGATTGGCATAACCCACCCATCCTCCAATACTGAGTGAAAGCTATAGCAGCCACTATGTCTGCATTTACCCTCTCTCCCCTAAATACCTGATTGTTAAAAGCATAAATAGACTTTTGAGGTAAAATAACACAGAGACAAAGTTGTCTTTCTTTTTTTGCTATTTATTTTATTTATTTAGTTAGTTTTTGCCCTTTTTTTGGAGGGGGGAAAGCAGGGCATTTGGGGTTAAGTGACTTGCCCAAGGTCACATGGCTAGTAAGTGTTAAGTATCTGAGGCTGGATTTGAACTCAGGTCCTCCTAAACTCCAGGGCCAGTTTTCTATTCACTGTGCCACCTAGCTGCCCCTACTTGTTTTCTTTTAATGACTATAGTAGTCTGTATTTTTGTTAGATATCAAGTTGGTATATTTTTCATTCACAACTGTTAAATTGATCTGCCTGAAGAACAAATTACCATGTCATCTCCCAATTCGGTAAATTCCAGTGGCTCCCTATTGACTCTGGAATCAAATATAAAATCTTCTTTTTGGCTTTTATCTTCTTAAACTACCTCCACCGACCTTTATCCAGTCTTCTATACCTTACTATCCTTCATATACTTTGAAATCCAGTGGAAATGGGCTCCTGGCCATTCCTCAAAGATAGCACTCCATCTCCTACCTGTATATTTTCACTTTTATCAGTTCCCTATTTTATCCCCAATTTCTCATATTCCATACATGTATATAAATATGTATATGCGTATATATGTATATATAAATGCATACACACATATACATATACATGCATAACAGCCTCAGATACTAACTAGCTGTGGGGTGACTTTGGGTAAATTACTTAACCTCTGTTTGCCTAGGATGCAGCTAGGTGGCTCAGCGGATAGAATGCCGGGGAGTTCAAATGTGGCCTCAGACACTTACTAGCTGTGTGACCCTGGGCAAGTCACTTAACCTCTTTCTTAATTCATTGGAGAATAAAACTGTTCAGGTCCCATGGGGCCATGAAGAGTAGGACACAGTTGAACACCTGAATAATAACATATATGTATACCTATGTTCACATATATACAGGTGAGTGTGTGACCTTTGAGCTCTATGAGATCAGGGACTATATTTTGCCTTTTATTTTTTTTTTTTTTTGCATCTTTAGTACTTAGCGCTATGCCTAACACTTAGCACAGTGTCTGACAGGTTCTTAAAAATGCTTTCTGATTCAATTTCTTATAATACTTAAAACATCTCAAAAAGGGAAAAAATAATTCATATGAGGAAAAAATTCCATTATTGGTTTTGGTATTGATTGAAACAGATGTAGTAGATCAAAGGACGATAGGACCACAGGTTTAGACCTGGAAGACTTCTTAGAGGTTATTGAGTCTAACTCTTTCATTTTACAATTGGAAAAACTAGAATCCTGAGAAGTTAGTGACTTGTCCAGTGTAACACAGGCATTAATTTGTAGGTCAAGGATTCTAATCCAGGGCCCTTTAGATAACTTATATAAATGTTACATATGATATATATTTATATGTATGTACATATGTATATGTGTATCTATATCTGTATCTATACCTATACCAAGAAACATGTTATAAGAATGTATAGAAATTAAACTAATGAAAGTACAACCAAGTTAGGTATGTTTTCAAAAATCAGCTTCTTGCTAACTGTGGATTAGAGCTATATAAGGAAATCAGTAATACTGATTATTTCAACATTCTCCTACTATTTTTGTAGTTTACAATGGCTTTATTTGACATGACCTTCTAACAACTCTGTAGTTCTTGAAATTGAATTTTAAAAATACTTTAAAAGTACAAAAGATGGTTTTTCAATTAAAAAAACAATACATTTCTATCTTGTATTTGTTTTCCACAATCTGATTGTAAATGTCTACAGTGAAGCATCATATTAAAGCTAATATTGAACAGTATTTAGTATTATATAGAGCCTAGAGCATCATACTGAGAGTATTAGTTGATGGTGGGCTATGTGTGTGCTTACCGCCTATTGGATTTGTAGATTTCAGGAGACCTTGCAACCAAAACATATTTAAAATTATTCATGATCCTAAGATATTATGCATACAATTGATTATGAAAATGCACCAGTAACCTAATTGTGGAAACCTTCTGTTATAAAACACAAATGTATTTAAATTCCTTCAAAGGCTCCAAAGAACGAGAACATGTTGTATTTTTTCATTTTAGATTTTGTGAGTCACTGCTAATATTTTATATTAGTTTAATCAAGTTGTACTATATACATATTTATATAAATGCATTAATATACAGTGTTGTGTAGTGTTCCACATAGTCACATCTTACACACATGGTTATATTGTACATGTGTACATCATGTCATGCTCATCATAAGGCTTCTTTTGCCAGCTTAGATTTGCAAATTGCTTATTCTCCTCTTCATTTGCATCCAGTGTTTATAATATTAGCCCTGAACTATTATATCTTTTATAACTATTAAACTAAGTGGAAAATTATCTATGAGATTTCTCTCCTTGCCTAATATAAATAATTTGCTGATTTTTAGGAGATGATAATTTCATTTGTTTTAGTGGACTTCAGAATTCCAGCCCTTTGCCGTCATTTATTTACGCTTTTTTTAAGCTTCTTTATTGTTGATTTGAATTTTTCTGAGACAAGAGGGAAGTCTTGCCACACAATCCTTTTCTATGGTGCCTGGTTGGGTAGTCACATAATACCTTGATTTATAACTATGTTGTAATCCAAATAGGAAGCAGGTGGAGTCACAACTGGGTATGATGCCTTGGATATTAATGGCTTGGCTCAGCAGTGGAATTTCTAAAGCTGTATACACTTTTTTTTGGTCTTAATTATGCATTCATTAAAAGCTTTTATACCCAACAGAATAAAGTAAATATTTTTTGATCTCTGTAGTGTGCTCCCAGACTGTAGATTTGCACAGCAGGGTCTTGATAATCTGAATAAATTGTATTTCCCCAAGGAGTTTATCTTTCAAATAAGGTCATAAAGAAATGCCAGTTTTCCCCCTTTAGTTTTCATTGTGCCTTTTCTGCTATTTATAATACAGAGAATAGGAACTGGGAGTACACTGCAAGTAGTAATGTATGCATGGTTCTTAAAATATATCAGTCTGTTACCTATGTCCTTGCCTGCCTTTGGTGAAGTATTTTTAAGCACTAATAGAATGAATACTTTTTTTTGTAGTTAAACATTTATTCAATTCAACATTTACTAAATACCCACTATGTGTAAGGCACTCTACCAGATGCATGGCATACAAAGGTGAAAATAACACAGTTTCTGCCCTTGAGCAGCCCACAGTCCAATTGGAAGGATAAGACATGTTCACAAATAAGGATTATGCAATAGAAACATAATTTAAGTGCAATTTTGACTTTGTTTTTGGCTGCTGGTATTTGTTGAAAAAAGGAAATTTCTTTCAGACATTTAATGTCTTTTTTTTATTCAGTCTCACCTCATCAAGTCAGCAGTATTTACTGAGTGCCCTTGCATGCAGAGCCCTTAGATGGACCCGATGGGAAGCAAGTGATTAAGTAGAAGAAAAGAATCTTTTACCTGTGTGAGCTTACAGTCTAGTGAAGGAGATGGAACACAAATGTTTTTATCCAAAGAGTAGAAGTAGAACATATGATCTGTAATGAGGGACAAATATAAAGAGACATATAAAGGAGTTTTGGAGAATCCTAGATGCCTTTTAGAAATTGTCATTTTGATCCTTTCAAATATCAGGTCTATAGACCTACTCAATAGAAAATAGGCACTATGCAAAATACTGAGGATATGAATATAACTGGAAACCACAGTTCCTGCCCTTAAGGAGCTTACATTCTAATGGAGGAAGAAAACACATAAAGGGGAGCTAAAAGCAGGGGAGGATCTGTTTGTGGGAGAAAGGTAGCTTTCTGTGTAGAGGTAGAGTATTACAGAGGGCGTAATGGAGTCAGAAATTAAACAAGCATGACTTGGAGACCTGTTTTTTAAGGTGAAACTAAAAGAAGACTTCCCTCCATCATGGAGGTCTTAAGCATTGGATCGGCTAGCATACTCCTTAACTAATGTAGACTTTCCAATTACTGATTAGGCAAAATGATTTTGTTATATCTGTCCTTATTCCTATCCTGTTACAGGTTTAACTTAAGTAAATTAAAGCATCTAAGTAAACTTTAATTAATACGAAGTATAAACAGAATTTGTTTCTTTGCCTGAGTGTGAAATTTCCCAAGAAAAATTTTGTTTCTTGTCAAGACATCTGAGGATTCTGTAATATGAACAATGGAAGTTTGAGGACATGCCTCTTAGCTTTTACTGGACTGGAGGTATCCCAAAGGAGTTAGGTACTTCATTGTTCTTGGCGGGTGACACTGTAGTGACCCAGTATATTTCACTGAGACCTAATTAGAATTAATAGGGCACTATACCATAGTTTCTGTTTGACAGTGGATGGTTATGCTTATGACCACAAGAGCAAATACTTAAGGTTGATTTTATATTAGCATTTTGGGAGGTGACTAAGTGAAGACATTTTCTAAGTGACCTTGTGTAAAAGCTAGTAATTTATAATGAAGCACTAGGTAGTCTAGTGGACGATTGCTGGACTTGGAGTCAGCAAGATCTGACACTTCCTGCCTCAGATACTTACTAGATGTGTGATCCTGGGCAAGTCACTTAACTTTTATCTGCCCCAGTTTATGCTTTGTAAATGAGATAATACTAGCACCTAATTCACAATGTTCTGAAAATCTAATGAAAGGTTTTTGCAAACCTGAAAGCACTATATAAATGCTAGTCCTTATAATAATGAGTGCTACATCGTAAGTAGAATAATGACCTATGTATGTTATTCCCCAGAAAAGTAGATAATCTGTCCCAGTGTAGCTAGCTAAAAAGGTAGAAAATTTATTAAGTAATTATATGCCGGGCAAAATGTTGAGCTGCGGTGTCAGTGGGGGGAAAAAAGGAAAATCAGTAATTTTTTTTGTCCGTATGTTAGTCTGAGAAGATTATGATGGTAAACTTAAACCATTAGTTTATGTATAAGTATGTGTTTATATGTATGTATTCACACACATCTACACAAACACATTTTGTAAGTTGAAACTAAATGAAGACTTTACCTGTTGTCGAAGTCTTAAGCATTGAATTTCTTTTTTTTTTTTTTTGCTTTTTGGAGGGCAATTGGGGTTAAGTAACTTGCCCAAGGTCACACGGCTAGGCATTGAATTTCTTATCATGGCTCTTAACTAACTTTGACTTTTCAGTTACTGATTAGGTAAAAATAATTTCATCTCTATACCTATTGCTATTCCCTTGTGAATTAGATTTAATTAGAGGGAGGTGGGAAATTGGGAAAGAATTTTTACAACCTATGTCTTTGATAAAATATGTCATTTCTAAAATTTACAGAGAATTGAGTCAAATCTATATGAATACAAGTCATTCCCCAATTGATAAATGGTCAAAGGATATGAACAGACAGTTTTCAGAGAAAGAAATTAAAGATATCTATAAGCATATGAAGAAATGCTCTAAATCACTGTTGATTAGAGAAATGCAAATCAAAACAACTCTGAGATACCACATCTCTCCAGTCAGATTGGCTAAGACGACAAAACAAGAAAATGACAAATGCTGGAGAGAATGTGGGCAAATTGGAACACTAATGCATTGCTGGTGGAGTTGTGAACTTATCCAACCATTCTGGAGAGCAATCTGGAATTATGCCCAAAGGATTATAAATAATTTCATACCCTTTGACCCAGTAATACCACTTCTAGGGTAATATCCCAAAGAGATCATAGAAGTGGGAGGAAGACCCATATGTACAAAATTATTTATAGCAGCCCTTTTTGTGGTTGCAAAGAATTAGAAATTAAAGGGGTGCCCATCAGTTGGGGAATGGCTAAACAAGTTGTGGTATATGAATGTAATGGAATATTATTGTGCTATAAGAAACGAGGAGGAGACGGATTTCATATTTACCCGGAGAAGCTTATATAAACTGATGCTGAGTGAGAAGAGTAGAATCAGAAGAAATTTGTATACAATCACAGATGCATCATATGTGTGATGACCAACTATGACAGACTGGACTCTTTTCAGCAATGCAGTGATATAAGTCAATCCCGAAAAACTCAAGAAAGAGAGAAATGTGCCATCCAGAGATATAACTAGAAAGAACTGAGCCTGAATCCTGATGGAAGCAAACTAATCGATCTTTTTCTTTTCATTGTTTGGTTTTATTTCTTCTTTATCATTTTTCATCCCACCTAGTACAATACGCCTTTGTAATTAGACTGTCTAATATGAATGTATTTGCAGATCCTATACTGGACTATATGCTGTCGTGGGGGGTGGGGGGAGGGAAGTAAAGGAAATCTGAAAATCAAGGAACTATGGAATTGAATCTTGTTAACTGAAACTAAACTAATAAATTAACTTAAAATTAAAAAAAAAAGAATTAGACTTAATTTAACTAAGGAAACTAAGTAAAGTTTAACCAAAACTAAGTATAATCAGAATTTGTTTCTTTGCCTAATTCTAAAATGCATATGAACATCTATCTGTCTTGGACAGACACTATAAATAGACAAAGAGATGAGACCATAAGTAAACAGAAGGAGATTGAGCTGATTTGCCTTTGAAAATTTCAAAGTTATTTTAAGAACTCCTCTCATTGCATTCCCCTCTCCTCCAGCTTTTTCCTGAATGGAAAAATGTAAGATTTCTATGTTTTCCAGGTGGTATTTTGTGGCTACAAGTCATGGAAAGAACACTACAGACTCCAAAGAGTCCTTATCCTTCTGGACAGCTTCATCTCTGAGTTTTTGTGACATTGCTCTCTCTCTCTTGGCCCTCGTTCTACCTATGCGACTACTCAGTCTGCTTTGTTAGATCATCATAAATGTCATATCCTCTAATTGTGGCTATCCCATAGGACTCTCAGGGTGGAGAGCCTGCAGCCTCAAGGTCACCAAGGTCCTCAAGTATGGCTCTTTGACTGAATTAAAAGTTCATAGAACATATCCCCTTTGAAAAAAAGGATTTATTCTGTAAAACTTGAACTTAGTCAAAAGGCCACACCCAAGGACCTTGAAGGACACATGTGACCTCAAGGCCATAGGTTCCTCACCCCTGGAGACCTCCTTCTCCTTTCTTTCTATATCTTCTCACTCAATGTCCTCATTAGGTCCCATGGGTTCTTTCTATACATAGTCATCTTCCCTGAAATAATTGAACTAGCCTCCTGATTATTCAACTTGCCTCAGTTCTCTCTGTCCACCAATCCATTCTAAACAACAGACACCAAAATGATTTTTCCAAAGGCATGGTTTTGATCAGGTCATGCTCTGCCCACCTCAGGAAACTTTAGTGCTTCCCTGTTACTCTAGGATTAATATCTAAACCCTTCTGTTTGGTATTTGAAGCTTTTCCCAATCTGACTACATCCTACCTTTCCATCCTTTTTGTTTATTGTTACCTTTCATATACTATCTGATCAAGCCGTATTGACCTTTCTCTTCCTTGTACATGATACTCCATCTCCCTTTGCATTAATTGTCTCAAGTGCCTGGAATGTGTCCCCTAATCACTTCCATCTCTTAGAATCTCTAACTTCCTTCAAGACTCAGCTCCTCTATCTCCTTTTGTATGAATCCTTCCCTGGTACCTCTAGCAGGCAGTACTTCCCCATGCAAGGTTACCTTTATTTTTGTTCTTTATATACCTACATGTTGTCTCCCCTGTTAGAATGTAAGCTTCTTGAGGGCAAAGTCTGTTTAGTTTTTGTCTTTGTATCCCCAGCATCTAGCATACTGCCAAATGCTTAGCAGGAACTTAACAAATAGTTGATTTATTGGTTATTGATCATGGGCACAGGCAAACTACATTACATTATACATAAAGAATTATAGGGGAGGCTAGGTGGTACAGTGAATAGAGCACCAGCCTTGGAGTCAGGTCTGAGTTCAAATCCAGCTTCAGACACTTAACACTTACTAGCCATGTGACCTTGGGCAAGTCACTTAATCCCAACTGACTTGCCTTCCCCTCTCCAAAAAGCAAAATAAATAAATAATTACAAAAAAAAAAAAAACCCAAAAAACCCAAAACCCCAACTCAATAGAAATGGTGTTATCAAAGAAATGGATTAGCTAAGGAAGAAGAGTTGGTCCCATGGCCAGAGCAAGGATAACAGTCAAACAGCCCCCATGCTCCACTGGTATTTTTGCTGTGCAAATAAGAAGAAATGAGGAAGAGAAATGAGGAAGGCCCCCAGCTCATGGGACACCCTGTGGCAGTCACTTAGATGAGTTGCCATCTCCTAAGCTGGAGATAATGCTTGTCCATGCCAAGGAAGTCACAGATCCATTGGAGAGTACCGTCTTGTCCTACAGTCTGCTAACTCCATGTTTTGTACAGATCTAGAATGAATACTGAACTCTGCCTATTGAAATCCTCCTCTTCCCCCAAGACCTAGCTCAGGTACCACTCTTCCATGAAGCCTTTCCTGATTTCTATCACTCCCCACCCCTTTTTTTCCTACTCGAAGTGGAAAATGTACTCTCAAGTTTTCTTAGAGCGCTGTGTTCCGATCTGTTCTGTGCACATGCCACTTTCTGCTTGTGTCATTTTGTATGCATATTTTATCCCCTGTTGGATTGTAAGCTCTTTAAAGGGAGGAGCTATACTGCTTTTCATCTTTGAAGCCCCAGTACTTTACCACAGTGCTTTGTGTGCAGTAAGCACTTTTTAAAACGTTTGTTGCATTTGGAAGGTACAGAATATAGGTACATGTTGGAAAATAGCTCTGATTGTGGGCTTCATAGAAATCTAATTTTTAGGGAAATGGGACAAAAGATTCAGAACAAAGTTTTGATTTTGTTTCATGAGTGAATAAAATCCTCAGAAGTATCAAAAATAAGTATTTAAGGCAGTTTATGTAATTTTCCTGAGCATTATCACCTGTCTCTAATTTATTTCTTGTCAGAATTTAGCACTTATGTAAAATTAAAGCAGGATGTTTTGGGGGGCAGATTTTCAGGATAAGTTATAGGCAGTAATTGCAGTTCAGAAGACATTAAATATTCTTTTGGGCCATTGTCAAACTTGAATGTATAAGCCAGGAGAGAGAATAAGTTTCTCCAGGGAGATATCTGTGGGTATTACTGTTTCTTCTTTTTGCCTCCATCAGTTGTAGAAGTATGGAAGCTTTTCCTCTCAATTATTTTCCATTTACATAGCTTGTATATAATTGCTTGCATGTTTTTTCACCCATTAGATTGTAAGCTCCTTGAGGGTGGGGACTGCCTTTTCCCCCTTTTTTGTATCCTTAGCATTTAACCTAGTGATTGGTACATAGTAGGTACTTATGTTGATTGCCTGTTGATTGATTGACTGTGGTAGCTATGGAGGTAAAGAGAAACCACTCCACCCTAATCAGTCCCTGTTCTCTGATCTCTGCCTTTCATTCCTTGGCCTTACTGACAGACCTATAGCCATCAGAAAATCTGCCTGGGAAATTTATTTAAACTAGGACTGACTCTCATCTATTTAAAATTTACTTTACTATTTCTAAAGTGCTCATTAATTTCTTTAAAATGCTAATATCTCTAGTGACTTTATTAAGGGGAGGAAGGCCACACAAGATAAACTAAAGTTAAAGAATATATAGGACTAAAAATTCTGGAACATGAAAAACTTGGGTCTAGTTACTAAAAATGGAGGACACATTTCGTGTTTCTTCTACTTAATTTGTCATACACACTATAAGAAACAAATATGGGGTGTGTTCTGGGGGTGGGGGGGAGAGGAAATATAATGAAGCTAAGTAACACTAAAACCATTTTAGATGCTTCCTGTGTAAAAAGAAATGTGCACAGTAATTCTGAAAAAAATAAATGAAAATTGTGGGTTGAGTGGAGACGTGATAGAGAACTTTTAGGGCATTTTTCTCTCACTTTTACCCAATGGGCTCAGCCCTTAGTGCTGAACTGTAATCTCCAGTGGAAACTATTATCTGAGTTTGGAAGGCTGAGAACATAAGGGAAGTGTATGAGTCTCTCTCATATTTAGGTCAAAATTCACCTTAAAAAAAGGTATCATCAAACCCATATAGCTCCAAGTTCTCAGCTGATGGAGGAAATAAATGACTGCCTGTTGGATTGAAAAAGTGACTCCCTGTGGACTGTAATGCATCCTTTATGATAGTAAAACTGTAGCACTCTGGGGTGTCTGCTGGTATCTTCAACCGATTGTATAGAAATTCCCATTTTAATATTGGGCCAGAATGTCAAGCCATTTTCTGGAACACAGGCTCTTTCATGTGGGTCTCTGCTCTGACACTTACTGTGTGATCATGGCCATGTCACCCAACCTCTCTATAAAACGAGAATAATAATATTTAGGAGTGAGATAGCCCTACCTGGATAATGTCATCACAAACTGTCAGGCCATGGCTTTGAATGCAGCCCTGGCTTATGATTTGCTTTTTAAATCCTATTTTGTGAGTGATAAACCAAGAGAGACAGTGCACAGTTCAGAATCCCGCCGCGTTAGACGTGGCCATCCATTCCTTAGCCTTATCCATTCTGAGGGGAGAGTTAAGCGTACCAGGCAATGCAGTTAAAAGGTGTCTGCATCCAGGCAGACCAACTACTTCACTTTTATTTCCAGATCTCCACCTTTGTAACTTAGTTTCTAGTAGCCAAAGGCTATCCACATTCAATTGGCATTCCTAGTCTTAAATGTTGATAATAGCTAGTGTTTGTTATTCCCTGCCTTTTAATGCATTAGTCCTTTTCTTTCTTTGTCACAAAGACTTCTTTTTGACCTTCAAAGGCATAGGTGGGGATGCTAAACTGCAATTTATTTCAACCTTGCTCCTAGATGTTTCTTTAGGCAAATACTCTCATCTGTAACCATCTGCAGCATTTGTCGTTTTAACACTGCTTGACTTCCTCCTTCTCTATGCCTGGTAAAAATGTTCCCTTCTGAGCCAAGATTAGGTGCCATCTTCTCCATCAAACCTTCCCTGAGGCAGTAGGGTGCCCTGGAAAGAGCAGTTCATTTAGAAACCAAAGATCTGAGGTTGAATCTTGACTTTGCTATTTACTACCAGTGTAAGCTGGAATAAGACATTTCACCTCTCTTGGCCTCAGTTTCCTTATCTGTAAAATGATTAAATAAAATCCAGATGTAACTGCTAGGTCCCTCTTGACTCTAAATCTGTGATCCTGTGATCTGATCCTCCAAGCTAAGAGTGATTTGTTTCTTTCTGTTCAGATGTTCCTACAGCACTTTGTTGATCTTTCCTTTCTTCCTCTTACATATTTCCTTGTTAGTCTGATAGGTCCTCATTAGTGCGAAAATGACTCCAAGAGGTGACCTTATTTGAATTTACACTACATATTTCCACTGGGCTAGAACTCATTACCAGATTTTATATAATTACAACTTTGAATATTGCAAATTTGAATACATTTGACCATTTCAGGGGAAAAATTAATTATTGACACTAATTGAGATCAAGCTTGTTTATGTGTCCCCAATACCTAGCGCAGTGTCTTGCATGTAATAGGTATTAAAAGTAAAATGTTTGATGGTTTAATTGAATTGAAATGCAGGCATTTTATTCCTCCTTCTGTAGCAAACATTATATAGCTTGTCATGATGAAAACACTGAAAGAATTTTTTAAAATCCCCTTCTTCCCTAATTCTACTCTCTTACAATTTAATTAAGTGTTAAACATCATCATAATCATTCACGTGCATATAACATATGAGAATTTACAAAGAACTTTTCTTACAAAGGCCCCATGCAATAATTAATAGAAATATAAGGGAAAAGATGTGGTACTGTGGAAGGGATACTGACTCTCCATGGAGATGGGACCTAGGTTCCAGAGTCACCTCTGCCATTATTACCTGTGTGACCTTGGGCTAATCACTTAATCCCTTTGGGGCTTGACTTTTTCTCTCAAATGAGAGGTTTTAGGCCTCTAAGGTCAGTTATAATTGTGTGACCATATTATTCCCATTGCATAGATGAAGTGAGGTTAGGGGGATATGTCCATGATCCCACAGTGTTAAGAGACTCAAACCTAGATTTTCTGATTCTAAATTTAGTGTTCTTTCCACTACATAGCAATGCCTCCCCTTTCAAGATAAGCATAATGAAACCCAAGTATAAAGAAACCAAAGGCATACCTGGAGAACTTACTGGATTTGGTGCAATTCTGGTTTTTAAGCAGAGGGGGAAAAATGCTCCCTCCCCGATAAGTGGGGTACACCCTTTGTGAAGACTCCTCAGAGTGGAGAAAGAGAGAGAGAGAAACTGTCTTGAAACCAGAGACAGATTTTTGTAAGACCAGGCAGACCTGAGTCTAAGGACATGTACATTTGGATTGGCTATACCCTGTTTCCCTGTTCTTTGTCTTTTTCTTACCTAGGCTACAAGCCTGCCTCCTAGCCAATGGGAATAAGGGGTGGTGGTGGGAGGGGGTTTGTCTGCCTTAGGGTATAAAACCTTCCTTTGTCTTCTGTAACATGCCTCCTTCCATCAGTCTGTCCTGGTGGAGGTGATGCCTTCTTCTCAGGAGAACTGAATAAAAGATTCCTGTTCTTACCTTGAGACATCTCTTAAGTTTCTATAAAATTTGGGTAGGGGATTTTTGGGGTTTCTGCACTTTTGGAGTCCCTGTACCCTCCCATTCCCTCCCCAACTAAACATTAAGTATTTGGTTTAGAAATTTGTAATTTTCTAAATTAAGTTTAGTAAACTACAAATTACTAAGTTTAGTGATTTGGCTTGGTTAGAGAGTAGAATTCAAGAGTTTTTATATGTATAAGAATATATATCCATTTATTATCTACTTTACCAAGGCATAACAAATTTAGAGCTGCAAGGAACCTTAATGGTTGTCTGGTTTAATCCCTTCATTTCATAGATGAGTAAAGTGAGGCCCAGAGGAGATTTGCCCAAGGTTACACAGGTAATAAATGGCAGAGTCAAGATCCAAGCCTTGGTCCTCTCTCTATAGGCCTCATTCCGCTCTACTACAATGCCATACCTTTTCTTCATTTAATTCACTCCTAAAAGAAATAGAAAATGCATTTTTAGATTGTGCTTTGGGAGAATCCTCCGAAAACTAAAAAAACAAACAAAATCTGAGCACTGAAGAAAAAGGTGTTGATTCCAGCACATCAACCAAATAGGATATAAATAAGTTAAAAAAAACTTCCAGCAGAATAAAAAACAAAACAAAACAAAACAACAGTCATTTACAATGTATCCTTTGCATTAAAGTATAAGAACTTGTTATTTGCATTGAATTATATTATTGGCATTAAATTATAAGAACTTATTAAGAAGGAATCTTATTTGAATTCGTAATTTACAGCATCTAGCATAGAACATGGACTTAAGAGCACAATTACTTTTTGATATACAAAATTGAGTCCCTAAATAGTAACTTTATGAACACTTTTTTAAACATAGGAATAATTAAGAAAAACTAACTATACCCTAGTTCTAGCTTCCTTTGCAGGTGGGATTATTTAAGCTTCTGTGGATAGTCATCTTTCTGTGTGATGCTGATGTGCAGACACATTGGATAAGTATCTACTCTTTGAGTATAATCCTCACACATTTGACAAGCACAAGTACTCTCAAACCTCTAGGGTTCCATGGGGTAGATGAAGGATCCAGTCTATTTAATGGTACACTAGAGACATGAAAGAGTTAAGGCAGTTCTGCAGCTACTTACATGTAGGGAGTAACTTACTAACCCAGAGGATCTGGTTCTTTATTCAGCCACATATATATTACCAGTAATGAGAACTGCTGTTCTCCTGCCTGATTTTTTAAACATACTATTCATATCCCAAGAAATCATACTTGGGAACCTACTTAAGATATTTCTCTGAGGACCTGACCCCTGATGATAAGAACTTCAGCACACCTTTGATAAAAGTTGTAAATGGAAGGCCACAATCTTTGGACAGATTGATATAAAATAAGACCACAGGAGAATCTTAAAATTGTTAAGTGGTGAATAAACTTAGTGATCCAGCCCAACTTATATTTTTACAGACAAGAGCTAGTTCCCATCTGAAAGCATAGGCAAACAGGGATTTTTAGCAGCATTCTGCAGAAGGTTCTTATAGTTCATTCTGGAAACCATCTCTAACTAAAAGAAAAATAGGACCTAAACTATGACATAAAGTGACTTTGATGATGGGATTGAGAGATGGTTACTCTGAGACCTGGCCTTAAATTTTTTTCAGTCGTATATTTCTATATTTCATAGATACATTTGTATATCTGAAGCATTATTCAAACAAACTTTAAAGTTTAAAGCCAGGATGGGGACAGAAATTTTGGAAGAGCTACTTAAATAGTGTTCTAGATCTCTAGCTAGCTGGAATGGGGAATAATGTGTTTTACACTTATACTTAGACCAGTTATTGTGTGCATGAATCCTTAGGTACTTAGGAAATTTGGAACAAGCATTACAGAACTCTTAGAAATTAACTTTGAGAAATTTTGAAGAAGGCAGGGGAAAATGCCTTTAAAAACTGGGGGTTTTGGGGCAGGTAGGTGGTGCAATGAGTAGAGCGCCAGCCCTGGAGTCAGAAGGACCTGAGTTCAGGTCAGGCCTCAGACACTTAACACATACAAACAAACAAAAAAATCTAGCCCTGTAACCTTGGGCAAGTTACTTAACCCCAGTTGCCCTCCAAAAAGCATAAACAAACAAACAAAAAAACTGAGGGTTTGTAATAGCCAGCACCCTAGCATACCCAGGGTGGCTGCTAGCATAGGTTCTTAGATCTGCTTTTCTAAAGCAAAGCAACTTAAAAAGGGTTAACAATCTTACTTTAATCAGTCAAACATATATCACTTACCTAGTTCAGGGGAAAAAGTCAGCACCCTGAACTTTAGAGAATACAAACAGAAGTTACAGCAGAAAATAACATAATAAAGCAGACAGGGCCTCCAGCTGTCTGACCATTACATCCATACCTAGTTAGTTACCAGAGAGAGAAGCACCAACATCTGGGTTTTCAAAACTGTGGGGCTCAATGGCTGCCCAGAGTCTTATCTGGTGAAATCATACAACTCTTCTCAAAGTGAGCCCCAAAGCAAAACCTTACATCAGGGTATATATAGCCTTCTCCTGGGTCAGAGAATGTCACAGCCCTCTTGACCCATTGTCCAATCACAAAGTTACAAGGTGTGGTCATTCCTGAAAAACAAGCCTCCTGCCACAGGTTCCATGTGACCACATTCAGCCTATTAGGGGGCAGAGTACATATATATCTAGATATAGGTATAGATATGCCATGCTGGTCCTGTGCCAGCATCTCCCATGGCTCACAAGAGACCTTGAAAGTATCTCTGTACCACTTCTTTGGACTTTCATGTGAGTACTTGTCTTGTGAGAGACAAGTAGTCCGTAAAATAGTTGTTTAGGTAAATGTATGTTTGGCACCCATCAGGTTAGAGTCTATTGTTATAGTTTGGTTTAAAGTGATGTGGGGGTTTATGAACTTCCAGAACTTTAAAGGAAAGGTCTAAAGACAACCTAGATGCCAATTAAATTTTAATTTTTTTAAATTTTAAATTTTATTGATAAATTTTTATTTTTGCTGCACCTTTATTTCTGAATATATTTCCCTCTTCTACTCAGCTACTTATAATAAAAAAATAAAAAAGAGGGGTGGCTAGGTGGCGCAGTGAGTAAGAGCGCTGGCCCCAGAGTCAGGAGGACCTGCAATCAGTTCCAGCTTCAGAAAATGAGCACCCACACATAAATAATGACTGGCCCTGTAACCTTGAGCAAGTTGCTTAACCCCAATTGCTTAAAAAAAAAAAAAAGAGTAAAAGAGAGAGAGAGAAAGCAGTTTAGCAAAATTAACTCATACATCAAATGAATCTGGCAGTATATGGAATGTTTCATACCCATAGTCTCCCACTTCTATGAAGAAAGGAGAGAGGGATATTTTTCTATCTCTTCTTTGGGGCTAAAATATATTATTAAAATTATAGTGTTAGGGTTTGTTTGGTTTTTTTCTTTGTATTCACATTATTGTCTTTTTGCATAATATTTGCTAGGGTTTGCTTAATTTATTTTGTATTAGTTCATGTAAATCTTACCATATTTCTCTGAATTCTGCATATTATGACACAGTAATATTTTATTATATTCATATATGACATTTGGTTTAACCATTCCCTAACAAATAATATCTATTTTGCTTCTAGATTTCTGCTACCATATAAAGCCTATTTTGATGATTCTGGAACCTTTCTTCCTATCTTTTTCCTCCTTTGATAAAGCAGTAGGATCTATAAGTTAAAGGGTATATATACTTTTGTCACTTTTTTTAGCCTAATCCAAAATTGTTTTCAGGAATGGTTGAATTAATTCATAGCTCTACCAAAAGAAAATTTATGCCTGATTTTTCCCAATCCCTTCAACATTACATATCTTTGCCAGTTTGCAGGGCATGAAGTAAAGCCTCAGAGTTTTTTGTTTTATTTATTTTAATTTTAACTTATGGAATAAAACAGGTATTTCCATAATGTAGCATGATAGAAAAAAAGATTACTACACATAAACTGCAAATTTAGTAAGTACAACTTGCTGTACCTTTTAAATATATAATACAGTTATCATGTAAATTTCTTTTTTCCTTCCCTCCACTCCCCCACCCTAGAAATGGCGACCATTAGACATGAATATGTGTATATATGCAAAATCAGTCTATATATACTTCTATTTATCTGTTCTTTTACTGGATGCAGATAGCATCTTTCTTCATATGTCCTTTGTAGTTAATTTAGGATTTATAATAGTCAAAATGACTTAGTTGCTCAAAATTGTTCTTAAAATGATATTGCTGTTATTGTATACAACTTTCTCTTGGTTTTTGCTCATTTCAATCTTCATTGTTTTATGAAAGTTTATCCATGTTGTTTTCTCAGTGAGCTCATCATTTCTTATAGCACCGTCGTATTACATCATGATCATATCTGGCAACTTGTTCAGCGATTCCCCAATTGACAGGCATCACTATAATTTCTAGTTCTTTGTTTTGATATGCATTACTCTTATTGGCGATTTAGAATAGTCTTCCATATGGCTAAGAGGTTGCATTTCTTTTTGAGAGCTCTTTGTTCCTATCTTTTGACCATGTATCTGTTGTGGGATGTCTCTTCAACAAGCATTTATTAAGGACCTGTTCCACACCCCCCCCCCCACACACACACACACATTCAAGAGAGTTAATTGGACAAAAAGAGCCTACCAGACCATAAAGGTGATTAGACACTACAACAGGCTACTGAATGAAACTGGAAAATCTCTTGTTTCTGGAGCATTTAAAAAGTAGAATCACTTTCATCTGCTTTGAATAGATTAGGCATAAACTTGGTAGGGAGATATGACTGGTGATTCTATGAAACTTTCAAAAAGATCTGACACTGTACATCTTTAAGGGTAATGTGTTAATTTCACCAAATCTTGATGGTTCATATTCATTCAAAGTGGAGTTTTGAGAAAAAAAATGTTCCCAAGTGTCAGTCTGTCTTCTAATATGTGTGTCTTCTGATTCTGCATCCCTCATTAGCTGTAAGAAAAAAAATTGGATCCTTGGGGTATAGGATATGGTGAGTCTAAAAAGATCACTATTTCTTTTTCCTAAGAAGCATTTTTAGAAAATTGCAAATAGCATTTCAATTGGATCACTAAACTAGAAACTACTTTCCATCTCCTTAACTGAGTGTTTGAAGTTCTTATTTTGAAGGTAGGCAGAATGGCAGAAATTGTCATCCGAGAACATAGACCCTTGCCTAAAGCATTCTAATTGAGAAAGTTTCCAAATGAAAAATGGTATGCAGTTGGATTTTTGTAGTGCATGTCACACATTCCCTGTTGATTTGATCTGAATATCCTTTGACCTTCAAGTTGGGTTCTGTATCATTTCTGAAAGGCTTTTTTTTTTTTTTATTCACTTAGGAATTAAATAGCTTTAATTACTTGGATCTGTACAGACTTGCTGACCTCTTTAATCTCACTTTGCTGGAGAAGGCAGTGATCGATTTTTTAGTGAAACACCTCTCTGAACTCCTGAAGAGTCACCCTGAAGAAGTTCTAACACTTCCTTATTGCCTGCTTCAAGAGGTCCTAAAGAGTGACCAGCTGACATCCCTAAGTGAAGAGCAAATATGGCAGGTAAGGAAGCTTCCTCATCAGCAGAAATCCTTGACATGCTCCCTTTGCTTGAATCCTGGTATCATGGAGGTAGTAAATGATTAAAGGCTAAGGGGTCAAGAAAGTGTGTGAACCCTTTTATCTTAGGTGAATTTTTCGATGGAGTGTTCTCTTGACTTGTCAGGTGTTTGGGAAGGACTTGATCTTGAGGGATTGGGTTCTCAACTCTCATTTAAAATCACAGAGGAGATTTCCCCTGGCCTTCCAGTAACCAAATGTATCTGACTTTAAATGCTAGGAGATAGTAACATTATTAATTATATCATGGTGAAAATAGTTTAAATGTGAGAAAAGTATATTGCTTTGACTTTTATAAAACAGTGACATAGACCTCAAGTATGAAATTCTGAAAGGGCCTTTTATGCATTGCAAAATTATAGTTTCTATTGGAGAACTATTTGGATTATATGTGAAAGACCCTTCAGTGAAGTTTCTATATTGTGGAAGCTAAAACTTCCAACTTTATTCCTTCATTGATTATTATCTAAGGTTCTGCCTTCTTACTTGACCCTTTTCTGTCTGTTTTCCCTGTTGGTTGTTCTCATCTCTCCCTGCTGTCACTCTCCTTTTTTTCTCCTGAAACTGACCATCATTTTGCCATTTTGTTTACTTATAAAAATGCTATATTTTCAGTATTTCCCAAGAATTTGAAAACATTTAAAGTAAACAGGGCACAAGACAGCATGACTTCTGAGTTCTGAGTAACTTCTGAATTAACTTCTTATCTCATATGAATAATAGCATTTTAAGCTCACAAATTGCTTCCTTCTCCATCATCCTGTGAGTTTCATTGTTCCATTTTATAGTTGAGGAAAATCTGTCTCATAGTGGGGAATTAACCTGGGATTATAGGATTTTAAAGGTGGTGAGACATCTTAGGTATCAACTAGTCCATCCCAGCTCATTAAGGAAATTGAGACTCAGAAGTTAAGTGATTAGTCACATGGGTAGTAAGTGACTAAGCTAGGATTCAAATTCAAGTTATCAAGTGAGGAAAAGGTCTTTCCTGACTACCCACCTTATCCCCACCCTTAGAGCCCTCTCCTTTGAAATTACTTTACATATACTTTGCTTTTACTTATCTATGAATATGTTGCATTCTACTTTCTCTCACTTCCTCAGTCCCCCACAGGAGATTATAAACCCCTGGAGGGTGAGGGCAGTTCTGTTTTTTTTTGTTTGTTTGTTTTTATTATTATTCCTAGCATAGTGCCTTAAAATCTACTAGTCACTTTATAAAAACTTGTTGAATTGAATCAAACTTAAGTCTTCTGACTTAAGATCTAGTACTCTTTGTAATAAAGTTGGTTGGCCCTTACCAAAATACAGATTATTGATTTGCCTGCCTCTTTCTTCAAGTCTTCATACCCTTTATTTGTTGTCTCATTTTGTGCCATTTTCCTGTTCCTTAACATTTTCACCAAGGGAAATATAAAGAGAGAAAATCCAAATCAAGAAGCTTTTACTAATTTTTTTAACAACTCTGGTTTAAAAGAAAAGGTTTATTGGAGAGGAAATGAGGACTCTTGATCAGAATGAGATTTTTTTTAATATATGTAGATTTCAATTATCTATATTATCCTACTTCTTTGTTAATATAATCAAGAATTGACTGGCCAGGGAAGAACTCAGTTCTCTGGTGAGGCAGCCAAAGGAACTAAGGAACTCATGTTTCCCTATGGAAGAAAAGTGGGGATGATTTCTGCAATTGGCTGTTTCTAATTGAAATGAGATCAGGGGCCAATACCCTCAAATGACTTTGACCTATCCCCTTTTGTGGTATAGTGATACAATCCTGTTGAAAGGCACTGCCAGAGATTGTAATGGTAATGTGCAGATTTTTGAGTGACAAAAAATGCTATACTGTCCACTTAAACGTTATCATAATTGCCTCTCTAAAGGTTACTAATGCTGTAATGTAGAATTTTAAGAACTGGTTTCTACTGCAGGCAGTATATATATGTATATTTGTACCTGGACCTCCAGAAAGAATTAAAAGACTCAACATAAATATTTACCAATTTAGGCATTCAGCAGGCAATAAGAAACTGTTTTTGCTTTATCTTAGTAAATAAGTAATTCCCTCATAGTCAACCCAATAGAGAAAGATCAAATCAGACCAGCTATATTGCCTCCAGTGTAGTTAAGTTCATCATTTTTGCTAAGGTTATACTACTAACGCAATATACCATGGAAGAATCTAATATTCAGCCCAGGGTGAAGATTGGGTATGCCAGAGGATTAGTGTCAGGGTGCTTTATAGAAGTGAAACTTGATGGACAGGCTGGAGACAGATCTCCAGAATCTCATTAAATTGCTGAATTGTTCATTACTGAGCACTCTCACTGTAATAAAGTGCTCATTGACTTTGACAAATCCCCATCCCATGTCTTAAAGAAGAACAGTGAAGCAAGAGGTGTTGGGGAAGAGAAAGGAAATTGGCACAAAGTGGGCCAAGTAATAGAAAAGCTGATGAGGGATCCTGCTAGTTGATTAATATGTGCTACCAGTAACCTATGTGACTTCCCAATAATAAAAACCTTCCACATATCCCCCAAGTATGGACGCGCACGTGCACAGACACACAGACACACACACACACACACACACACAAATACAAACACACACTTGAACAGGTAGTTGTTTTGAAAACTATGTGGGTATGCCAGTTTAAGGACAGAAGTAAAATTTGACATTTCCTTTTATTGTTAAAGATATAATTTTCATTAATGGCCCAAAATTAAAAGGTATTTTTGGGTATAAGTTGTATTCAGAAGAATCACATACTAAATGATCCATACTGAATATACTTTCTTACATTTAGCTTTTCTTTTGCTGTCCTAACCATTGCCCCTTGAGCTTCTAACTCTAACTCACTTTCCTTGATGAAATCCCTAAAGATCCTGCTTTATCAGCCCTGCCAAGTCCACTATCTATCTGCCCTTTCTAAACTTTATCCTGATCTTCTTCCCCCAGGGTACTTTTTTGTCCTAGTCTTTTTCTTAGACAAGTCTCTCATTACCTCTAAGCCATTGATTCCATCAATTGACTCCACTGTGTTCTGAATGTATGGATACACTGGTACACACACAGAAAGATAGACAGACAGAAAGGAGAGAGAGAGAGAGAGAGAGAGAGAGAGAGAGAGAGAGAGAGAAAGGAAGGAAAGAAGGAAGGAAGGAAGGAAGAAAGAAAGAAAGAAAGAAAGAAAGAAAGAAAGAAAGAAAGAAAGAAAGAAAGAAAGAAAGAAAGAAGGAAAGAAGGAAAGAAGGAAAGAAAGAAAGAAAGAAAGAAAGAAAGAAAGAAAGAAAGAAAGAAAGAAAGAAAAGAAAGATGGAAAGAAAGAAAGAAAGAAAGAGCGAACTTGGGAAATATAATATTAATGAATGAAAGACTGAAGGAATGAAATTCTCTAACTCCAAAAAATAAAATTTTCAGGATACCCCAAATCAGTCTAGAAGCAATAATAAGAGCATCTGTTTATAAAGAAAAGTACTGTGCATGGAAACAATTAAGTCTTAAGCTGTGTCAGCCCTCACCCTGGAAAAGCATCATCATCAGGGTCTTTTGGTTGTTTTGTTTTGCTTTGGGTTGGTGGGGGGAACAGATGTAGAAACTTCGAAGCTGAAAGTCCTTTGAGAGAATCCAGCTAAGGATATTCCCCCCTTTCCTCTGAAGAGGGCTTGCACAGGCTGCCACATTATTTCTTGGTGAATAAAGGTTTATGATTGACTGGGTGATAGAGGGGAGATGGAATGATTGGGAAAAGGATGATGACATGGAAGTTCCCTTAGTGATTCCTGGAATTTAGTTTTGCTGAAAAACAGGCTCTGTACCACCAAAATGGGGTCTAACATATGGTGCCTTCACACGCTTTTTATTTTAATCAAATTTTATTAATTATATGTGTACAGTTGCCTACTACGAAGTATGTATTCACTATGAAGGATATAAATAAAGTATAGCTATAAACTCCCAGAGTTTATAATCTAATTGAGGACACTAGAAAAGAAGCAAAAATATTAAATGCCAAATGAATGACACAGATATGAGCCATGGTCATCTGGGAGAACTTCACTGGATTTTGCAATTGAACTGGGTAGAATTTGTAAGAAGAGGGAGGAGTGAGGAGGACACTTAGAGATGAGGAATAATGCAAGCAGAGAATGGGATTAGAATTAGTAATTAGTTAATTGTTGTTTATTAAATACCTGCTAAGTGCCAAGCACTGTGCTATGTGCATGAGAAAGTAGTTGTTCTCCAGGTTACAATCTATCCTCAGAGGAAGGGGTTTTATTTGAAATAGTGATTGCAGATGTTCTCTGAAGGCCAAGAGCTAAAGTTTCTTGTTAAAAAAAAAAGGTACTGAGTGAGAGGCTGGAATAATATCCATTTTTTAGAAGTGTGGACTTAGAAGAAATAGAGTTGGTAAGGATCATAATTAACTATGAATACTGTTATCTTCCAACAATAAAGAACTTTTTTTTCAGTCAAATATTAATGGGAACAGTACAGTTGCTGATTTGTATTAGTAGAGGAAATTTCCTTTGAAACCCCAGGTCTTGAGTGAAAACAACAAAATTAATTTTATTGTATATACTTACTTCAAGAATTGTGACAGCTTTATGAATAGGTCTAATTTTATCTCCTTACATATAGTTAATCAACTAATTGACAGAATATCCAGGGATGTTCCTCTTTTTAGATGATCAGCCACAAAGATTTGAAGTACTTCAGAAACTATTTAAGCACTTACTATGTATAAGGTAATACGGTAGGGGCTGGGAATTCAAGATGAAACCTTTTTCTAAAGGCCACATTGGACTAAAACAGTAGATTAGGACACAAAAGTTCTGATTCACAATGTGGCATTAGGTCCATTGATCTATATTCCTGTCATATAGTGGCCAATAAAATAACAATTCGTTTTTTCCCATGTTTTTTGACATTTTTGATTATCCATAAATGCTTGTAATATGCCAACTTCCTTTACACTAAAAAATGTGTATTTTCTCTCTTCTTCATTCCTCAGATTTTCTTTCATTTGCTTTTAGGTGCTCCTAATAGCCTTTTATCTAATAATAACAATAATTTGCATATAGGTCACATCATTTTAAGGTTTTTAAAGTACTTGCCACACAGTAACCTTGTGATATAGGTAAGTATTGCTCTGTTTTGTTTTTTTTTGTTTGTTTTTGTTTTTGTTTTTAGAGCAATTGGGATTAAGTAACTTGCTCAAGGTTACAGGGCCAGTCATTATTTATGTGTGGGTGCTCATTTTCTGAGGCCGGATCCAATCCCAGGTCATCCTGACTCCAGAGCCAGCACTCTTACTCACTGCGCCACCTAACCACTCCTTACTCTCTTTTTTTTTTTTAAATGAAGAAACTGAAGCTCAGAAGAGTTTTTGACTTTCCCAGGATTACTTAACCTCTCCGAACTGAATGTCCAAGTTGGGACTCAGATTCAGGTTCTCTAGCATCAAGACCAGCATTTTTTTCTTTACACCATGTTGCCTTTTGGTTAATTCTCTATGTTTCTGCCCAAATGTTTTGGACTTGCCCTCCTTCCTTCTGTTCTCCAATTCCAGGGGCTTGATACACTAGTCTCTTACTTTGCTACTCACTCAGTTTAAGCCTCTTATATACTGAACTAAGGTAAGGTGTGAAGCCCAACACTTCTGTATTATTTTGATTTATTGCACATGCCTATAGTGCAAGGGTTCATTTTCCTGTGCTTTAATCAGGTCTCTAAATAGATTTATCACTTCTTGCCCACTAGCCAAGAAATCTTATCCTATTTATGTTCCATTCTAGGATATGAAGAGGGTACCTTGTCTCCTGGAGGGAGTTCTATCTCCATTTGACTTAGATTATAAGTTCCTCCAGGCAGGGACATTATCTTTAATGTTTGTATTGCACAATGTTGTCTTACTGTACCCTATAAATAATAAATAAAAACAATAATGTGGACCTTTCATATTTAAAAGGATTGAATGGGAAATAGTAATTCCTTACTTTTTTCTGCTGGAGGTTTTGTGCATTTGTATATTTCTTCTTTCCTCTCCACCCCTCTCTTCTCCTCCTCCTCCTCCTTCTCCTTCTCCTCCTCCTTCTTCCCAGTAATACGCATATATTTCCCCTGCTAGGCAAATTCTTAAGCAAATGAATTATGCCTTTTGGAGAAAATGTTCCTTACCAATTTTTGGTTAGGGATTCACTTCCATAAGGCACAGTATTAATAATACATTTGTTCCACATCTCGGGAGATGTGGATTAGATGATGATTTGGGTAGCCATTGAATTCATATCTGGCTGTCTCCTACTAGTCCCTCATGAGCTTTTATCCGCCTCCCAAAATCCACCTGCATGGTTGAACTTGATTTGACAGTTTCTCCTTCAAAAGTGTCCAAGTCCTGGAAAAGGCAGAGTTGCAAAGAGATATTGAAAACCTATAGAGGTAGAGGGTCATTGGTAGGTTGAGAGTTGTGCAAAAATGGCTATTTGACATCAGCAACACAAAATTGACACAAATGCTGCCACATCACAAAAGGCAAATTAATACTGTTCAAGCAGAGTCACACACTATATAGGTGCTCAGGAAATACTTTTTGAGTGAATTAGTCATTCAGAGTTTCTGATACACTTAGTTCCAATTTAGCATTTCATATATACTAAATATGCTACAAGATACAGAGAATTTTCAAAGCTTGGGAGCGATTTACTCATGCAGTTCCAGTTCCCAGTTGTAGCATGTATCAGCAAAGGTAATTGTTAACTGTGGAAGGAGACCTCCATCTGCCTCTAGTGTTTTATCATCTTGCTTATGCCAAGTCTATACTCCAGAATAGAGAAGATCTGTTTCCTCCCCGAGGGAAGGAAATAGTCACTAATTCCTAAGACTTTTTTGCTCCCCCTCCACTGCTCCTGTCAACACACTTAGTTCCCTTATACTTTTCCTTGGCTATGTAGAAAATTTGGCAGAGCCGCATTTTCACGTGTTTCTTTCAAATTCTGCGTCATTTTCCTGCAGCCATAATTTCCCCTTTTCTTTTGAACGTGGTGGGCAGTGCTGGAGGCAGTGCTCCAAAGGGGGACTAACCTGTGCCAAACTGGATAATTACTTTGCTCATTTCATGCCCATTGAAGTGTCATCCTATTATACAGTGTGAATTGGAGAATGTAATCTTTTTGTTTGGTGCTTTCTGTTTTCATGCTGCCCAGTGTGGCCTTTGCCTCTTCTTCAGTAGCATTTTATTTAAAAAAAAAACCCATTCAATTTCCTGTGCTCTGAAAATAGGTTGGCAAACTAGCCCTGACCCGTAGATCTGGACACGACAGAAGTCAGGCCAATCCCTTAAGAAATCAGGCTGTGTGAAATTAATAATTTAAGTGAAAATAGGGGCCGTTAGTCCTTAAAACTATTCAGATGTAATACCGTGGAGGCTATGACAAGTGGGGAATGGGCTGAAATTAAAATGTTATGGAATAGGAACTCCTTTGCCCTAATCTTTCTTAAAAAAATAACTGAGAAATCTTTGATTTTCCTCCCATACTAATTGTCCAACATTTAGAGTCATACATCTGAAGATGGAAGTGAACTGAGAGTCTACATGGTCTAACTACTTAATTTGACAGATAATGAAAATGAGGCCCCCAGAGGTTAAGTGATTTGTCCAGAGGCCTGCAGGTAGTACATCTTAGAGTGGAATTTGAACCCAAGCTCTCTGACTACAGAAGTGCTTACCCTTTTCACTCTACCACACCATTCATCTGTGTGACTAGACATTTTCTCCTCCTGCCACGCACTTTCTAGTCATCTTCATAACATTCCATTTTCCTTTCTCACTTAATAGTGCCTCATATTAAATCACAATCATGCTTTTTGAGGGCAAGTGCTGTCCTTTGCTTCTTTTTGTATCTCCAACACTTAGTACAGTTCCTAGCACATAGGAGGTTCTTAATAAATGTTTATTAATTATGTTACAGTTCCATTTTCTTCTCCAAAGGAACTGTTTCTCTCCAGTTTCATACATTTCTTTTTATACATTTGATCAATTAATAATAATCTATTTAGTGCCCACTGTGTGCCAGGCTAGTCACTATCTGTGTGGGTACCTCATGTGTTGATGCCCCCTACATGGATACGGCTACTCCCTAGGTACCTTTCCTCTGAGTTTACCTCCCATTTACATTACACATATCTTTTTTGTACGGTATTTATGTATACAGCATAGATACAGCATGTTATCTCCCCTTTAGAATGTGACCTCCTTGAGGGCAGAGGTGCTGTTTTTGCTTTTCTCTGTATCTACAGTAGTTAGTGGAATGCTTGGCACATAGCAAATACTTAACAAATGCTTGTTGACTGTACTTTGACTGATTTGATGATTTAGGTGTGTGTGGTTTTTAAGCTGCTTGTGTTTATATTTTGTAGTCATTCTTACCCCATTTACATTTTTCTGATTTCTCTATAAGGATTCATTCCTTGAATAGCTTGACTGTTGGTTTTGCTGCTGATTTCCTATGGATGCAACTTGTCACTAAGAACCTTATGTTGCTTCTGGCATTCACTTCAGGGGGACTTTACAGAGGGTAATCCTCAACCCCATTGCTCTGTGTTGTCAAGCAACTGTGAGAGGACAGTCATTATCAGAAATTACAGGAGCCCCAACTTATATTTACAAGCTGTGGTTCCCATGAGTTAGGAGATAATTTAATGGGAGTTTTGTTATTGGTGGTGGTTTTTTTTTTTTTAAGAAAGTGCATGTAGGAACAACAAGGTGATTTATGAAATATGACATATTTATGTTCTGTGCTCCTAATTTTCATTTTGATTCCTGTTGTTTCCTGAATGTGCTGTTTCTGTTGCTGGTGCTGCTGTGAGGAGTAAAGAATGACTGGAGAATATTACTTATGTATTGGTATCCTGCAGTAATGTTGCTCCCAGCTAGCTTATTGTGGATTTAAAATAAAAACTACACTGGGAGGTATATATGATGTGGGTACCCTGAGGTTGAGCACAGCAGCCCTTCCATATTCCAAAGTAGTTAGAGCTTAGTCTGGGTCCCCTTTAAATTTAGTCTATTGGAAAGCTGAACTCCCTCACAGAGCACGAGTGCGCGCACGCACACGTGAGTGCAATCTTACATAAGGAAAAAATGATCTCAATAATTCTTTCCCATAATTAGTGAATTAGCAACAACTGGTGAATTTTAGTACTCAGCTATGTTTATCATGCAGTCCTAGTGTTCATAGCCTTGTGTGTGCCTCTGTAGAGAGAGTTACTAAGAAAACAAAAGGCATCAGAGGAAAGGCAAGAAAAACTTTGTGGAAGGAGCGGGTTTTGTCATTTCTTGGTGAAGGTAGGGAAGAAACTGGATAGTTTGATAAAGAAGAAAGTTGAAAGGAAAGGCAGGTGGATGGAGGAGCCAGGGGAGGTGGGAAGCCACGTGATGAGAGATGTGAAATAAACAAACATATTTGGTGAAGCAGAGATGGAACAGGCTTTAGTGTAGTGAGAGAGAAAGGTAAATAGGGGAGGTCTGCTGCTAAAGAATGGTAAGGCTCTTAATTAGTAATATTAACTTAATAGGAAAGGGAACCCCCACTGGTGATATCTAAATTGCAGATAATCTTTGCTGCATTAATATAGATTGTAATAGGAAAGATCTGCTGACTGGCATAAAGGCTGGTGTACTCATATCAGGGGTATGGAGATTCAGGCCTGAAGAATAGCTATGGGCAAATAGGTAACATGGCGGATAGATTACTGGGCCTTAAGTCAGGAAGTCTCTTCTTGAATTCAAATCTGGCCTAAGACACTTATTAGCTGTGTGACCGTGGGCAAATCACTTACCCCTGTTTGTCTTAGTTTTCTCATCAGTCAATTGAGCAGGAGCAAAAAATTGCAAATCACTTCAGTATCTTTGCCAAGTAAACCCCAAATGGAGTCATAAAGAGTTTGACTCAACTGAATTGATTCAACAATAAAGCCATGGGACTGGTTCAATCACTAAGTACAGGAGTGCCTGTTATGTGACCTGTTATGTGACCAATACTGAATGAAGTAGAATTATTGAATTGGGAAAATATCATGGATACATTGAAAATATCATGGATTTAATAATGTAACTGGTATAGTTCTTAAAAGAGAGAAAGGGAGAGAGAAAAAATGAATTCATAGGACTTTGTAGATAAGAACATTACTTTGCTAAATGTCATTCCAAAAGAAAACTTTATTGTGTTTCCAAATCCTGCATCAGGCTTGTTGGCAATATCATTTTTATTGGACATCAGATTTCCCATAGGCTTCTAAATTGTCTGAACATATGATGGATTTCTGTGTTCAGTGAGCCAGTGAGGCATTCATGCCATTTGACACTGCCAGGGTGTGGGGAATTCTTGGCAAAAGATCCCTACATTTTACTGGAACTTTATGACTTCTACAATGTTCTTGGGGGGAAAGGGTCTAGACTACACAAATTTGGAGGGACCTAGAAGGAAGTTGTAAAATTATTTATATCTGGACAAACCATGAAGCCACTGATAAAAAGTGATACTTATAGGTTTGAGAGTGTGGCAAATAGTTCTTTTCGGCTTTCATGGAGTTAGTATATCAGACAGTTGGTGTGATGGCAAAATTGTATTTACTTCTTTTTTAACATTTAATTTTTGCTTTATTTTTTATCAATTACAAGTAAACAAAAATTTTTTACATTTATTTTTTTTCTTTTCAAATTTTGAGTTATAAATTCTCTCCCTGCCTCCCTCACATTCCTGAGAAGACAAGCAACTTAATATGCATTATATATGTACAGTCTTGCAAAATATTTCCATATTCATGTTGCAAAAGAAAATGCAGACCCCCTAAAAACCCAAGAATAACAAAGTAAAAAAATATGATTCAATCTGTACTCAGACTCCAGTTCTTTCTCTGGAGGTAGAGAGCATTTTTCATAAGTCCTTCAGAATAGTTTTGAATCATTGTATTGCTAAGGATAGCTTTCATTCACAGTTGATCATCATACAATATTTCTTTTCCTGTGGGCAATGTTCTTCTGATTTTGTTCATTTCACTTTGCATCAGTTCATGTAAGTCTTCAAGGGATTTTTCTGAAAGCATCCTGCTTGTCATTTTTTATTGTATTCCTTATTTCTTCTTATTGTATTCTTATTCTTCCTTATTGACAATTTTTATTGTCAATTGTATTCCAAACCGGTCTTATACCACAACTTGTTCAGCCATTCTCAATTGATGGGCATCCCCTCAATTTACAATTCTTTGTCATCACAAAAAAGAATTGCTATAAATATTTTTGTACATATGGGTCCTTTAAAAAAAAACAACTCTGTGGGATACACTCATGGTAGTGGTACCTCTGTGACAAAGGGCAAAATTGTATTTATTTCTAGAATTTTTCACAGTAGTTCCCATAGTTTTACCTTTCCTTGTTTCCATTTTTAAATTGATGATTATATCTCATTCTGCTTTGATGCTCCATAAACTCTGATAGAGTCTGCAGATACCCAGATTAAAAGGATAAACAGCTGTTCTGGAATACACCTGTCCATGATTTCACTGTGCTACTTAAAAGATATTGAATATATAGCCTTGATGCTGATGCTAGGCATTTTGGGTAAACTAATCCTCAGATTGTTTGGAAGGAGGGTAGTATGTGGATTGTTGATAGGATAAGCAATGCACAGTGTGTGTGTGTGTGTGTGTGTGTGTGTGTGTGTGTGTGTGTGTGTGTGTGCGTGTGCACAAGCGCACGCGAGAAAAGCAGAATGTATTAATAAGGAGTAATGTTTGACAGTTTCTGTAAGAGAATTCATGTGAGTTAAGGATAGAGCTTGTGGTCCCAGTTGTTGTTCTAGGACTTTGTTCAAGTTTTAATCATGTAATGAGAGCCTGGATTTTGTTCTCTGTTCTGATACCAGTCTTGGGGAGCCATGAGAAGAATCTAGTAAAATTCTGTATTGCACTGTTATATTGAGCAAGTTTCTGAGTTCTCTGTAGTGTTCCCCCAAGAGTAATAGGGGAGGGTGGGGGCACAACCAGAATGAGAGAACAACTTTCTTAAGCAGAATAATTAAGAATGTCTGATTTTATGTAGCCCTTTAAGGTTTCCAAAGTGCTCTACATGTATTTTCTCATTTGATCTCCACAGCACCCCTGTAAAGTAGGTGATATTATTATAGCTATTTTGTAGATGAGGATCAGGGAGGTTCAGAGGAGATCAGGGTGACTTTCTGAGGTTCGCATTTGCTAGTAAGTATCTGGGGCAATGTATGAATTTGGGGAGCTCTCCTGAGACTCTACTATTGATAGGGAACTCTACCTTATAAAACAGCCCGTTTCTTTTTTTGAACATTTGTAACTAGATGTTAGGCCTTTCTTATATTGAGCCAAATTCTGCTTCCCTGTACCTCTCCATTCCTTGGCATCGGTTTACTTTCTTTTTTTTAATCAAATGCTTTACTAACTTCTAGTTTACATTGTTCATTTCCACAAGATTTTGACTTAGAAATTTTCTTCCCGTTTTTCCCCTACCCACCATCCCAAAATAGCAGTCCCACTGGATATCCCCTCCTCTAATACTTTCTCTCATATCTTCTCCCATACCCCCTCCGACTTTCCAGCAGGGCATGGTGGATCTCTATGCCCCAGTGCCTGTATATCTTATTTCCCAGTTACATGTAAAATAATAATAATAATGATAATAATATATTTTAAACATTTGATTTTAAACCTTTGAATTCCAGATTCATTCCCTTCCTCCCTTGTCACCCACCCTTACTGGGAAGATAAGCAATTCAATATAGGTTTTACATGTGTAGCTATGCAAAACATTTCCATAGTAGATATATTGTAAAAGACCGACTATATTTCCCTCCACTTCTCTTATTTGACTTTCAGAATCCTTCTTAAGGTCCTCTATGGCCTGTAACCAGCTCATGTGTTTTTTGAAGCTTTTGGTGCAGGAGTTCTGACTTCACTGTCCTCCTCCTGTCCCATACTTTGATCCTTTTTGTCCCCAAAATAGGAGTCTAATGTTGGATTCCTCTGTTTGCTTTGCTTCCCTCATTTACTCATGTTGCCACTCAATTACTTGACTTTTGGGCTTTTTGCCACAGTAGGACTCTGCCACCAGACAGGGGAGTTTTGTACCAAATGCTGGGGGAGTTTTCTCAGCTGCCAAAGGTATTAGTTGGGTGTCCTCTCTGAAGCCTCCACATGCTCTGGCAAGCTGGTCACACACCCCAGGACCTCCATCCTAGACAGTGATCCAGATCCAAGAAAGTTATAGCAAGAGCAATTACTCCTCAGACTGGTTGCTTGGTCCCCCTGAAAACTGTAGACCAGGAGCTAAAGCTGCACATGGTGATGGCTGCAGGGCCTCAGTGGCTTCTCCCTCCAGGGGATAAAGGCCAACTGTACTCCCAAACTACTGGATCCCGAAGTCCACACTGCACTGACCTCAGTTTGTCCTTAGCATCTATGGGTTGATAATTCTGGAAATGGCCACAGCTGCTGGTGATCTGAAGTCCTTCCAGCTGGCAGCTGGTCAGGCCTACCCTGGGGCTAAAACCTCTGGCTCATGTGGGGCTGGGGTTGGCTCCCAGAGTGCTCCCAGCTGCTCCCTGCTGGCCTGCCGGGCTATTTGTAGCCAGAGGTTAGCTTCTCTGTGTCATTTTGTGGATTCTGTAGCTCCAAAGTTTGTTCAGCCACTTTTTACATGAATTGGACATGGTGGGAGTGGGAACCATGTGGAAGCCCTGTTTCTACTCTGCCATTTTGACTCTGCACCCCCTCCCCCCGCAGTTTACTTTCTAGAGTCTTAATTCTCTTTCAGATGATGGCATCTGAACACACCTCTCTTGTTTCCCTTAAGTGTTTTATGCTCCTGAGTAAACCCTTCTTCCTTTATTTGTCCTTTATATGGCACAGTTAAGTGACACTCTCCCTCTTCCCCTAGTATGTGGGCTACTATATCATGGTTCAGCAGGTATCCTTTTTATATTATGGCTTCTTAATATGGATCACAGTACATCAGATGTGGGCCTACCAAGTTTAGAATGGACTGGGAACATCAGTGTTCAGGACTTTATACTTATATTTGTGTAATCAATGATTGTATTTGCTTTTTTGGTAGCCATATCACACCATTGACTTACACTGAGCTTTTAGTCAACTAAACTCCCTAAATCTTTTCACATGAAAGGCAACCAGCTGGAGTTTCATAAATTTGGAGCTTATAGACCCAGATACTAGTTTGATTGCATGTCAGTAAATAATGTGCATAGTTGTACAGTAGTTCTAAATCATCCACAGTCATCTCTCCTGTAGATTGATTGTAATGACTTTGTATTCCCGACCTGGCTTTCCTATGTTTCCACCCACTCCCATCCATCCCCCACCAACACTTTTATACAACCTCCCCCTTCCAGCAGCAGCAGATTCCCAAAGGTAATGACAAACAGCAGATTCCTGAAGGTAATGACAAGGAATTTTTAATATTACACTAAAGAAAATATAATTAGGAAGGGAGATATTTTCAGGGAAAATTGTCTTTGATGCATTCCAAAGCCAAATATTAATGATTTAGGGATTGTCTTTTGACAGGGATTTTCCACATCCAGTCCTCACCAAATTTAACATGAAACATTAAGAATCATGTACTTTTCACAGGTACTACTTGTAGTCCCTTTAGAAACAAGCAAAAGCCTTTTACACTGGAGACTAAATGCTCATAATATTCTTATGGTTCCTTCTTATTATTGAGAACTGCCCAGAAAATACCCCCATCTGGTCACACAAGGAAGTCGGGTAATTAATGCGGTGAGTGATGGATAGTGCCCTAAAGTTTAAATGTTTTAGGAGGATCTATCTTATTAACACTTTAAAACATGGGAGAATAATATCATTAATTTTGATTAATTCATTTGCTCTTAATATAGCTTTTAATTTGTAATTCTATGTGAATTACAATGTAATTTGGCATTAATTATACTAAATTGACTATAAGTCAGCCAATCACAATGGGAAATTACTCACAGCTGAAAGTAAAACTAAAAGCCTCCTTCAGAAAGGAAGAAGCTTATTTAAGACCAAGCAACAGTATTATAGGTATGTTCCTATCTCTGGAGAGGGCAGGGTATTGGGTCTTCCAAGAAAGTTACCATCAGTTAACAAGTTCCATTACTCTACACACTGCTGGGACTTTGAAGTAAAGTCTATATAAATTTAAAAATTAGCTAATAATGAAATAAATAAAAGCATCAATTGGCCTAATATTTGCCTTAGGGAATACTGAAATATCTTCCTGCTTTAGTAATTTTAAGTAAAATTCAGAATCCTGGGATGAATGTTAACTTGAAAGAATAATAATAATAATGATAGACATGAGAACTCACACTAAGTAAGTGTTTTAAAGAAAGCAAAATGTTTTGTATACATTATTTAATTTGATCAACTCAGGAGATATAGTCGCTATTATTTTATAGATTCAGGGAACCAAGGCTTGAGAGCTCAAGTAACTTGTATATAGCTTATGTTTAGGATCATATTTTAATTCGGGATTTCTTAACTCCAAGTTTCCATCCAACATTGCCATACAGTCAAGTCATTTGAAAAATGAGAAAACTGAAAACCAGAGTTGCAAACATCTAGTAAGTAGCAGAGTTTTTTTAGTTATAACCAGTCTTCTGTATTGTTACTCTTTCCTGTAGACTGCTGTATACTAGATTCCACATCCCTGAGGTACTAGGGATAGAAAGAGGCCTATTTATTCTGTTTTTTTTTTTGTTTGTTTGTTTTGTTTTGCTTTTAGAAGGGCAGTTGGGGTTAAGTGACTTGCCCAAGGTCCCACGGATAGTAAGTGTTAAATGTCTGAGGCCGGATTTGAACTCAGGTCCTCCTGATTCCAGGGCTGGTTCTCTATTCACTGTGCCACCTAGCTGCCCCATGCCTATTTATCCTTAATTCCTTTTCCCCAGGGTTATCTTTTAGGCTGTACTTTTGTTGGTCAACTGAAGATTATTGTTTTCTACCCACTTGTGCAACATATTCCTTCTTTTCACCCCTGGTTGGCATAAAGATGGTCAACATGGAAACTTTATCCTGGGTAAGGAGGAAGTCCTATGCTGTGAAAAGCCATCTCAGAGCTAATAAAATGCCCTTATTTTCTAAAGATAGAAGCAGTTTCTGTAGTGGGTGAGGCTTTGAAGAGTTTACTGTTCACAAGTAGGAAGTAAACCAAGCAGCTGAAGAAAATTCAAGCTTTGATACTTAAAATGCAATGCCTGGCACACAGTAGGCATTTAATAAATGTTTATTGACTGGAATGGAAGTAGAGGCTACATTAAGAGATGTATAATATCTAAAAAATGAGAGTCATAGTAATGTTATTCTCTGCTCTCTCAGACTACCTCAGAATTGTTATATTTCATTCTGGGCAACACATTTTAGGTTGGAAATTGATAAAATGACAAGCGTACAGAGGAAGGCAAAGGCAACCAAGGGTGTAAAGGGGTCTTGATACTGTACCATACAAGGATCAGCTAAGGGAATTAGGGATACCTATCCTGGAGAAGAGGAGGTTTAGCAGGGACCAAGATAGCCATCTTTAAGTATTTGAAAAGGACTGTCATGAGAAAAAGATATTAGACTTACTCAGTTTGACCTAGAACTAGAACTAGAAACCGTGAGTGGAAGTTGCACATGCCTGGGTTTTGCCTCACTGTCTCTAAGAGGAATGGGCTGCCTCATAGGATGTAATGGAATGGAGGCAACACCAGCCGCCAAGCAAAGCCTGGATGTCTAGTTGCTGGTGGCTGTTATAATACTTTGGTCATACTCTGATCTCCCATCCAGCTCTAGGATTGTGTGATTATGTCATTGGAAAACAGTAGGAAAATAGGGAGTGTGTCCAACTTGTAGGGTAAGTGTCTTCCTTTGGGAATGGTTTCTAGGTAATTCATATTACAAATACAAATGTATTTTGCATAAAGTATATTTCAGATGTAGGAAATAATGTAATGCATTTTTGCATATCCAGGGTCACTAAGCACTGTTTTGTTTTTTCCCCAGGTTATGTCCCTCAAATTCTTTGTGAGCCTTTTGGCCCTCCTAAATGAGAGCTTCCCAAGAGGGAATAAATTTTGCCACTATGTAGAAAATTTCAGGCTGTTTTTAATCAAGTTTTTTTTCTTTCCTTTCACTTATTTATATGCTATATTATTCCACCTAACAATATATAGCAAATGCAAAGAACTAGATTTACTTAATTTTCTATACCACGGAGTTTTGCCTCTTTCACATGTGTAGCCAGGCACACAAATAACACACACACACATACACACACATATGTAACATACACATATTAATCTCCTCAGTCAGGCTCCCCTTTGTTTCGCTACACTGACCTGAATGATAATATACCGTAGAGACACATAATTGGCTGGGGATTTAGTACACGAGGAAGGTTCCTGCTTCACGCATATATTCTAGCCTGCTTTTAATTTTTCCCCCTCAAATGATATTCACTGCCCTGGAGTTTGAGTAAACTGCTTGAACACAGTTGGGTCAAGGGCTTCTATTTGCTAACTCTGACACAAAAGGGCTTTAGAAGAAAGATGATTATAGAATTTTCTTCCTCTTCCTCTGCAGCTCCATCTCCATGCCAAAGTAACCTGATGGAAACCCGGTACTTCCTTATTACTTATAGTTTGTGGTGCGGCTTTTGCCTATTAACTACAAACAGTCTCTATTTTGATTGTCTCTCTGACAGCCTGAGTAAAAGGGACCCTTAATGTGACATTCTTAATGACATTAAGAATTTTGTGCAAGGGAACTAAGAGCAGAAATAAATATAGTGGTTAGGGCCAAACATTTACAGGCTATCTTTGCCCATCAATTTTATCTTCTCTCATCATGGAGAATGTGAGCTGTGATAAATGGGCCTGCTAATCAAACTGCACTGAAAGGTTAGGTCATTTGCACCCTTTTTAGTCATTTTGTGCTTTTCAAGAGTGAATTTGTTAAAATTATGCTGAATATCCACTTGGAGCCTCAGCGGCTAACCCTACCTGTGTTTTATAACTCTGCACTGTCAGAACTCATAATAAGTCAAACATTCTTTCGGAGGTACTCATAAGGGAGGAAAAAAGCCCCCGCAAATTTAAGAGTAATTTCAGATTGTAAATGAAAAGGAGAGGCACGACTGTTCATTTGCACCAATCATGCCTTCCTTTCATCTGCTCTGATTAGGCCTGGTGCGGTTTCATCAAACTACTCCATCACGGAGCTGTCACTCCAGCCGGCTGTTGATTGAAAACAATCAGGGCTCTGATGGCACAATTATTCTGACCCTTTAACTAGAGGCTGCTGTGATAATGAAAGGTTGATTATGATAGTTTGTGCCTCTTTCAGTTTGCCAAGAAGGTTAATTTGGGCATCAGACGGATGTTTAATGGGCGCTTGCTGGCTACACTGAGGTAAATGAGAACGTGCAGTCTTCGATATTGCACGGATATAGTTTGGCTGTCAATCATTGTCATTTGGAGTTTGTGCCTCACACTCTGGAAATCACATTTTATTTTTTCCTTGGGATTTAATTTATTCTGTGCCCCGAGGAAGTTCTTTCACTCGGTGACCTTCACAGCAGCTTTCTCTGCCTTTTTTTTTTTTTCAAATGGAGCTCAAAGGCACAACACATCTAGGAGAGAATTTTTCTTTCATTTTCACTTAAAAATGGAAACTTTAAAAAAATCTCTCCTTATCACTGCCTTCCAATAGAAAAGCCAATGTTTTTTCTTTGCCTTTTGCAGTAATGGTGTACCAATGAAAGGGATGCTTTGGCCAGTTTGCACATTCAGTGGCACACATACAGCTGACTAGCAGTAGTTAGGAAACTACCTCCAAGCTCAGCCAACTCAAGATGGGCACATCTGAGTCAAGAATGAGGTTTGTGGGACATTGTTTTCCTTGGCCCCTCTCTCCCAATTGTGGCAGGTCTACAGCAGCTTGACTCAGTGAACATCATCTTATTCCTTTTCTTGTTCTCTTATGAAGTGTGAGAGAGGGAGTTGAGATAGGGAGCTAGTTATTTGGTTGCAGATTCATTGATATTATTAATATTTACAAATTTCAGGTCATGTAAATTCTGTGCATAATTTTGTAGCTATTTGATTCATGGAATAAAAGAGATGCAGGTACCTAGTAATATTTTTATAATGTGTAGCTCATTACAATCCTGTTTTATGCATATAATTTTTTTAATTGCTGAAAAAGTCAGGGGAGGGGGGGCAGAAGCATTTCCTTTTATCTCCACCCACTATATTGGTCTTATCTGAGGGTCAGAGGCATTTTCCCCCAGAATTTTCAGAATGAAATGTTTAGCTGCACATTTCCACAATCCGTTATCCATTTTGCCCTATGGGGCATTTGTAAAACAATTAAGAAGATAGGTTATAGGGGGACAGCAGTCTCATGAACATATTTCATCAAAGATGCTCTTTTCAGCTTATTTCTTTGTTGCTCTTTTCCAAATACCATCCTTAGTTGTTTTTCCCTATATAATTTTTGAATCTCATTCAGAGTAAGAGCCATTAGGTAATGTTTCACCCTCACCTGCAGCAGTCTCCATAAATGAATTAGTCATTTCAGGCAACAGCTGCTTTAATTCAGACCTTCTCCAGGTAACAGCCTTTGTAACTTTGTGTGATCAGAAAAAAAGCAATATTACTGTGCATAAGCAAATTTGATAACATACCATGAGACCACTAATGTCTGTTTTTGCTTAGCTCTATGGAAAACTCAGATGAAATTGCCCTCAGGAGTTCCTGGAATTATTGTCAATACTCTGTTGTGTATTGGTTTTTGTGTAGGCAATGGGAGGTAGGAAAATGATTAGGGGAGAAATAGATCAGTGAAGAATTTTTGGTCTTTAGAAAAATGGTGTGACTTTATTTTTAGTTTTAATACAGACCTGTGGTGCTTGTGATAATGAATGATGTCACATAGGTGGTCTGACCATGTGCATTTGATGAATCATGAGATTAAAATAATTTAGTTCAGTTCAGTTCAGTTTGACAGATATTTGTTAAGCATGTACTGAGTGCTAGGCACAGTGCTAGCAGCTGGAATTGCAAAAATGAAAATGACATGGTTCTTGGCCGCAAGGAACTTCCAATCTAAGATGAAAAACATTAGATTCTGCTACCAGCTTGCTGTGGGACATTTTCAAGTCACTTTATCTTCCATATACATGATACAATTTGTTGTTTTTTAAAGAATTCAAGCTGCTCACACCGAGAAATACAAAATGACAATTATTTTATCAGACTGAATATATTTGGGGATATCGGTTATTGTAGAATTCTCGTTTTTAGTATTACAGAAAGATGTCTAGTGATTATTCAGTACACATACGTCTTGTTATGTGAGCAAGGATTTAATAATTTTTTTCAAGAATGTTTTAGTTTCAGGTCATGTGCCTGTGGAGGGATAATCTCTAGGCACTATTATACATGCTTACCTACCAAGGGAGGCCTATTCATGTTAAGCCCACCCCCAGCTCATCATCAGAAACATTTTTAAGCTCCTACATAGTCAGGTTTGGGGTTTGCTTTTGATGTAGTAATAAAGTTTTAGGCTTACTCAAAAAAAAAGATGAATATAGTAGAATATATTGTTTATGCTACTTGATATGTGATCTGTTTCTATGTAGTATTAATAAAAGCTGAATATTAGATAATGCTTTGATAGTGTTTTCTAAGAAAAGACGAAAAGAGGTTTGACCGTTGAATATATTTTCCATATGCAGTTCAACATGAGAAACATTCACTAAATTCCTATTCTAATGTCTTAAGGGGTGAAGAGACAAAGGCAAAAAAAAATGAAATAATTCCTACCTTGGAAAAAACTTATATTCTTATTGGGTTGGATGTATGACAAACCACACCAATTATTAAATATAAGGTAATCTGAGGAGGGAGAGATCAACAATAAATAAAATTATTAGAGAATGCTTCAAGAAGGAAGAAGCAGGTGATATGATCTGTAAAAGGAAGATTAAGGATTCCATAAGGCAAAAAGGAGAGACTGTTCTAGGCTTGGGAATCAGTCTGTGTGAATGTAAGGAAGCAGGGAAATATTAGGTTTGAGAAAAAAAACTAATAGTGTTATTTGGCAAGAACTTAGTGTGTGTGAAGGAGAATAATATGAAATAAGGTTAGATATGTTGTTTGTAGCCCTGTTGTAGAGAACTTTAAAATTTAAGCCAGGATAAAGAGTTTGTAATATATCTTATAGACACAGGGAGTCATTGAAGCTTTTTTAGCAGGAGAGTCAAAAACCTCAAAACTCAAGGAGAGTTTGTGACAGCTTTGTGTAATGAATTGGAAAAGGGAGAGACTAGAGAGAGGGAGATCAATTAGAAAGCTTTTCAGTAATCTAGGTGAGAGGTCATGTTGAATGCCTAAATTAATGTGATATCTATATATAAGAAAGATGAGTCATACAATGGAGGTAAAATCAACAGGAGTTGGCAACTGATTAGATGTTGAGGAAGGAGGGAATAATCAAGGAGGATTATGATCCTGGGTTATTGGGAAGATGTTAGTACACTAAGCAGAAATAGGGAAGCTTATGTTTAAGGGAAAAGATGATGGATTTTGTCATGGAAATGTTCAGTTGGAGATGATCATGGAACATTCAGGTGGAAAGATTTAACAACCTATTGGAGTGTTGGAGAAGAGGACTTGAGTTCAAGACAATATACATGTATATATATATATATATATATATATAAATACAAATACATTTATCTATATCCATATTATACATGTACATATATACAGTTAGGAATTATCTCTATAGAAATAATCACTGAATCCTTGGGAGGTGATGGTATTAACAAAGATTGGGGAAAGAGAAGGGCACTGAAAAGAGAATCTTAGGAAGACTCGTGTTTGGAGGTAAGATATCAAAATCAAGCATTCTTAACTATTTTGTCTCCCCCTTTATCTAATTATTGAAGCCTATGGACCCCTTCTCAGAACAATATTCTTAAATGCATAAAAGAAAATACATAGGATTATAATTATATTGAAATACAGTTATCCAAATTAAAAAAAAAAAAAGGGAAATCACAGAACTCGGGTTAAAACCCCCTGATATAGATGATAATCTAACAGAGGTGACTGAGAAGTGGTCAGACAGTTAGGAGAAGAATCAGGAGAAAATACTGTCATGAAAACCAAAGATATGGGATAGTCAGCAGTGCCAAGACCTTCAGAGAAGTAGAAGAGAGTGAAGGGAATAACAGAGTACTGGATTTAGCAGTTGAGATAATTGGTAACTTGAGAGAACAGTTTCAGTAGTGTTGAGGCAGGGGAAAAGGAAATGGTTTGCAAGAGTTTGAAAAGAGGTAAGTGTGTGTCAGCCAGTAGATTTATTGAATGTATATAATTTTTTCTAGGAATAGGGTAGGGAAAGTCAGATGAAATAGGGCAAAATATTTTAGACAAAATATTGTAGACATATCAAGGATTAGTTGTGGGTGTTCAGTGAACAGTAGATTTTGCTACCAGAGTCATATATTACATAGTTTCACAAATAGCTCAAGATGATAAATTATACCAGGGGTGGGGAACCTGTGGACTTGAGGCTACATATGACCCTCTAGGTCCTTAAGTACGGCCCTTTAACTGAATCCAGTGGCCACACATGAGGACCTAGAAAGCCACATGTGGCCTCTAGGCCGAGGGTTCCTTGTCCCTAAATACCCGTATACACCTTGATGGTCCAGTAGACAGGGTGCTGAACTTAGATTCAGGAAAACCTGAGTTTGAATTGTGCCTCAACCATTCACCAGCTCTGTGACCATAGGCTGAATTTCTTTGAATGATTACGAATCCCATTTTGGAAGCCTGCATTTTGCCAGGGCTTGACACAATCACTGAATTACATTCATAAATAGAAGCATTTGGAAGACCTCATGATATAATCATGTGTTATCCCTCCTTCATTTGACCTTTACCTTGGATATCCATCATGTCAGAGGAAACATTTTTGAAAGGCATAAAGTTCTATGATTTTTGCCTCACTTGATAGTAATAATCAAAGGGTTGTTATACAAAGTTGTATAAATAATATAGTAGTAATAATAAACAATGCTAATAATAGCTAGCATTTGTTTAGTGTCTGCTATGTACTAGGCACTTTGCTAAAGACTTTACAAATATTATCTCATTTGATCCTCATAACAACCCCGGGAGTTAGATACTACTATTATTCCCATTTTCCAGTTGAGGAAACTGAGGCAACCAGGTTAAGTGACTTGCCTAAGCTTGTAGAGCTAGTAAGTATAATAAGCGGAATTTGAAGTCAGATTTTCCTGCTGCAAAGAAGCCTTTAAAGTTGTCTCATATTCTTCTACATCATTTTTAAAAATAAACACTATGCATAATGGAAACTTATATTTTCAGCACTTTTTAGTCTGTTGTGTGACTGTAAATAGGTTGTGTTTTATAGAATATCATTTATGAAAACTTGACTATTCCCTTCTCAAAGTGCCTTTAATGGAAATGTAGATAATTTTCCCATAAATTCTGTATAGATGTGAACATAAACATATGGGACAGTAGTTGCTAATACACTCTTGATCTCCCTGTTAAATAGTAGTACCATCTATTATTTTTTCCTAATCCTTCAGTATCTCCCCTCTTGCAGGTATCTTGAAAATCAATCCCTCAATGATCTTAAAATCACATGTGGCTTCCCGTTATGGAGGAAATGATAATGAATAATGAATAATGAATAATTTGTATGGGTTAGCTACTCATCCTTTTATAGTGGTTTCCAGAGGGCAATGTGAATTTAAACTAGTAAGAAGAAAAAAAATAGTGCATATTCTTATCTTCTCAAAAAAATTTATATTTTTCAATTGTTTTATACTTTTTTCTCCTTAATAGTATTTTTCCAATTACATGTAAAGATAGTTTTCAGCATTCATTTTTATTTTTTGCTTTTTGGAGGGGGGAAGTAGGACAATTAGGGTTAAGTGATTTGCCCAACATGGCTAGTTTGTGTGTGTGTGTGTGTGTGTGTGTGTGTGTGTGTGTGTGTGTGTGTTAAGTGTCTGAGGTCGCATTTGAACTCAGGTCCTGCTGACTCCAGGGCCAGTGCTCTATTTACTGTGCCACTGTGCATTCATTTTTGCAGAATTTTGAGTTTCAAATTTTTCTTCCTTCCTCTCTTCCCTCCCCCCTCCCCAAGACAGCAAGTAATCTGATACAGGTTCTACATAATCATGTTTAAATATATTTCCATATTAGTCATGTTGGGAAAGAAGAAGATATACATTTAAGAAGATTATACATTTAAACTGTATCACTTAATCTCAGATAGTTTGAATTACAATGGGAGACTGTTAAAGAAAATCATGATGTTAAAATTGTTTTCACATGTAATTGTGGGAAACATAAAATATTATTTTAAAAGAAAATAATTAATTTTCATTTCTTATTTCATTTTCATCTCCATTTTTTTCCTAGTTAGCTAAGAGTCAATTTACCTAATTTCTATTCAGATAAAAAAGGAATTTACTTTATGGTGATGCTTCAGTTAACATGATTTTTTGGGCAGTAAAATAGTCCCAAGAAAAATCTTCATGAGCCATGCAGAGAAGAATTTAGAAATTTCAGGTGACTATTGACAGAATTACTTAAGTTCATAACTTGGATGTGTCCCTTGGCTAGTTGAAAGTAAAGGTAAAATGGAAAAACTTAAATTGAACTGATGCTGAGTGAAGTGAGCCGAACCAGGAGAACCTTGTACAGAGCAACAGCAACATTGTGCAGTAACAACTATGATAGACTTAGCTCTTCTCAGCTACACAATGATCCAAGACAGTTCCAACAGACTTGTTATGGAAAATGCTATCCACATCCAGAGAACTATGGAGTCTGAATGCAGATCGAAGATACTATTTTCCCTTTTTTGTTTTTTCTTTCTCATGGTTTTCCCCTTTTATTCTGATTCTTCTTTCACAATATTACTAATGTGGAAATATGTTTAACATGATGGTAAATGTATAACCTATGTCAGATTGCTTGCTGTCTTGGAGAGGGAAGAGGGGAAGGAGGGAGAAAAATTTGGAACTCAAAATTTTACAAAAATCAGTGTTGAAAATTGTCTTTACATATAATTGGAAAAAATACTGCTCAGGGAAAAGTGTAAAGGTAAAGAGAACCCAGTTAAAGGAAAAATTATAATGACTTCAGGGTTTGTCTTTTGTATCCCTAGTCTCCCCTTTGTCTATTTTTTCTTTCTTGATGGAATACCCTTTTTCCATTTCAGAAATCCAATGCCTTTCTGATCTTTTTAACTCCTTTTCTGTTATCAAAGCAGAAAAGAATCTGATATTCACATTTTATGCTTGTTTTATGATTGCACTTCAACATGTATCAGGTTAGTTCATCTGTTTTCTTAATTACACATCTCCGACTTTGAAATGAAAGACTGTGTCTCCTGTTAAAGTCATTTAAAGCATCACTCAGCAGGTGAGCGGACATGCAGTTAGAGAAGGGATGGAGCGTCTGAAATCATAGTAGGCCCGTTCACAAGATTACTTCTTAATCCATTCAAGGTGATAAGAGCCGGACGTTGGAAGGAATGAGGGGATGCTAGATTTAGAGCTGGAAGGAACATGGAAGCCATTGACTCCAGCGCCTTAATTTTACACGTGTAGAGCCAGGCAATTTAAGTAAATTGCCCAGGGTTGCACTGGGGAGCTAGGAAGAGAAGTGGGATTGGAAGGTGAGTTTCCCGACTCTAAAATCAGTGCTCCTTCCATTATGGGTGATTTGGAGAATTTCCCTGCAGGAATTCTGTAATAATGCTAGAAAAGAGGAGCAAGAAACTTACTTGTCTGTACCTGTTGAAAGCTTATTTCTGAGAATTCCTAAGGGTGGAAAACCTGTGGCCCTTTGTTACTTCATCCACCACAGAGGGCTGTTCCCCTCTTGTCTTTCTCCCTTACCCCATCACCTGGCCTAGTTTAGTCTCTGAACCTATTCTAAACAAGTTACCATAGGGGATACTCTTCAGTCTTTTGCCTTTCCCCTTTGGCCCTGAGTAGCCACAGTGCCCTGACAGTGAAGGTGTAGGGACACCTGCCACCACTAGGAAAAGCCTCCCCTGGCTTTTCCTTTTGTTCACTTTCTCAAATTAGAATATCAAGAATTTATCCTGACTGACTGCTCATATAGCTTAGATGGGATGGGAATCATCAGTGCTTTTCTTTTTAGTGAGATGGTGGATGCTTACTATCTGCCCTGGCATTGCCTCCTAAGGTTCTCTAGGCCATGCTCTGAAGACATTGCTGTCTGATGGACTGGCCTAACTTCTAAAACTTCCTTGCTTTACCATTTCCCTCTTGGCTACACTCTTGGGACTTCAGGTTTTTTCATTTGTTTTGTGGTTGAATTTTCTTTTATATATTGTTTCAATTACTTAGAGTATAAGATTATTAAAAGCAATAACTGACTTGATTTTTCTGTTTCTATCCATGCCCTTGGCACATAGTAAACATTTAATATATGATTTTTAATTTATTCATTCATTCATTCATTCCAGGATATGGTTTTTTACTTTTTTTCTAGCATAGGTCTTTCTGACACATCTTCTTTATTCAAGTTTATCATTTTGTCCCTTTTCTGGCTAAACATGTTACCCTTCAAGATACACGCTCTTATGTTTTCTAGCATATTTTAAGTTACTATGGCTATTACTGGATGATTTTTTCCCTCTACCATCTCCCTCTAATCTGAATCTGAAAACTCTCTGGTTCTAAAAAGTATCCCCATGCTTAAGTTATTTCTATTTTCTGTGATGTTTCTGGCAGAAAAGAGTCATTGAGGTGCATCCCACTTCTTATTGGAAGCATATTTGTCTTTGGGTTTCAGATAGTTTCTTACCTTAGATCATTCTACTTTAAGAAATTTGATGAACATTTAAAGTCTTTCAGAGGGACTTTTTAGAGTGATTGTCCTACCTTTCTTTAAAAAATTCAGACAACCAACTTTTTGAATCTAGATTGGTCACTATAAGACCATCAGTGAACTTCAAAGTCCACCATAGAATTGTTTGTTTGAGGCATTTCTCTGATTTGATTATCTAGACCATTTTAGGATGGTCAGATTATTCACAAATAAAAAAAGCTTTCAAAAGCTTATTTCTTTATGAGGAATATGTCTGTAGATGAATACACTATTTATTTTTATTGTTATATTAATTCATAAAGAAATAAACAAAGGCTTGATGCTCACAGGATGCTTTAGGGCATGTTTAGAAATTAAATAGTTTTTTTAACCATAAAATTCATAAGTGGAACAGTAATATTTAAAAGACTCATGGGAAAATGATCTTTTGTGTGTCTGAAATATAAACCAAAATAGGTTTTCTCAATCCCAGGTTGAGAGATTAAATATTTCCATCTGGGAAATTTTTTTCCCATTCCCAGATGCCATGAATGAATATTGTAGGAAGTATAGAGATTTGTCAACAAAAGGTCAAACCCTTGAATTATGTTTACATGGAAACAGGTAAAACTAGGAAGCTTATGAAGTGCTGTAAAGTCTTTATTTTATATCTAGTCAACTAATTGCATTGTTTTTTTCCAACTAAACATGTAGGCTGTGCTTACAAGTTATAGAATGATAAATTAAAAAGTAAAGAACTCAATCAACTAATTGTTAAGTCTTCTAGTACCAAACAACCAGCTTCACTATTCTTCCCTTTCCCATTGAAATAATTTTGAGAAGTAGGAAACATATTGTAGTAGAAAGATTTCTGCAGTTAGGAGGCCTGGGTTCAAATCTTGTCTCTTTCATAGACTGTATGATGTTGAGCAATTCATTTGATCTCTTTGGGAGTCAGCTTCCTCTTTTATTGAGCTGCAGTTTGGGATTAGATGATATCTAAGGTCCCTTAGCGCTAAATCCTAAAATGATGAGCAATATAAGACAATGAAAAGAGCACTACCTTGGTCCCAGCCTTGGTTCGTGGCTGTTCCATTACTACCTGTGTGACCTTGGGCAAGTCATTTAACCTCTATGGGGACTTACTTTCCTAATCTGTAAATTAAATGGACTTGATAAGATGACATTTCAGATTCCTTCCAACTTGAAAACTATGATTCTAGGCTATTTTGACATTAGGTAGTCACTTTTAAAGGCATATGTTTAGACCAGGTGCTCTTAACCTGGGGTCTATTAACTTATTAAAAAAATTTTTGGTAAGTGTATTTTTGTATAGTTGCTTTCCTTTGTAATCTTCTGCATTTTATTTAGTGCATTAAAAAAGTATTATCATAAGGAGTCTGTAGGCTTCTTCATACTGCCCAAGGGGTCCAGTGAAGCAAACAAAGGTTAAGCTCCTTTGGTTTAGACCAGTGGTGTCAAACTCAGAGAGAGCCAGGGATCATTAAATAAATGATTCCTGGAGATCTCATACTGATTTTGTTTTAAAATGTAACATTATCTATGTTTTGTTGTATTTTTATTTAGTTTGTTAAATGACCCCAGTTGCATTTTAATCTGGTTCAAGCCATACTCAGAAGTGTTTTGGGCCACTTATAGTCTGTACTTGACACTTCTGGTTTAGACTCTCTTTGAAAGTAGGTTGAAATGAAGTTAAAGAACGGTAGATCATGCTACTGTATGGGATGTTCAGGGAGGACTGGCACCACTAGTGTGAGGGCTTGCTCAGCCCTTTTCAGGGCTCTACCTTTGGTGTCTACCTGGCACACAACTCTCAGCTGTGACTTCAAGAAGCTCTGGCATGGACAGTGGCCATAACCCGCTTAAACTGTCTTGGCAGATGGGCTAAACCAGGTTGAGGGCAACAAACAGGTCTTAGACCTGTTTGTGAGTCAGGGAGGTGTGTACGCCAAATGTGTGAAGATGTCCCCTGGTGGAATGGGTAGATGAGAACAATGTGTCCCAATGATCATGAAGGTGACTGAAGCAGGCTCTGTGAAGCACTTAGAGCTTGGTCAGACATCGAAGACATCAAGGTCATCCACTGTGTCTGGGGGCATCACTAGTCACTTTTGTCCTGCTGCTGAACTTTGATGACTCTGGAAGAGAGAGTATGGCTGATTTTGTGCAGCTCTGCCGTACTTAAATCCAATTCACTTATGACTCACAATATTACACTGTGATGTCATTGATCTCTTAGAAAGTGAAGAACAAACAACAATAATGTTGGTATGAGGTTCAAAGAATTTCTATGGATTGACACAATGGAGCATACTCTTGGTAGCTTTGCTGGTGTAGGTTTTATAAAAGGATGCATGGAGAATGAAAGCCATTAGCAGTCTGTAGGAGGCCTGCAGTCAGAGCTTTCCTGCTTAGTTCCCCTATACCCAAGAATGCCCCATCTCTTGGTAATATGGTGGTCATCACTAAGAGTTTAAAGAGATCCGGATTTATGTTGAGTTGAGAAAACCTCTCCCTTGTGGATATTTGTGTTGAATATAGTCTTTGGGAAGTAGTTCACAAGCATAAAGTAGATGATAAGGCTCAGCACAATCCAGGTGGTGGTGTTGACCTTTCAGAGTAGTTTCTCTTAGCCCTTGGAAAATAACTGAGGTCCAGTATCCGTTATTTTTCAATAATGGAAGCTATAATGGCTCCCAGTATGGGCGTACTTTTATAACAAATGCCTATCCTGGAAGAATCAAATACGAGGAATAACTGTATTTTAGGCTTAGAAATTGTATGGAAACCACAGCAGAAACAAAACAAATATTCTTTAATACTGTGTAAAATTTGTTCTGCCTAGGTGTGGTCCACAGTATGTCAGCTGGGGCTGTGGGGTTGGAAAGAAAACTAAGAGTTTCAACATAATTCAGCCTCTCACTACAGGGCAAGAAAACAGGCATTTATTTACTAAGTACCTACTGTGTTCCAGGCTAAGCAGTTTTTCTAATTATTATCTCATTTGATCCTTACAATCCTGTGAGGCAGTTTCTATTAACATCCCCACTTTACAGATGAGAAAACTGAGGCAAACAGAGTTTTAGTGACTTGCCCAGGGTGACACAGCTATTAATTGTCTTGGGTCCAATTTGGACTTAGGTCTCCTGACCCCAGTCTCACTAGCCTATCCACTATATTGTTGTTCATTCATTTTACTCATGCTCGACTTTTCGTGACCCTATTTGGGGTTTCCTTGGCATAGTTGCTGGAGTCATTTGCTGTTTCCTTTTCTAGCTCATTTTACAGATGAGGAGACTGAGTTAAGTATCTGAGGCAAGATTTGAACTCAGGTCTTCCTGATGCCGGGCCCAGCAGTTTATCCACTGTGTCATCTAGCTGCTCTATTCATGATGCCATTTAGCAGAAGGCAAGCACACATGCTAATACAGAAGCGTAAGATTTTCACCTTAAGCCACTTTATCTTTAGAGCGATAGCCAAGTTTATCATACAGGGTCCTGTAATCTATATAGTTCTCTCTAATCACAATAGTTAACACAGCACCAAATAATTTTCTTTTAATTTCCACTTTTTTCTCTCCTCATCTTTTAGCTCTGTTCTAATAGTACAGAAAGTACTATACACTGATGTGCCTGCCATGAGGTTAAGGGTGTCCTAGAGCCACCTTGTACCACTTCACAAGTTCTGATTAGGAGATTTTCAGTGTGAGCATTTATACCTCAGAAATCAGCAAGGGTTACAAATCAGGCCTTGACTTATTGTTTTGTTGATTATCTAGACTTAAGAAAGTGATAAAGAAAATATCACTTATGCAGATTAAACTTAAAAGTGTGTTGCACGTACAATTTTTTTGAAAGCCAACTTTTAAACACTAGCCATCAATCCTACCCCCTCCACATGAATGTCTTTTACAGGTGGGTAGTGGATTCTAATGCTTCTTCTCCCTCCCTACCTCCATGATACAGTAATTCTCTCCTTAGAGGTATAATACTCCTTGTAAGGAAATCATTCAGTCTCTATTTAAACATTCATGTTAATGGAGAGCTCACTACTTGTCAAGGTAACCCCACTTTATATTTAGGAAATTCTTGCTTATATCAACCTAAAATCCAATGTAGTATAACATGCAGTGCAGATTACATTATTTTATCATCACCCAACATTTTATATGGAAATAGTCCTTTGTAATCTGATTTATATTTGAATTTCAGTTTAGCTACTTGCTACCTCCAGAAAAAGAGAAAGTTTGACTAGGTGATGGTCCCATCCTACTCTAAATACAATGGCATTAATTCTCTAAACTGAGTTTCTGTTGATTCAGTCTAGGGTTGAATTCACATTTTGAGCAACCACATAACTATTGACTTGTCATCTTTTCCATGTAGACTGCTTTTTAGCTATGTCTCCTCCATGCTGTATTTGTGCAGTTGATTTTTTGAACCAATATGTAGGACTGTACATTTATCTGTTCCTATTACATTTCCCTGTTTGTTTTAGTCCATTGTCCCCACCTGTCAAGATCTTGAATTCTGATTTTGTCATACAGTCTATTAGCTAGTTATCCCTTCCTACTTTGTGTCATCCATAAAATTGATAAGTATGCCATCTTTGTTTTCAAGTCACTAACTTTAAAGAAAGGTGACTATGGGACCAAGGACAGAGCAATGCCATTCCCTCCAGGTTTATGTTGATCCATTTATCAGCATTCCTTCAGCTCAAGACTAATCCACTTAGCTTTAGTCTCATGCATCTTGTCCACAAGGATATCATGAGGGCCTTGTCAGATACTTAACTAAAATCCAGATATATTTTACTTATGATATTAGCCATTCTAATCTTATTTTAAAAGAAGGAAAAGGAAATGAGGCTAAGTTTTCTTGACTTATAGGATCATCCATCCAGAGTTGAGACCTCAAAGATCATCTAATTTAACCTTAACATTTTATAGATGAGGAAACTGAGTCATATAGAATGTAAGTGACTTTGCCAGGGTCACACAGGTAATAATCATCATCAGTGGGATTCAAACCCTGCTCCTCTGAATGCAAAACCAGTATTATACCATACTACTTCTTACTTGTTTTGAGTAAGCTTCTTATTTTTTTTCCTAATGATTCCCACTTCCCTTTCCAAATGTTTACAACCTATTATATAATCTGTTCTAGACTATTTCCAAGGAGAGGGGTCAAGCTTACTGACATTTATGTAGTTTTGAGACTTCATATTTCTCTTCTTTTTAAAACATCATTTGTTTATCTCTGGTTTTCTAGTATGTCTCTAATCCCTATCATTCTTCAGATTACTGACCACAATTCCATAATTAGATCTTTATGTTCTTTCTGTGTTTTGAAACTTGAACTCCTTTAAAACACTTTTATTTTAATTAATTTTTATTTTATTTTATTATTGTCTTGATTCCCCACTAATGATATTTATTGCACCCTTCCTAGTCTGAGGATCATTATTTGATAGAGAAGTGGAAAGAAAAATTCAAGGGGAGTAGTAGTTCAGCTTTCTTTCTGTCATTAATGGTGTAGTATCAACTCGGAGGGAGGTGTCTAATGGAACGGCCCAGAGATCTCTGCTTAGCCATATACCGTTTCGCTTTTTTTTTTTATCAATAACTAACTGAAAGGCCTTATTAGATTTGTTGATGATGCAATGCTAGGAGGAACTAAAAATGACCTACCTAAGTTAGGTAAGTTTTAGTTGTCACATTTGCAGATGATATAAAAAGTATAAAAGACATAAAATTATATAAAAGACATAAAAGTAGAGAAATACTTTCATCAAGATCTTGATAGGCTATAATTTTGATCCAAATCTAATAAGGTAAAACTTAATAGGGACAAATCTGAGTTATTCCATTTAGGTTTAAAAAATCAAACATGATGGGGGTATATATGGCAAAAATAGCTATTCCTCTGGGAAAAGATACAAGCATTTTGGTAGATACAAATGAGCTCAACATGAACCTGCATTGTAATGTGGATGCCCCCCACAGCTAAGCAGTACTGAGAAAGTAGTAGCATTTAGAAAGTGGGAGGTAATAGGTCTTCTATGCTCTTTTCTGGTCTGACCACAGCAGCAGGATAATGTTTAGATCTGGGCACAACCTTTTAAGAAGATTGTTTATAAACATGAGCATTTTCAGAGTAGGGTTACTCTGATGGTGAAAGGCCTCAAGATCTTGCTACATGAGGATTTATTGAAAGAACTGGATAAATTTCACCTGGAAAAGAGAAGGCAGGGTGAACAATGATATCTTGACTTGACTACAAAATATTTGAAGGGCTGTCCTGTAAAAAGGGGATCTGACTATTTTTTCTGCTTAATCCTAGAGGGCAGAACTAGAAATAATGGGTAGAAGTTGCAAAAAGCTAAAAGAAGACTTAAGGCAAGGAAAAAACACCCCAAATTTCCTAATAATTAGACCTATCCATAGAGGAATGGTTGCCTGAAAAGACAGTGGGTTCTTCCTCACTGAGTTGACCGTTAGTGAGGTAAATCATAGAAAACATTCTTGTTCAAGTGTGGTTGGGACTTGATGGCTTCTGAGGTCCCTTACAATTCTGAATGTCTGTGAGGTGGCACGTGGTGGAAGGTGGTCATAAATGAGATTCTTTTTTTCAGATATGGGTCGGACCAGATGGCTGGTCAGGTACATTTCACTTCTGAGATTTTTATGACCTGTCAAGATTACACCATATACTGAGCTACCATTTTCCTTGTCTTCTCATCACAAACACATTTTTTTCCTCCTGAATCTTTTTTGAGGTTCTGCTCATTCTGGGCTTTTATCTCTTATTTACATTATTCTTCTAGATCAGTGTCTTTCACCTCCTTCCACCCTTGGCTACCTGCCTCTCTTTGAATCTTTTAGAGATCCCAATTTTGAAAAAAAAAAAAAAAGAGCACCTCAGGGCCCTCCTTGGGCAGCCACATTGGACACTTGAGCTGCTTTGTCCTTTCTTTCGTTGTTGGGATCATTTGTGAAAGAATTTAATTTTTAAGAGCTTCTCATCCCCCTTGAGCTACTTTGCCTTTTAAAGGAGTACTTACCAGGACGAAGCCAAACGAATGTTTTGCTCTGTAGTCCTGCTGTGTACAAATGGTCAGATGGGGGAGACTGGTATGCACCATTGAGAAGGAATTTTCAGTATGTTGTATATATCTGATGAATTATTCATATGTTTTACTCAAATGTGCTAAGACCAAGGATGATTTTCATTATCTCTAGAATATGGTTGGGGGGTAAGGAGAGAAGAATATATTTCATGTCTCCTATTCATAAATCTTCCTATTCTTTCCTCTTTGCCAACACAAAGACCTTTATGTACTAGGCCTGAGGATGAAATTTTTTTCTTTTAAAATTTTTTAGGGATGTAAATTGTAATCCACAGTGTAATTTGTCAGATATTTGTGTTTTACGTAAGGACCCATTTGACATTCTAAAACTATTTTAGGACAGTGTTATCAGAGATTTGGAATGTATTCTCATTGCTTTTTGTTAATTTGTTTATTTTTGAAGTACCCATTAGATCTATCCAAGAGTTGTGAAACACTATGTAGTGTATGCTGAAAGACATAATAATCTAAAATTGGGGCAGCTAGGTGGCACAGTAGTGAGTGTTGAGCCTGGAGTTAGGAAAACTGTCTCTGAGTTCAAATCTAGCCTCAAACACTTACTAGCTATGTGACACTGGACAAATCATTTAAGCCTGTTTGCCTCAGTTTTCTCATCTGTAAAATGAGCTACGGAAGGAAATGACAAAACTACTCTAGGATCTTTGCCAAGAAAACCCACAAAGTCAGACCTGACTGAAAACAACTGGATGACAACAATGATTATTCTCTAGATGAAGAAAAAAGTCTCTATATTCCCCTATAAAGTGAATTTTGAAAGATGCAAGATATTTAAAGTAATGATTATTCCATAGTTGAAAAAAATCTCAACAACTCTGTAACCCCACTCATGACCAGATGTCAAATATAATTTCAGCTGTCCAGTGAATATAGTTTAAATCAGCAGCCCACAAATAGAAAGGCCTCACTAGACACTAAAATCAAAAGAATTCCCAAGGTAACCTCTGTAGTTCTGAAACCCAATTAAGAAATACCTGTAATGGTTACTTTTAGTTGTTGTTTCCCAGGTTATTGTAGGTATGTATATATCCATCTCTCTATCTCTATCTAGCTATCTGTCTATCTAGCTATATTCTCCTCCATTAGAATATAAATTCCTTGAAGGGAGAGACTGTTTTGCTTTTGCATTTGTAGCCCCAGTGTATCCTCAGCATGTAGTAGACACTTCATAAATTCTGACTGGCTCATTGCACCTTTTGGTAGAGCCACAAGTAATCTCCTTCAGGAGCTTCACTATAGACTGGGAATGAAAGTTCTTCCATCCACAACATATTCACATTGTAGCTCCAAGTAAAAGCTAAACCTCTTGTTTATTTAGTCGAGTCTTATCATAGCACTGGTATAAGAAACTTACGGGGTGCCTGTCTTTCATGTCCTTTTTGACCTATCTATTCATTGACATAGACATTAGACACTGATGATCACCTTCTACTCTTGGATACTGTCTTTTCTCTGTTTTTTGACATTGCTCTCTCCTACCTCTCTGACCATTAATTTTCTATCTCCTTTGCTGGATCCAGGGCACACCTGTTAACTTTAGGGGTTTCCTAAGGGTCTATCCTGGGTTCCCTATTCTTCCCCTTTTTATACTAGCTTCCTTAGGTGGGTCAGTTACCAACCCTATGCAGATAAATCTCAGGTCTCTATATTCCAGCCCTAATCTCTCTCCTCTGCTCCAGATCCTCATCACCAACTACCTTTTAGAAATCTCAGAGTTGAAGTAGGCTTACCAAACTCAACATGTCTAAAACAGAACTTATTTTTTCTCTTCCAGGTTTTCCAATTACTGTCAAAAGATCAGTCATTCTCCCATTCACCCAGCTCATAGCCATAGTACCATCAAGTCTTCCTTCAAACTCATCCCCTGTATCTAATGTATTGTTAAGTTTGGTTTCTGTCTTCACCACATTTTTCATACATGTCCTCTTCTCTCTCCTCACACAGTTACTACCTTGGTGACGGTTCTCTTTGCCACAGACCTGAATTACCAATAACCTCTGGTTGGTTTCCCTGTCTGAAGTATCTCCCCACTTCCATCTATCATCCATTCAGCTGCCCAAGTGATTTTCTTAAGGTGCGCATCTGACTCTGCCACTCTTACTCAGTAAACTCTGGTGACTCCCTTTTACCTCTAAAAGCAAAACTAGAATGAACTGCCATTTAACTAAGCCCCTTGCTACATTTCTAGCCTTCTACCACCTTATTCCTTCTCTGTGAGCTCTATGATCCAGATACACTGACCTCTGGGTCTTCCTTGCCTCCAAAACTTCATCTCTAATATACCTTTTTACTGCCTGGTCCTCACACCTGGAACCCTCTCCCTCCTTACCTCATGTCTACCATCTTGGCTTTTGTCAAGACTCAGTTTAAATTTTATCTTCTTCTAGAGGCTTTTCCTGGGTACTTCCCCCACAGATATCTTCCTTCTGAGAGCACTTTCCATTTATATTAGACATGTTGGGCATCATCTCCTCCTTAGATTGGGTGGACCAGAAAATTATAATCTGTAACAAAAGTCACTAAGACAGAGCTCTGCGTATAATGGTGGTTCCTAAATAATTGGGTCCAAGTCCTTCATCATGATCAGGAGCCCCACCCCTTGGGTGTTAGCTACTTTTATACACTTGGGAGAACAATAAAAATGGAAAGAGGCTTTACAATTCACCTATTAGTCAATTCCAGAAGTGGGGGAAATCTTATGGTTGGCTAAGGGAAATGTCTGTCACTCATATCCACTTTGTCAACAGACATTTCATAGGTCATGAGACCTTCCACCAGTCATCAACTCCAGGTTGTCTCAGTAGAAGACTTTGCAAAGGTCATAAGACCCTCAATAATATCTCAAGAATTTACACAAGTCATAATACTCAGGTGTTTGACCAGCAGTATCCAAAGGGTCCAAGGAGTCAGGGGCAGTGACATGGTTAGACTTTCACTTCAGGACACTCACTTGGGTGGCAGTGGAGAGAATGGATTATAAAGGGAAGAGACATAAAGCAGGGAGCCCAGTTAGAAGGCTGTACTGCAAGAGTCCAGGAGAGAGGTAGTTAAGTTCAGAACCATGTGAGTGAAACAGAGAGGTTGCATCCAAGAGATGTTGTGGAGATAGAAACAAGTTCTGTTAATTGATTGTATTTGTGGGGTGGGGGCAAGGGAAGAGTAGAGACTGGCTTGCAAGTTGCTCACTTGCTTATCAGGACAGTGCCTTCGTACCAGGAAAGTAATAGGGAAGTTTGGAAGAGGTATGGGTTCAGAGAGAAAGATAATGAAAAGATGTCTGTGATACAAATCTCAACTCATCTAAGTCTGCTTATCCCTTTTGCTCCACACAAAGGAAAGGAAAGGAGGCAGGATTGTTAGGTCACTGCCCTATTCCTGCTGCAGTTGTGAAGGGATCTGTCAAACTTGAATGTGTATAGGTGGGTGTGGGGGAGGATTTTTCCAGTGGTACCAGCTCTTGCTAGGAGTATGTAGGTATTGGTTAGGTTATAATTCCCCTGAGGGGTTGCCACCTTTCTCAGAGTAGGGGTGGAGGGGGAGCTCCCATAGCAGAGAGATGGGGAGGAGTTAGAGTACTGGAGGGTGAAGTAAGTGTGATTGTCTTGGAGATTGGTCCCATGTTTGCCTATCACAAGGAGGATAGGAGCCTGTTCAACTTTCCATACTCTGTGTGGTTGATTATATACCCCTTGGGGTCATAGTGCAGACCCTTTGGGGTCAGGCCAGCACTCCCCACCCACACTATGTTGGAAACCACTTCTCTAGAGCCAAAGGGTTTCCTATTTTTAGAGCTATTTGACATCTATTTTAATAATGTGCATTTACAGACATCAACCAAACTAGCAACTTATTAGTTCTGTGCTAATAGTTTGGGAAATAAGAATAATAATGGTCACTGCTCCAACTTTTTAAAGGGTTAAATGAGCCATGAAAATACATCCACATTATTATCAGATTTGCCAGACTGAAGTTTCTTTTAAATCCTTTCAGGTGTTTTGTTCTGACAGTTTATGAGCCTGGGGCTTCATCAGTTTTTTAAAAAGTAAATTTCTTGGAGAAATATGAAAGTTGCATGCATGTCATATATACATATACCTGCAGTCAGCTATAATGGTTAGTGTGTGCATGCACACGCACACACATACACACAAACACCCCCTTTCCCCTGAAATATCTGTTTTACAAGCAAAATGTTGACACAATTTTAATTAGAGCGCTTGAGTGAGCACTTGTTATAATTGTCAATATGCCTCCATGGCAGCAGTTCCATGGTTCTGGTTAAGAAAATGTTGTAATTCTGAATCCCTAAGTTTCAGGTACTTTTTGATTTGAGGGATATATTATCTGTTGGGGGCAGCTAGGTGTCGCAGTGAATAGAGCACCAGCCCTGGAGTCAGGAGGACCTAAGTTCAAATCTGGCTGTAGACACTTAACATTTTCTAGCCATGTGACTTTGGGCAAGTCACTTAACCCCAATTGCCCAGCCTTCCTCCCCCCCCCCCAAAAAAAGATATATTATCTGTTGAACTGAAAAATTTCCTTTGCTGTTTCTAAGAGAAAAATGAATCTGATTCTTTAATAGTCTAGTGAGTTAATATCTCTATAAAACTCATCCTTTTTTTTGTACTAGACCTGTGATTTCCTCAATGTGGGGGACTTCCAGTTCTCTACCAAAGCAGATCAACCCCTGCTCTATAATTTATATACTTTGACTGAGTCATCTCAGGTACTACAAGATTAAATGATTTGACCACAGTCACACTGTGTGTGTGTGTGTGTGTGTGTGTATGTGTGTGTATTTAGAGGTATAACATGCCCTTGGGGATACAAAGATGAGAAAGTGTTGTGGATATTGATCCTGCCTTTTCTTTCTATTCCCTTCTTCTATAGTAGAATGGAGTATCCCTTTGTGGGACAGCTCGTCTACTCTGCATATGGTGGTGAGTAAGGCAGAGAAGTTTTGCCCCCTGGGGAAACATAGCTTATTTAGTCCTGAGCATCAGTTATGAGAGCTGTGGCAGGTTACATTTTATCAAGAAATGATAGTTGCTGACTAAGGGAACAATTAATACTGGTCTTATTTATTAATTAGTGTGAGATTTTAATTTTCCATTATGCTAAGGATAAAGGTTTGATAAACCAACTGATGCAAATAGGCTTTAAAAATATATTTATATGCCTCTTAGTAAGTACTAAATAAATACTTGTCAGATGGAATTGAATGTGTATTTCCAGAAATAAATGGTTAAAAATAACACACATCTGTATAATTTAAGGTTTAAAGGAAGCTTTCCTAAAAAGACTTCTGTGATTTAAGTAGTATGGTTATTGTTTCTCTCATTTTGGAGATGAAGAAACTAAGGTTTGGCAAGGATCAGTGTTAGAGACAGGTTTTTAACTCCAGGAGCAACTCACTACCTAGTGAAATGCTACATTTTCATGAGTTTGGAATAATTCCATAATTCACAATTGACAAATTGTAAATAAGAAACTTAGCTTTGACATTGTTTCATACACACACACACACACACACACACACACACACACACACACATCCTAGTAAATGTTTAACTGGGATTTCTGGGGGAAAAAGATGTATGCATGCCAAACTTTTAAGTGTAATCTGCATTAACATTTTCTTCATCACTTTCTTAAGTCCATATAAATCAATAAAACAATAAATAAAATCAGCATTTGTGGAGATTCCCTGTTCTCTAGGTGTTAATGCCCACGGTGAAAATTTAACAATTGGTTTTCACAAGCCAGTTTGAATTGACTTCAGTGCACCATTGGATATATATTTCACAGATTTTCACATGTATGCGTGTGTGTGTGTGTGTGTGTGTGTGTGTACAAATACATATATACTTACCTACCTACATATACACATCTGTATGTATGCATGTATACAATACATATATCTATGTATAGTGCATTTATACACACATACTATACATGTGTATGAAACTACATATGAGCAAACAGTTTTTAAAGAAGTTTTTCTCTAGAGTTTTCATAAAGGTCAGGAATTCTGGATATATTATAGAAATGATTATAAAAGATATTGTGTTGACAAAATTTAATTAAAGTTATTAGTATGTTGTATTAGGTGTTTGTTGCAGTAGTTCTGTTTACTTAATTTATATTCCTCACAAGTTGTATTGACATTTTGGATGATGGGTAAATATGATATTTTAAATATGCTAGGAAATTAGCCCTTTAAAAAATAAATAATTGCTTCCTAATATTTTGCCTTAATCTAGATTTTTTCATATATTGGGTTTACTGGAAATGAGTTACACTTGTATTCTTACTCTGGATTTTGCTAGTGGCATGCTACACTTATGAAACATTACAAAGCTACCCAGTGAAAAGAAAAATCCATTTCCTTCTGAGCCTGTAGGCTCCTGTGTGATCTTGAGTAGCGTTTTTGATGCCCAGTATGATATATTTTAGGAGTCACCATGAAGTAGGACCCAACTGATGTAAATTGAGGAAAAAACAAATAAAAGAAAATAGCTCTTGTATATTTGTGAAACAAATCCTGTTGATCTAGAATGACTCAGAATTAAAATGCATTTTCAAGAGAAAAATGAAAATAGTGAAAAAACAAGAAAAATTTTATTTTCTAAAATTGATTTTATCTGTACCGCACTTCAGTTTGATTGACTCCTCAATGTGTGGTATATTGAATTTGAAATATTTCAAAAATTAGGCACGATGAAGAATATATCTTGGGTTATTTTTATATAAAGTTTCCTTTTTTTGTTAGCAAGTTTTACTTTTTAATTTTGGAGGTGACTGCTATTTACATACATCTAAACATAAAAGTCATATTCGGACCTGAGTATGTTTGTCTGGATTAAGCTTCTGAGATTTGTGGTAGCAGGTCACTTGAGAGCTTAACAGAGGCTATTATTTTCTTTTTTTTGGGGGGGGGGGGAACATCAAGTCAAACTTTAATTACTTTTCTTGCATTATTATTTTTTTGTTATTAAACAAATGCTTTATTAATTTCTGGTTTATATCATTCATTTCCACCAGATTTTGAGTTACAATTTTTCCCCATTTTCCCCCTACCCACCACCCCAGAATAGCAGTCCCAGAAGGTATCCCCTCATCCAATCTGCTCTCTCCCATACCCCCTTCAACTTTACCATTAGGGCAAGGTGAGTCTCTGTGCCCCAATGCCTGAACATCTTATCTCCCAATTACATGTAAAATAGTATTAATAATAGTATTTATATATATTTGAAACATTTAATTTTAAAACCTCAAATTTCAGATCCATTCCCTTCCTCCCTTGTCACCCATTCCCTCTGGGAAGATAAGCAGTTCAGTATGTGTTGTACATGTATAGCTATGCAAAACATTACCATAGTAGATATATTGTAAAAGGCTGCTTATAATTCCCTCCCACCCATCCCACCCCCCACTTGGTCCATTCCCTACTTTGATCCTGTCCCTCTTTGAAAGTGGGTACTTCCAACCTCCCCTCCCCCCAGAATGCCCTCCCCTCCATCATCCCCCCTCTCATCCCCCTTCCCCCTACTCTCCTGAAGGCTGAGATATCCCATTTAGTATGTATGTCATTGAGAGGCTATTATTTTCATGTCACTGTCATTAACATTAAAATTTCCCAAAGAATCCAGCACCCTATCATGTCAGGTAATGAAATGGTGAACAGAGGGGGTCATACTGTGTTTTTGTATAAAAATGAAAACAGAATCGTCCCATTCGTTCTTCTGCACCACAGTCTGATTCATATGGTCTGTGCAGTTACAGAAAAGATAAAGTAAAAGGCAGTTGGGAAAGGCTTTTTAAGAGAGCAACAAAGATAAGGTTACAAGGATGGGAAAAAATTAAGGCTTAATGGTGACAGGCTACAGGATTTGCAGTGATTTATTTTAGAGAAAAAAAAATTCAAGGTCCTTAAGAATAGGGAGTGATTCACTCTTCATACTGTATTCCAGTTGCTTGGCACAGTATCTGGCACTTAGTAGGTGTTAAATTGCTAGTTGATTGACTGATCAGGAAAGATAAAGAATGACAGATGTAACTAGTACAGATTATACAAAGGTTTCTGAACCCATCCAGCGAGGATAGTATGATTGGGCAGGTAATTTGGTTGACTATGTAATTGAGTCTCCAAGTTCTGTATTCCTTCCAACAGTGTACATCAGATTATTCTCATTCTATGTCACTCTTGTCCATGTCCTCCACCGAGGAATACTCAGTGTGCTGGGGTCTGAGCTTTGGTTTAACATTGTCTGGATACCAACAGAGCACACAAATTCCCCCCCCCTAGTTATCTCTCTCATTTGCTTTGTGATCAATAGCTATTTTTCTGGTGATGGCAGCTGCTAGTGCCCTCCTTCCCAAACCACTGTGTATGCGTATAGAGATTTGTATCTATACATACATGTATTCATTTTATGTTTATGCCATATGTATTTTATGTGTATTTGTCTCTCCCATTAGAATGTAAGCTCCTTGTGAACAAAGATGGTTTCATTCCTTATACTAATATCCTCAGCACCTGGAACATAATAGCATTTAATAAAAACTGTAGCTAGAGAGGGACGACATCAGCAGTGGGGAGATAAGGGCAAGGTAGAAGGTCGTAGTGTTGTGGTTTAAACCCAGGGATGCCCAAAACTATTGGGGTGGGGACTCTGCCCACCTAAAAACTATTGCAGTTTCATGATGTATTGTGGTGGAACCCTCTCAAGGAATTCAATCAGACCACCTCTAATCCAAATATAGGCATTTATTGAGATTGACGCCTCTCATGAAGTGGGCTAAGTTCCAGGAGGAACCAGTGACTTCAGAGAAAGCAAGATAGATTTTTATAGGGTAAAGATGTAATCACATAACAGAAATTTACATAGAATATAGGTATATGATTAATGTTAAAAAGGCAGGAGGGATTAGGTAATGGAGGAAGGGTCCCATCTATGGCTTGGTAGTTAAAACATTCTGGTCATGTTGCCCTGCTATTGTCTAGCTATTATGGTCCTGTCCGGTCAAGATATATATTTAGGTATTGTGGTCCTGTCTTGGGTTAGATGGATAATGTGATTGTTGTTGAATACAAAAACACACCTGTTTCTGTGGGAATGGGTCTGGGGGAAGTGACTAGGTAGAGGCAGTAGCTGGATTCCCATCACATGGACACACCTGCTGTTTCTGTGGGAACTAAGAGTTCAGGGACACACCTGTTGTTCCAGTGAACAATACAAAAAAAGTTAGGACATGGGGGGAGGGGGTGGAACTAGGTAGGTATAGTGGGCCTGCTCTTTAGTGGGGCCAGGCCTATAACGAAATTAAAATATTGGGGCCACTGATTCCATCAGTAGTACTTCAGCTTTATCTTGAGAAGGATTTTAAGAGGTAGAGGTGAGAAGGGAGTATATTTCAGGCATGAAGACAATCAGTGTAAAAGTATGAAGTGTGAAGATGGAAGGCCAGGTGAGGAAGAGAGAGGAAGCTAATTTGCTTGGACGAGCCACTGAAGTAAGAGGAATTACATATAAAGAGGCTAAAAAAATAGATTGTGGCCAGGATGTGAAGGATTCATATATATATATATTGCTTTTTGGAGGGCAATTGGGGTTAAGTGACTTGCCCAAGATCACATAGCTAGTTTTTGTGTTAAGTGTCTGAGGCCAGATTTTAACTCAGGTCCTCCTGACTCCAGGGCCAGTGTTCTACTCACCGTGCCACCTAGCCAACCCTCATGTGAAGGATTTTAAAAGCCAAAGTTTATTGAGTAAGAAATTCAGAAATGTGCTTAAGGAGAATCAGCTTAGTTGCTAATGGAAGTCTGGAATTTGGAGAGATGAGGCAGGGAGACTCTTTAGAAGGCCATTTGAAGTGGTTAAAGTGAGTTGATTTAAGGACCTGAACTAGGGTGTTCGTTGTATGTCTAAAAGGAGTAAAATGTGAGAGATGTAGGGGGCAAGATTTAGCAATTGATTAGTTTATGTGGAGTAAGAAAGAATAAGATGTTGAGGCTAATCCTGAAGTTATAGACCAAGGAGAATGGAAGGAGGGTGGTGCCCTGGAGAGAAACAAAGACATTTGGAAGAGGGACGGATTTGGGGGAAATGATAGTGAGATCTGTTTTAGATATGTCAAGTATAAGATGTCTCTAGGCCATCGATTTAGATTACTTAAGTGAAATCCTCTTTCCCCCTTTAGCTCAACCACTGGAAACTATATTTTAAATGAAAAGATTGACTTACCTCTCCATTCTGCTCCCTAGAAAGTGACAAAATACAAAATTAATGATTTTTATTATAATAAAACTGTTACAATATTAACAAAACTACTCGGCCTGAGTTTGCTTCTGCTCTCTCCTGTGTATTTTTAATATTTCTTGGTGCTCTTTTTTCACATCACTATCAGTGCCCTCCAACTTTCCCCACATAATTCCCAACCGCAAAAGAGAAACCATCTGTTGTAATAAGCAAAGTTGAGCAAAGCAAACCCCCTTCTTAGCTTCCTCTGAAAATGTATGTCTTGTCTACAGCTCTGTTTTGGTACCTGTTTGCCAAAAGTGGGTAGTATGTGTCACTTTCAGTATTTTGAAGTCATGATTCGTTATTGTATTACTAAGAGTTCTTATGTCTTACAGAGTTGTTTCCTTTTACATTGTTGTGGTCATTTTATAAATTATTCCCCTACTTTTATTTGTTTCATTTAGTATCAGTTTATACAATTCAGCCCATGTTCTCTGAATCTGTCCCTTTCATCATTTCTTATGGCACAATAATATTCTGTTACATTAATGTGTCATAATTTGTTCAGCCATTCTCTAATTGATGGGCACCCATTTTGTTTCTAATTCTTTACTATTACAAAAAGTACTGTTATAAATATATTTCTACATAAATTTTCTTCTATGTCTTATCTTTTGCTTCTTTGTGGTATGTGTCCAGTAGTGCTATTACTGGTTTAAATAGTATCATAGAATGAAAAATGTATTAAATGCTTATTATGTACTAAAACACTGTGCTAAAGCCTGGGATAGAAATACAAAAAGCAAGACAGTCCCTATTCTCAAGAAGCTTATATTTTAATAAGAGAAGACAATTCAGAAAGAGAAATTACAGCCAGTGAGGGTCTGGGGTAAGACCACAAGGCAAGATCATTGCCTTATGACACTAACAAGTCTGTGAATTTGGCAATTGATTGACATTCCATTTGAAAGAATGGTAGTATAGTTTCAAATTTTTTTATATAATGTTTGGTACAATTCATAACTTAACAGATAGGACATCAGTCTGCCTGACCTCCCATAGCCCTACCAACAAATAATTTTCTTTTTGTTTATCATCTCTGCCAATTTGATGAAAATAAGGTAGAACCTTGATGTTGTTTTGATTTGTGTCTCTTATTATTAGTGATTTGGAGCATATGTTCATCTGGTTGTTAATAGTATGCATTTCTTTTTTTTTTTTGAGCACTGCTTGCTTGTTCATATCTTCCATTCTCTATTGGAGACTGTTTTTTGTATCAATCCCATACATACCTTAGATTCCAGATCGTTATCAAATTTGCTATAATTTTTTCTCTTGTTAATTGTTGCCTTTCTGACTGTATTGATGTTGTCTCTGTCAAAATTTAATTGTATATAATAAAAATTGTCCACTTATTTTATGATTACCTCTATTTCTTGTTTGTTCAAGGACCCTTCCCCTATGTGGCTGTGAAGGGTATCCCCTTCCCTTCTCCTCTAATTTGTTTATAATATGACCTATCATATATAGGTTAATATATCCATTTGGAATATATTAAAGTTTATGATGTGTGATATTCATCTAATTTTTGCCTGTCTGCTTTCCAGTTTTCCCAGCAGTTTTTAATAGGGAGTTTTTACTCCAGTAGTTAGTGTCCTTGAGTTCTTAGATTTTTTTATACTTCAGTCATCTTGGATGAATTCTAAGATATTTCCTCCTCTTTATTGAATTCTGCACAGCGGTTTATATTATCAGTGGGGTGCCACTCTACAGATAATTTTGATATCACTGTTTTGAATGATGATGATGATAGCAATGGTAAAAATAGCTCATATACAACACTCCAAGGTTTGCAAAGCACTTTTACACATATTATCTTGTTTGGTCCTCATAGTTCTCTGAAGTACTATTAGTATCCCATTTTATAGATGCAGAAACTGAGGCTAATAGAGATTAAGTGGCTTGCTAAGTATTACACAGCTAGCAAGTGTCTGAGGCAGTATGCAAACTCATTTCTTCCTATTTTCAAATCCAACATTATTGGGTCCATCTTTATGAAATTCAGAAAAGCAAGAATTAATTATGGTACTGTTTCTCTAATCTTATAATTTTATAGTTCTGTCATAGGTTTATCTGGCACAGTATAACACTTTCTCTTTCTAAAAAGGTTTTTTGCCTTGGTAAAAATGAAATTAAGCAAAGCTTTTAAATAACTTAGCTAAATGTACCCAAGTCAATCATAGATCAAGGGGTAGAGTCAGAATCCCCAGACATCGATGTGACACATGAAGCTAAATCTAGCCAGGTATCCTAAGACACTAAAACATCCTACTCAGGCTTGGTGAGATTTTTACCTTCTGAATATGTATGCTGTCAAAAGTTCCATTTACTCCAGTAAGGTAATTGACCAGATTTAATCCTGATGACTTGAAAGAGTTAATGCAGTTTCCCAAAGTGCCTAATTGAATCCTACTGGAAGAACCTGGCTCATTATCTGGGATATGAACACTGCCTCCTGAAAAGAATGCTGTCTAAAGTCTATAAATGTATATCTAGGTGAGAAGGGGTCTGAGGCAGATGTTAGAGTAGTTAGTTTTAATTAACATTCACTTGAATTTAAGGGGAAGCATGAGCTTAACAAGTGAGAATGACTTGGGTGGCCTAAAGGTATCAATAAAGGATAAAGGATAAAAATTATGTGAGGTCAGAGAGAAGTTAAAAATATTGGAAAGGTATGAGGTAAAATTCATCTGAGAAAATGCAAGCTTAATGTGTGAGGTGAAAAATAATGTGCAGTAGTTATTCCATGGAAGAAAGAACATGAAAACAGAAGTGATGAGTGTATCTAAAGGTAGTGAAAGAGCAAACCAGAAATGGAACAGTAATGGTATTCCATTAAAACTTTTCAGTTAAGCACTTTTGTTAAGTACTGCTAAGTATATAGTTAAAGTACTATCAATTTTTCAGTTAACCAGCAATTATTTAAGTTCTTGCTGTATGTATTTAAGCACTGCTGAGGCATTTAAAATATGTTTATAAACACAGATAATTGTATAATACAATAATAAAAATGGTAAATGCATAAGGCAGCTAGCAAAATGCTTTTTGAGTTTGAGTAGAAAAGCTTCATGGAGGAAATGACATTTGAATTGAGCTTTAGAAGACTGGTGGTAATTGAGCAGGCCAAGAAGGGACTGTAGGGAGTACATTCCAGGGACAAGGAACAGCTTGAGCAAAAACACGAAGGGAGGAAAGTGTTGGGTATGTTTGAATGAAACTATGTCTGGATTTCAGTAGGGTCTAGGGTATGTCGTGGGATATAGTGTGAAGCAAGACCACAGAAGTAAGGTTATTACAGATATTGGAAGGCCTGACATGCCAGGTAAAGAAGTTTGCATTTTAGAAGGAAAGCAATTAAGGAGCCGTGGGAGTTTGAGCAGTGTTCCATATAAATAGATCTCTAGTCCTGCTGTCCTATCAAAGGAGCTAGAGGAGAAATAGAGGAGGTACTATGAACAAGTCAGAGGCAATTTCAATACTTCACATTGGTTGCTAATGATGATTTGTTTTTGGGTGGTGCTGGTAAGGATAAAGAAAAGGGAAAAGTTGTCATCAGTAGGTCCTGAATTGTTTAGAGATGAAGGAGAGAGAAGTGTTAAATAAGGATGGTATGTTTTTTAATAAGAGAAATCAGGTGCCATTGATCAGAATAGTGAACTCAGAAAGGGAAACACGTTTTGGGAAAAGATTACAAACCTAGTTAGTTTGTTTTTTGTATATCTTGAGTTTCAGATTATAGGGAAGCATCAAGGTAGAGATACCCTGTGGGCAGCTGGAGATACATGTCTGTAATCAGAAAGTGAAGACAGATCTAAATGTGGTGGAATGCATCTATCCACAGAGATATTCTTAGAACCTGAGGATTCTTAGTTGTCTATACTTTTCAAGAATTATCATAGTTTGGGGCAGCTGGTGACAAAGTGAATAGAGCACCGCCTCTGGAGTCAGGAGTCTCTGAGTTCAAATCTGACCTTAGACACTTAACATACTTACTAGCTGTGTGACCTTGGTCAAGTCACTTAACCCCCACTGCCCTGCCTTCCCCCCTCCAAAAAGAAAAAAAAAAGTATCATCGTTTGCTAGAAAGATGAAATAAAACTTCTTCATAGATGGGCAAGGAGATTGATTAAGAAGCAGAAAGAACTGATTAATGAGGAGAAAGAAAAAATAATTAGATGTACATCACTGGGTTTTAAAAAAAAAGTCTAGTTTTCTGCTGCTTCTCCTTTGCTTATCTCGGTAGCATCTAAGTGAAAGGTGAAAACTCTTAGAATATTGGGGAATTAATTACTAGGACTAAGTAGGAATGATCAGATAAAATCCAGGGAATACATTGAGATATGTAGGCAAAATACTAAAAATCATGCCTTTAGTGTATGAGGTACACTTAAGAGAATGATGAAGCCATCCCTAGAAGCTTTAGAAGTGCTGTTAAGTAAAGAGTGAGCTGTACAATTAGAAATACAAGACGAGCCCTGCACATGTCTTCCAAAGGAAACGGTTGGAACACAAGTCACTTGAAACATACGCGATTACAGTGGCCAGAGATCTGGGAATTTGGTTGTGGATAGCTATCCTATTCTGGTGGAGAGGGGATTGACCCACTACCTAGGTCTTTCTTTGGTCATCTGTAACATCTGTGGTGAATATAGGTGATCCTACATTAACGTAAATAACTGTTTTCTTAAGGTGAGTATTTTGTTTCATTTGACCTTTTGACACTTAGAGATTTTAGAGTAGTGGATACTGGAATGTGGCTGACAAAGAGCCTGTTAGTGTGTCTATAGATATTGAGCGGATATGAACGACATTCCACCTCTGTTCTCTTCTCAAAGTATTTCAGAAAGAAACTGAAGAGGCAGCTAGGTGGCGCAGTGAGTAGAGCGCCGGCCCTGGAGTCAGAAGGACCTGAGTTCGGATCCGGCCTCAGACACAACACACACAAATAAAAACCTAGCCGGGGGACCTTGGGCAAGTTACTTAACCCCAATTGCCCTCCAAAAAAAAAAAAGGCAAAAAAAAGAAACTGAAGAAACAAGCCCCAGTAAGTCCTTCATTTGGAGGCATGTGAACAGAGAGAGTGGTTAGCTGGTTTGGTCCTGAGAGTTCAGAAATTTTCTCCTAGAGTTGGTCACATTGCTCCAGTGAGCGGTCTGAGGATATGGATCCTCAAGTTTATGGATTAGAAAGTAAGAAAGCGTCTGTGGTTCTATTTCATCATCCACAGCAGCAGTCTAACAATTCTGTCATTGCTAAAATTGGCCCATTAATTATTTCAGATCCATACCTCTGTTTTAATGTAATTTTATTTCAGTTTAGCACATCAGTTGCTGAGAATGATATAAGTAACTCCAGGTACCAGTGATGTTTTTATTGTCTTCTGTTTGAGGTGGCATGCTTTTATTATTGAATATGTTTGTTGGTTTAATACATCCTGCCAGATTAGGAATCATATTTAAAGATTTTAACTACTTCAGATAATTTTAAATGGAACTTTTCATTTTAAAATTGTGCCCATTTTTATTTTTCCCTTATCTCACTCCTGTTCTGTGACTGTTGACCTTTTATATCCCAGGCTTTTTTCGAGCACTAAGATTTGATGACCCTGGGATTCAATTATGGTCCTCCCTTTGTTTTCAGGAATTCTTTTTGTAAAAGAAAGTCTAGACTATGGTTTATAGGTTAAAATTGCATGTTGATATTTAAACCAAATGAGAAGATAATATCTTTAGAGAGGAATTTATAGGAAGGTCTTATACATAGATTTCCAAGATTCTACATGTGCTAACAATGTGCTTCTTAAGATAAAAAAATAAATTCATGACCCTCCCTTTTTCAAACACAAAACTGATATATTTTATATATCTGATATATTTTATATATATATATAATATATATTTTATATAACTGATATATTCTTCATGTCTGGTACACCTAGGAAAGGGGTGGGGAGAAAGCCTTTTTCCCCTTTCTAAATCATTCTAGTAGTGTCATATTGATTTTCCCTCAAGTACACCCTGTGGTTGTGGATGATCACATATTGTTCTATGTTTCTTTTATCGATAGAGCACTTTGACGCATGGGTTGCTATATATTACTTGAAATACAATGACATTACTAACCACTGATGTTTCCTGTAGTAGCATATGTGCACTCTTCCTCCCCACATGCTCAGGACCTGAGAATATGAAATGTGTTTTCATTCAGGACAAACCCTTTCCCCTCTCCTTAAATGGAAAATGCCTTTATTTAATCACTAATTTGAGAGGGAATGTATGATTATATCTGCATCCATATATGTGTATAATATAATATAAACTCAAAACGTGTCTGCCCCTTTATGAAATTTTTTTTCTTCTGGTGCTTCTCCTGTTATGGTTTAAAACAAACAAACAAAAGGCCCTCCATCTCCAAAAATCTAGGTTTTATATTGTTTAGGTGAAACTTTTCAGTAATTAGTATATTGAAGAACTCAGTATGATTTAATTATATGCCATTTCTTCCTTTGTTTTTTCTTTTTTGTTTTTAATCCTTCCCCCTCTCTTTCAGCTAGCAGTGAGGTGGTTGGAACACAATTGCCATTACCAGTACATGGATGAGCTCCTCCAGTACATTCGTTTTGGTCTAATGGATGTGGACACTCTTCATACCGTTGCACTGTCTCATCCTCTGGTCCAGGCCAGCGAGACAGCAACAGCTCTCGTCAATGAGGCCTTGGAGTACCACCAGAGCATCTATGCACAGCCAGTGTGGCAGACCCGAAGGACCAAACCTCGCTTCCAGTCAGACACTCTCTATATCATTGGTGGGAAAAAGCGTGAGGTCTGTAAAGTCAAAGAACTCCGTTATTTTAATCCTGTTGACCAAGACAATGCCCTAATAGCAGCAATAGCAAACTGGAGCGAACTGGAGCCAATGCCAGTGGGCAGAAGCCACCATTGTGTGGCCGTCATGGGGGACTTCCTGTTTGTGGCAGGGGGGGAAGTGGAGCATGCTACTGGTCGGACGTGTGCTGTGCGGACTGCCTGTCGCTATGATCCCCGTAGTAACTCTTGGGCTGAAATTGCTCCCATGAAAAACTGTCGGGAGCATTTTGTTCTGGGGGCAATGAATGAATATCTCTATGCGGTAGGAGGCCGCAATGAACTGCGTCAAGTGCTGCCCACAGTTGAGCGATACTGTCCCAAGAAGAACAAATGGACTTTTGTACAGTCCTTTGACCGGTCCCTTTCATGTCACGCAGGATATGTCGCAGATGGTCTTCTTTGGATATCAGGTAGACACTTCATACAGTTGGATCTCACACACACACACACACACACACACACACACACACACACACACACACACACACACCCATTCCCCAAAAATTAAAAGTGAAATTCAGCCCTTATTTGGAAACTTTGTGCTACAAAGTTTATTTAATTTTTGAAGTGTATTTCTTGAAGAATATTCATCTTCTGAGCAATCAGAGCACTGTACATGATATTAATTTACAGTTTCTAAGAATTTCTATATGGACAGGTATAGGAGTTGGGCATTGACTGCCTAAAAGATCCATTTTTTTTCTTTCTAAGCCTTTTTCAGTCTAAAAAAAGACCTTCATCCAGCTCTTGTTTATTTGGGGATTTATAAGACAGTTTGAGCTTTGTCCCTTCCCCTTTTTCCCTCTGGCTCTTTACTTGATGACCCTCCCATAGCTCCTTAGAATCAACTACCACCATGGACTGAGAAGGAGAAAGAAAAGTCTCAGCCATCTAATTTGTTGTTACAAGTTACAAGTTAACTGTGGTAAGACGTGGTAGAAGACATTAAAGTTTTCAGATTATCTGTTGGTTTTACTTACCCATGCTACCCAATGCTTATATATTTGAGAGAAGGCTTTACTCTTTATAATCTATTTCCTTCTCTTGTTACTGGGTAATAGTAATAATTTGAATTTATTTGGCATTTTCTTTGAAAGAACTGAGAATACTTTGCCAGCCAATGAATTTCATCAATCAACAAACATTTATTGCTATATACCAGGCATTGTGTTAGGTACTGAGATTATACATACCTGGGTAAGATGGGCTCTGTGCTCAAGGAGCATACAGTCTACTAGGAGAGGATAAAACATCAGGTTTTCTGTTGTTGTTGTTTCAGTCATGTTCAACTCTTTGTAACGCCATTTGGGGTTTTCTTGGCAAAGAACCTGGAATAGTTTGTCATTTCCTTCTTCAGCTCATTTTACAGATGAGAAACTGAGGCAAACAGAATTAAATGACTTGCCTAGGGAAACATTAAGTATCTAGGCTGGATTTGAACTCAGGTCCTCCTCACTCCAGGGCCAGCACTTTATCCACTGTGCCACATGTAAGTAAAGAAAGGATATATACAAAATAAATACACAGGCTTTAACAACTAAGGAAAGTAGGAAAGGCTTCTTGAATGTAAAACTTGAGCAGCCTCTTAAAGGCAGCAAGGAATTCCAAGAGGCAGAGGTGAGGACTAGAGAATTCCAGGCCTAGGAGAGAGTGTCTGCAAAGGCAAGGAGGTGAGAAATAGAATTCCACGTATAGGGTACAGTTTGGATAGAATGTGGCACATGTAACAGGGTGGGAAGGTAAATGTGTAATTAACTTGGAAAGATAGATTGGATCTATTTTCACTTCATATTTGTTTAGTGACTCAACTAGGATGGCATTTAGCTCCTACTTTAGGCAGTGATAATGTCAGGGATTGTGTCACTTCAAACAATTCAAGCCTCAAACATGAAAAGTTGAATCTAAATGTTGGGTGAGGCCTGTTTTGCTGTCCTAAATCGAAGTGGCTGAATTAATCTTCCAAGGCAACGTCAATTGTAGAAGCATTGAAAGGATGGGAGTTTGGTCAGAAGTGAGGAGACAAACCACATCTTAATTTCTTCAGTTAGATAAACTAAGACAAGTCAAAATAAGCAGTTGATTTAGGATTGCATATCAAACTAGTTACTAGGACTCAGGCTGGCTGTACTTCCAAGTCTGCTGTCTGCTTTTCTCTTCAAGTCAACATATTTTTATTGAGTAACTGTTAACATGAGAACTCTGTGCCTCTTGGTCAAAAATGTCTATCCATGGGTCATTCTAGAACTTAGGAGATGTGTTACTGGAACCAGTGAGTTCTTAGCAGCCCTATAACAAGTGCCTCCTTGATGTCTGCATGGCCTTCACCATCAGTTCCACATTGCTGATCAGATCCTATTATTGAATAAGAGCTAGATATTTCCTTTTGGAGGGTCATTGGCACATGCTATATCTAAGGTGTAGGATTTCCTGTCCAGTCTACCCTTTGGCAGTTAGAGGGGCCTTCAGTTTGGAGCAACGTCATTGAACAGAACCTTCTTTTAGGAGATATCTCAGTTTTCCAGTCACTGTCATTGTTTTAGCTAACATTTCTATATAGTGCCCTGAGGTCTGCAGAGCTAACCCATATGTATTATCTCCTTCTGTCCTTACAACAGTCCTGGTTACTGGGCCAGAGTCAGAACGCTAATTGTTTGTGGCAGGATTCAAACTCACTCTTGCCTGACTCCGGGTAGAGCACTTTATCAGCTCTCCATAAGGATGCCATTGCAGGCAATAGGATTGCATCACTTCGCTCAATGTAACAAGTTACACATAGAAGAATGTTGGGCAATACATCCAAGTCCAATATGTTTACTTCTGAAAAGGAAAGAAAAAATGAATTCCCTAGTAGAATACTTAATTGAAGATTAAAGGGGAAAGGGCTGAGAAAAATTTAGGGAGACAAGAGTGGGATTTTTGAACAGGGAAAGCAGTGATGGAGTGGGGTAAAATCTAATAATCTGATGATAACTGGTGACATCCTACCCCCAGAAGGTTGTTTCCACCAGGAAGGGGCAGTGAGAATGAAACTTTTAGGTATAGTACAGTGGGAAAAAGTGCTGATTAAACTAGCCTTCCAAGGCAATGCCAAATGGAAAAGCATAGATTCAAAAGGAAGGAAGTACCTTTCAGAGGTTTCATACTTTATTCCCCTTTCTTTCATCACCAAAACAACCTGTTTTTAAGGCCAGTGGGGAAGGAGATTCCATAGCCTCACTCAATAATTTAGCCTTTCCCCCCTTTTAAACAGCATTGACTATTATGAAATTCTTCTTTAGGCCCTCTAGCACTTTGCACATTTCTTGTCATTTTATCCTTAAGGAAGATAAGGTATAGTTCTTTGGATAATGTAGGAGTTTGAACTACAGTGTCTAGATAATTGCATCAGTTCTTGGCTTTATCTTTAGTATCACTGAAGAGAGCCAATTCAGAAGAGCCATGGGTTAGATAAATTAAAAGATGAAGTTTAGATTAATTAGCAACCTAAAAAAGAAAAGGAAGATAAATGAGGCAGCAGAAGTGTCAGTTATTCATCTTAAAAGTTACATATACCAATGGACATGAATAGATACATATATTTTAATAAAAGCCTCATCTACTGAGAATGAACTATGGTAGTCTACTATTTAAATATATGTTGGAGATAGTGCTTCAAGATAGATAGATTGATAAATATATATAGATAGATAGATAGATAGATTAGATAGATAGATAGATAGACAGACATATTTAGCACTTATAGTGGGTCATGGCATCTCTGTAAAGACATTTAAAAAAAAAGATGGAGGGGCAGCTAGGTGGTACAGTGAATAGAGCACTGGTCCTGGAGTCAGGAGGACCTGAGTTCAAATGTGGACTCAGACACTTAACAAAACAAAACAAAACAAACCCTAACTGTGTGACCTTGGGCAAGTCACCTAACCCCAATTGCCCTACCTTCCCCCATCCAAAAAGCAAAAAAAAAAAAAAAAAGATGGAAAATAAGTATTAGATAAAGTTGGGAGTAAACCTCTACTTGCCAGGGGGTAGTGGAAACGACAACCACTGAATTTCTATAATTTATATAATTCTACCAAATTTCATCCTTTGCTTGGATTCATTTAATTTTAGATGTTGTCACTGTGCCAACCTCTTGAAAATTACACTATATTTGCCCATATTTGGCTATGATTTCTCAGGAATGCTTAGTAAATAATCTTTTTTTTTCTTTCCCATCAGATTCTTTGACAACCCCAAAGGTTATAAGCTGTTCAAGTCCTTACCATTTTCTTTAAGTGGTTTAACTGATTTATAAAAATCAGTATTTTATTTTTTTCTAATTATATGTAAAGAAAAATTTTAACTTCATTTTTTATAAAATTTTGAGTTCCAGATTTTTCTTCTTCCCTTGCCTCCTCACTGATGCTAAGCAATGTGATATAGGTTACTTATGCACAATCATGTAAAACATATTTCCATGTTAGTCAGGTGGCATAACTCTTAAGGAATGTCCTAGGGTAGAATCTACTCTACACTCAGGATAGCTGCAAAGCTAAGTAATTGGAGTGGTGTATGGTGTGCTTGCGTAGGTGTCACACTTGAGGCCCCTGGGTGGGAGTGCTGCCCAAACCAGACTGAAATGTAACTGGGAAATGTTTAACAAAATAAATAAAAATAGAACAGATTTGGGATAGTGCTAATTTCTGGTTTTCTAAATCGATATGCAGCAAGGAGGGGTCTATTTGTCTTTGAGTTTGACTGTCTCTGGCATAATGGACAGAGACCTGGCTTTGGTGCTAGGAGGCCCTGGGTCAAGACCCGTCTCTGACATATACTGGCTGTGTGGGCAGGTCATTAATTTCTCCAAACCCGGAGCAACTTTATGAGGCTGCGAGTTGCAGAGAAAATGTTGATTTGCATTGGTTAAAGTTCCTTCTAAGAAACTCCTTATGCCAATGAAAGCACACTTCTACTCCCCCCCCCCCAATAAAAAAATAGTGGTCTTCTCTCTTGAAACATGGCATTGCTATTTTCTTTAAAAAAGAAAAGAAAAAAGAAAATCTGAAGTTTGATCTTTCTTTTCCCTTTGCTGTTCCACAGAGTAAGTTTATTTTGTTCTTTTCTTGCATTAACATGGGCTAACTACTTTAATCACCGTTAATGAAGACAATCACAATTTTCTCAGGTCTCCTGCCCTGCTGTGTGCCTGAGAAGAAAACCTCCACTTTTTTCTGGGGCAGCAGTGAAACTGCATTTGGAAAGCCGGGGGGGTAAGGGGAATCAACAGTGACACCTATAATACCTTAATCTTGCTGCCTCTTTCTCCCATTCTTACATGTAATAAATAAATTGTAAATTGAACTACTCAAGGTAGGGCAAACTAGATTTTTCCTGTGAGCTTTTAAAAAAATAAAAAAGACCTATTATTTGTGTTGGATGTCACAGATCTTAAATATGAAATCCCTGTTTCTGGAAGGTGATAAAGGGTTTTGCAACCAATTCTTAAATCCTCCACCAGCTCACTGAAGCATTTCAGCTAATTGATGAGGGACTGGAACATTGGCATCCTTTTGAGATCTGGCAGACATTGGAACAGAGCAGATATGAGGACCTGGCTGGGTTCCCACGCAGGGTTTCTAGTGTTCTGTTTGGTAGCAAAGGTTTTATCAAAAACTTGAGGAGGATTTTCAGTCTTTTCTTTCTCCACTGGGGGTCAAGCCACTTTTGAAATCTGTCGATATTTTTTAAAAGTGAGAAAAGCCCAGACGAGCTCTAAGTACCAAGCTCTATGGAGATAGCCATTAGTAGATAATTTAAAATGTTAGAGGTAGTCAAATTTTACTGGTGCCAACAGCATTTGACACCATGACCCAATTCACAAATGAGCTGCATACCATTTAGATTTGAAATGAAAATATCGAAGTAAAATTATTATAGAATAGATCAAAAGGACTTCAGTTTTTTGCATTGCATTCCTTTTTTATTTTAAAAAATGTGATCTCTGTTGCTGGGCATATTACATTAACTCCTGAAAAACATCTTCCTGAAAATAAATCATTAACTCATCATACACAGGTGTCTCACCAGTCTTAGTGCAGTTTAACTGCACTGTCTCTTGGCACACCCTGTATAACAACTTACCTGTTAAATTTTTCTGATCACAGCTACAAACTGAGAAACTAAGTACAAAGCCACAGATAAGATGAAGAAATGATAGCCCTGCTTCCTTGCTGAATGAGTTGTTGTTCAGTTGATTCAGTCATGTCTGATTCTTTGTGGTCTCATTTGGCGTTTTCTTGGCAAAGATACTGTAGTGCTTTGCCATTTCCTTCTCTAGCTCATTTTATAGATGAAAAAACTTGAGACCAAAAGGGTTAAGGGACTTGCTCAGGATCACATAGCTTAGTAAGTGTCTGAGGTCAGATTTCAACTCGGGAAGACAAGCATTCCTGCCTAATCGGGACCTTATTTATCACTTTCTACTAGAGTAAGTGTCTCAAACTGGGATTTTCAGAAAGTGGGAATAGGGTAAAGGCTGATGTTCCCAGGCTGCTGAAAAGTTTAGAATGTTACTGACTGCTTATGGATTTGGTTCTTATTTTAATACCTGGGAACAGGTATAAAACTGATGTTTCCAATTCACATCCAGTTAGAATAAAATTTAGTGACTCAGATTTCCTTTATAGGTCTCAATATTACTTAAGTTGAAACTTAAAAAAAAAATCTCCATCTTTATAACTTTTCTGGCCTCAGTCTTTGCCCTTTATTGTTCTGAGATATGGATCAGATAGCATTGCACCTGATACTAAGATTATAGTCCGCTAAGCTAAATGTTATAAGCAAGTCACTCTTTGGAGGAAAGAAAACAGCTGAATTACATCCTTATTCACACACTCCAAAAATAGCTCTGGATCCTTAAACCATAAATGATTTAATAATCACCCTCAAGGACATGAGAGGCACTATGAAATAGTAAAAAGGACGTTTGAACTTTGAGCCCCAGTTCTAACATCTACTGGCTGTGTGACCCTGGGCAAGTCACTTCTTCTCTCTATGTCCTTAAATTTCTTCATCTGCAAAATGGAGATAATAGTATTTGCATTACTTCTTATATAAATAGGAACTGTCATTATTGTTGTTGTTTTTAAAGGAGAACACTGATTATTCTTTATCTTTTAACTGGAGATGAAGTAGAGAAAGTGAATTTAAAATACATTGGGTTTAATGTAGAAATAACTTACTAGCAGTCTTAGTAGTTAATGTAATTATCTATGTGTATACACACATAAGGGTGTGGTGTATGCATGTGCGTGTGTGCGTGTGTGCATGTGTGTATACCTGAATAGTCTTATAATTAGGATCAAGATTCATCAATTTGGGATGACTTGGGGGTTAGCCTGCCACTAGGTGGCTGTGCAAAGGTGGAAGGGACAGTGGGGGCTGGACCATATGATTTATTCCAGTTCATTGGTTCTGTGTTTACATTTTTTCCATTTCAAAGTCTCGAAATAAAAACATTGCTACTAAAATACAAAAAAGACTTAGTCATATGAGGCAATAATCTACGGTAGGATCAGAGCGTGACTTTCCTAAAAGGACGTCTGGTTCTCTTTGTTAATGGCTAAAACTGGGAGGTTTTAACCTTGTTTGTACGTTGCTTCTTGTTCATGAAAAACCTGTATTGTTCATATTTACTCCAGTGCTGTAGACAATCACATGAGACTCTTTGGGTCAGTGACCTGTTTGTTTACACGAGGTGTTCTACATTGGTATGATAAACAAATATCCCAATGCAAAAATCTTTTCCTTACAGATAGATATACTGTAGATGTGAAAGTCTCTCTGGGGAATTTGAGTGAATTAATTACCCATCCATTTTTGTAGCTATCTCATGTGTGACAGTTAAAACAAGGAATAATATTCTTCATTTAATGCATGAATTGAGGAAGATTCTATGCAAGTTGCTGCTCTATCAAAAATGTCCTTGATTGAAATTGTTTCTACCATGTTAGAATCCACTGGAGATGTTTACTACTCTGACATGCTATGTGTATGCTCCACTTCTAACACTGTGTAGCCTACATTCACTGGAAAGCTATTTCTATCGTTAGCAGTATACTGAAGTGAATAATAGATATACTTGGCTCTTATTTCTTTGCCTGATGCAAATAGATTCATTTCTTTGCTTAGGGCATCGAGAGAAGATTCAGCTATGAATATTTTGAGTTATTTTGGAAATGGGGGGGATCAGGGAAGAAGAGCTTAAATTTACATATACACACATGCATAATATGAACCTCCCCCATCCACCTCCACCAGAAAAAACACATACCTACATACATATACATATATACTAACCCTGTGATTTCTTTGGTGTGGCGAACTACCAGTGAGGAATCTCCCACCGCTAATGCAGATTTCTACCTTCCTAATCTGTAGCTTTCCATAGTTGCTTGGGGCAATGAAGTGATTTGCCCAGTGTCACACCAAGGTGTTAGGGGTTGTTCTTGTATTGGCTTTAGATGTGTGTATGTGTATTTACACATTAGCATGAGAACTAGAGTGGCATGGCAGAGGGAAGACAGACATTTTAATGGCTGTGTGACCTGGGCGAGTCATTTAACAATTTAGCATCCAAGCAACTCAAGCTGTAATGGGGAGAAGAGTTGCCGATCCACATGGGTAGAGGGCATTTCCTCACTAGCAGCTCCACATAGCCATGAAATCATAGATCTGGACCCCTGTATGTGAATGTATTTGTGTATACACATGATCCATCCTTAAGGCCAGACACTTTGTGTTTGTTTCAGCAAAGCCTAGTATAGGAACTGGAACTAGGTTGCTGCTTACAGATGCTTATTGATTAAATGACTGTGTATTTGTGTATTGTGTCATTAACAAGCATTAACAAGTGTTTTCAAGGTACCTGCTATTTGGCAGGTTATAGGCAGCTAAGTGGCTCAGTGGATAGAGCATTGGGTGGGCATGGATTCAGGGAGACCTGAGTTCATATCCTGCCTTAGACACTCAGTAGTGTCTAAGTGACCCTGGGCAAGTCATGTAACCTCTGTTTGCTGTAATCCACTGGAGAAGGCAATGACAAACCCCTTCAGTGTCTTTGCCAAGAAAACCCCATCGACAATATAGTTCATGGGGTCAAGGAGATTCTAGCAGTACTGCACAACAAGGGGTAGAAAGAACAAAAAGAAACACGCACATGAATGTACACAGATGTATGTAAGTATGTCCTATGTATATATGAATGTGTGGTATGTATGTATGTTGTGTGTACAGCTATTAAAGCTTAGAATGTTAGGCTTTTGGGACACCCTATCTATGCAAAGCAGTGTGTGAAGAGCAGAAATATGCCGTTAAACCTTATTGTTTCCTTTCTTCTTTTATTCAACAAGTATTTATTGAGTCCTAGTAAATACATAATATTGTGAGGGCTTTACCAAGAAGGATCCCAGGGTTTGTCTGGTGGTTTTCCTTGGTAATGGTTCTGAAAGCTTTTACACAGATACCTGTTGTGAATGAGATATTGTTAAATCCAAGAATTGCTAATATAGAATATATAATGATTTATAAGTTTATTTTATTTATGTATTGAGATAATATATATTTATTGAATGTATGCTACTCTTTGGCCAGTACAGTGTGAATGAACGAATTAAAAAGCTTCTGTTATTTTCTAAGCACTGTGCTAAGTACTAGGAATGCAATATAGAATTGCTAATATAGAATATATAATGATTTATAAGTTTATTTTATTTATGTATTGAGATAATATATATTTATTGAATGTATGCTACTCTTTGGCCAGTACAGTGTGAATGAACGAATTAAAAAGCTTCTGTTATTTTCTAAGCACTGTGCTAAGTACTAGGAATGCAAACAGAAAAGCAAGACTCCCAAGGAGCTTATTCTAAAAGGAGGAGAAAATACCCGTGAGACCTTTCAATGGCAAATCAGTAGAAGGGTCCGTGGTCTTTAGGGTGCGAAGCAAAGCAGATGATGATGATGCATCTTCTTGAATGTAATTTCCATTGATAAAACGACATTCATTTCTCATGTTGAGCCATTTGACATTCGAACTTGACTTTGGTGGAGATAACTTTATTTTCTGGGTGTTAGTGACTGCTGTGGCTGCTGAAGAGACAGGCACGATTGCCAGGTCCCATCTCCATCAGGGCTGATTCCTTAGTTATATTGAAGGGGGGGACTTCAGTGGAAGTAGGGTCAGTGGTGTTTGTGGCCACTGTGGGCTACAAAAGAAACGTACCTTTGTCTATAAGAAGTGTGTAGTGAGTTTATCAAGCATAAAAGTATTATCTTTGTTTAAAAAAAAATAAAGTTAGCCACATACTCGACCTGCTAAGACCAAAGGACAAAGAGCCATTTTTCTCCTTCCCCTACCCTTTGCCTTCTACAGTAAAAGCCATTTACTGACTGTTGTCTTTGTCATAGCTTTAAGTGTGTGAGAGGGCACCCTGAAGTGTAGACAGAGTTTGTTTGGTGTTTTTAACCATCCCGTTATCTTCTCTCCGGTGGGCTGTGTCCATTCATCACCGAGCTTCTTGCAGACTAGTGCCGGGGAAATTTAAGAAAATGTCTTGCCGTTGTCCTGTCCCGTGATAGGCATCCTTTCTCACTGCCAGCAGTGTGTCAACTTTTCATTTCCGCCGGCAGTTCTTTCAGACCTCAGTGACTTTCTGTAGCCAGCCGCATTTTTCTTTTTTGAAGTCACAGTTCAGGAGCATATGATGAGGCTGTTCATTTTGAATTTTGGTTGAGAATTCTCAAGTTCAACTGTGGCACTTCAAAGTTAGGGAGAACTTGGTTTTGAAAATTGATGCTGATACAAGATGGCATATTTAATGACAGATGTATCTATAGAAAGCTGTTAAGATGCAGATTATCCCCCTGGGGAGGGAGATCAAAACTGCCAATCTATAAAATATACTTGATAGGGGCAGGCATGGAATCTATCTATGCAAGTGCTTTGATTGCGGGGGACAGTGGAGCAGCATGTGGCATCCTAACCTAAGAGCAGACAAATCAGCTTGATGACTTTCAAAGCCAAGAATACCGCTGCAGGCAAGGGTACTCCAGTCTAGGAGAAATTAAAACATATAGAGACTGTTATTAATTCCATATCTATTTTTGTGTAGTCAAATCTGTATGCAAATCCTTAGCATCTCATTTCAGCAGATTAATCTAAAAGTGAAGAGTGGTGTGTGAAAGGAATGCAATGAAGATGCTCCACAAATGAGCAAAGGCATCAAGGAAATGTAAGCAGGGAGAGCTTGGATGCTTCATCTTTTTTTTTCCCCTTGCATGTGTGCTAAGGGAAGTGACTTTATTTATGTGCTTATTTGTCAATTATTTTAATGGGGAGCAATAGCAGCAGCACGGGCTGGGGTTTTCCTTCACAACAGTGACTTGGCAAAAGTGACAACATTGCTTTGCCGGTGAACCTCTTGGCATTTCCTATGCTGGTGCTAATCAACCAAATAACTGTAATCTCCCCAATAGTTATCTGACTCCTCATTTCTAAATATTATTATATGAACGAAAATACATATGTTAAGGAAATCTAATTACTGAGAACAGATTAGAAAAAAAAAAAAGATTGCTTCTGTGGAAAATGATAGATAGTAATGAGAAAACTGGAGAATCTTGTAAGAGAGGGTATGAACTGCCCAGGTTGTTTACTACAGCAGTGACATTCTAATTCAGTTGCTGTACGTTTAATCTCTAACAAACAAAATCTGTTAAGGATAATACTATGAACATTTGAAGTGCTGCCTTCAATAGCTTCACTGAAGTTGACATCAGCAAGCTCTTGTATTTCCGCAACAAGTTCAGCAGCCTCCATGGTGGAGGACTGTGCAAATGGGCATGTGACTCTCCAGACCTAGGCCCTCTCTCACATTTCCATTCCTCATCAGTGTACCCAGAGCAAAGGTTGGTTAATCATTTTAACACAAAGGCTTGTGTAATCTCTGTGGGTGCTAGATAATTCATCTTCTGTTGTTATGCTAGGTAGGAACAATTAGGTACTGAAAGTTTCTCAAAGGATGAGAGATGCTAAAAATTAATCCATTCTGCTAATATATTTGGTGTATATCTTTATCTTAAATATTTGAGGGGATATAGTTATTTCTGCCACATTTTTCTTAAGTGTGACAGATTTTTTCCCCTTTGATTTTTATAGAATGTCTAGGAGACATTCTTAAAGAAATGGAAAGTTCTTTTTTCACTCAGATTCTAGAACCTCATTTGTGTATTCTTTATGTATACCACAGGCAAATTTCCCATTGATCTTAAAAGGAGTTCTTGCCTTTGAGGGAATGAAACCTAACCTCTAGTTAAAAATGGTCTTAGAAAATTAAGTGAATGATTCAAGTTCTTTACTGGGGGGAAGTGGGAGAATAATGATTGGCCTGGATTAGTTTTTATTCCCATGTCTTATTTACTTATCTATTATCATTAGCTCAATTTTTCTTGTTGTTAACTAGGCACCACTATGCTAGCATAGTAACTTAAGCATACCAGGTACTCATGGACTTGTAGAATTTAATTTAATTACACTTATTAAATGGTGCTGAAAGTGGTGACCCTTGCAGAGAATTTGGATGTTGTGCTGACTGTACTGTTAGGCTATGAGATTGCCAAACAAGAGAACTTTAGGTATGTGCCATACATACATAGAAATCATAAAAATTCATATTTCTTTGTGACCTTGCAATATTTGGGGGGGCGGGGGGAGAGCAATTGGAGTTAAATGACTTGCCTAAAGTCACACAGCTAGTAAGTGTATTAAGTGTCTGAGGCCACATCTGAACTCAGGTCCTCCTGACTTCAGGGTCAGTGCTCTATTCACTGCAACACCTAGCCACCCCTGCAGCCTTACCATATTGAAGCTATTAGAAATACAAGAAATTCACTAGTCTAAATAGTTCTTGGCTTTAGCCACTTATTTGAGGCCAGGATTTAGAACATGATACACAAGAACATTATTATTAAAAATTTCTTCTACTTCAGACAGAAATTGCCTGCTTTTATATTTATGGTATTTTTTTTTCTTTTTTGGCTTTTCCTGATGTCCACTAAAGCCATTTCTTCCACAGAGCCATTTCACATGCTGATTTTTAGAGGTTTGCATTTTGATTGTAAAAATTCATGCTGAGCAAATGGTTATTACATTGTGTGTTGCTCTGTACACACAACAGGCCTGGAAAGAAGTCAGAATAGGGGAAAACTGGGAACAGCATGAAATATATTTAAGAGTTTTTGGTTAAGTAGATGATCTCAAGCCTCCTTAGATCTATGCAGCAATCAAGAGAGTTTCAAAGCCAGGAATTTTTGAAGAGTTTTAAAGGTTGAATAGTGACTTTTAAAATTTTTTTTTAAAGCAGAAAAACTGTAGACCCCAGGCTATACTATTTAATTTATGCTAAGTTACTCTGGTCTTGGGAAATAGCATCTCCAAATAGGCAGAAGCTGTTTGTGTACTAAATACAAACTGTTGGAATTCACAAAGTTAAATGTTTGGCTAAGAATTATCCCTGTTGTTCAATGTCCTTGGGACAAACCACACAGAACCATTTCTCACAACTGAGTTTCCATATCTCTCTTCCCCTTTTTTCCAAGTGATTTGTTCCTATTTTTCCCTCCTTTCATTCATTCAGTTTATAAAAATCTGACTACATCCAGTCTTGGTAATTTCAACACACTTGTTGCTTCCTCTTAAATAGATGATCTATAAAATGTTGCTTAAAAGTGAAGCTTCTTAAATAAACTTAATCACATCATAAGGCACACAAACCAATCCTCAGTAGCAGTTAATTTTCCCTCCAGTAATATTTCATTTTTATTTGGGGAACAGTCCATGTCTTATACATGAAGAGATTTAACACATGTTAATCCATTACAGGTGGGGTAACTAATACTGCACAATATCAGAACAGACTAATGGTGTACGAACCCAACCAGGTAAGGACTAGCTGGACCCTACTAAAAACAGATTTTAAGATACGTTCAAGTTTTCATTTGGTGTAATATGAATGGATTTTCTAACTGTATTACCAACATATGTGATATCTCTTTCTCTATATATACATATGTGTGCATATATCTATATATCTATATCTATATCTATATCTATATCTATACCTATATATCCACACACATATTTGTATACAAATGTATAGTACATGTAAGGAAAATTAACCTTTTTTTATCTAATGAAAATTCTGTTGTTTAAATTCTTCCATCTTCCCACAGTCCTTTCCTGTCTGTATTATGTAGGGAAAATATTTGCTTGGTTTTCGTTGGTTTTATTATTATATACATACTCTCCTCTCTTATCTGGAAAGACCTCAACTGAGATGTTTAAATGAGCCCTGATGCCCCCTACCCTTTGGTCAGGAGTGTCTTTCTGGGAGGAACTCACTGTGTATAATTTCCATCTCTCCAGAGCAGTTCAGTAGTCAGGCAAACCTGAAGGTAGAAATGCCTGTAGAGTTTGTCTATGCTGTTGACTCACCAGCAGCCAGGGCTTGAATTGTAAACATTCTAATGAGGTCTGGCCTTCCCTCTGTCCCCTCCTCATATATTTTAAATGGTTTTTTTCTTTTTTTTTCTGGGCTTAGAGTTACAGATCAGCCCCTTCTTTCCAGATTAAACAACAAATTTACCAGATGTCTACTAAATTTTACATTTATCCATTCGTGGTCATGTTTAAGCTTTTTCATAAATAAAGGAACATTTCAAAATAGTTTAATTTGGGTTTTTATATTCACCCAGAGAGGTTATCGAGGACACAGAACATCAGCTTGGTTTTGGTGACCTGAGCAGGGATGGGCCAAAAATGTATATCTAGCACCAGCTCAGCTTTCCTTTTTTGTATCTTTTTTATGTGTTTTTAACCATTACTTGATTCTGAAAATTAGAGAAGCCATCATTCCTGCCCATCCCAGTGTATTTCCTGGAGTTAGCAGACTTCAGAGATTATAACTGGGGATGTCAGTGAGTCAGCTGTCCCAGACGGGATCATTAATGGCAGTCTCTTGAATTTGGCACAGATACAGTTAAAGTGGAAAGGAAGGGTTAGTGTTTTTCTCAAATGAGGTCTGCTTCATGTTTGTACACACAATCTCTTTTTAAAAATTCCACTGGCATATTGTTTACGGTGGGTGCTGGCAAACATCACATCTGCTTACATCTTGCACAGAATCTCAATCACTCTATCATTCAGCCTTGGTGCTTGTTTCTCTTCTAGGCCTTTGTGGAGAGTCGATAATGCCCGCCATCTGCCACAGAGCACATTGCTACCTGCCAACAGGCAGGCTGGGGTGACCTCTGCTTCCCCACCACTGATTAGTATTCACACGCTAGCTTATTAGGAATGACCCCGCCAGGCCCCTCTGTTTCTTTGCCTTTGCAGCGGTTGGCGGCTCACCTGGAAGGCACTGCAGTAGAGGAAGCTAAAGATATAATCAGGGGATGCAGGCAGGCTTTGCAAACCAGATGGCGTCCATAGTCCTGTGGCAGGGGACAGGACTGCTAATGCAAAAATTAATTCCTAATACTGTAATATGGAATCTGATAGAAGGCACCTGAAGAAAGCATATTTGGAGCCTAGGCCTTGGTAGCCTAATTAAAGTATTTCTTGGCCAAATACCTGAAGGAAGCCTTGACTTTCTTATTAAGGAAGTTACTTATTTGGCTAGAAGGGTGTTTGATTTGAAAATTAGCTTGAACAGTTGTTCTCTTTGCATGACATCTACATGTAGAAAAAGGTGGCAGACAAAAGTGGTGTGCCTTTCAAATGGCAGAAAATACATTTTCTATCCAAAAATATCTTTGAAAAAGAGGCAAACTTAACCAAGCCTATATAAATGCCTGCCATGAATGAATTAATATTTGTGTAGATGATCTTAGTTCCTGTTCCCCAGAGATGACATAATCTGAAGAGATTTTGGAAAGTATACCATTCAAAACATAGGACTCTTCTGGTCAAGTTCCAGTTTTTCTTGTAAAAATGCTTCTTGTTTAATATAGAAATGAAGTTCTTAGGACTATCCACCTCTCTAGGACAGTTACCAAGCTCTTTGGAACTATGAAGCATGATTTAAAATTTATTATTTTTTTGAGATGGTTTTAACCATTAAGTTCCTAATCTTGAACCAGAGACTGAGTTAGGGCGAGTTTACCTTAATCCTTCCTCTCCCTCAGGTACCCAGAACCAAATATGAGTGATAAATTATATTCAATACAATATCAGGCATTTTCTTTTAAAATATAGAATGCCTAAATTTTCCTTTTTTCTAGTTTGTCACAAAATGAAGTCATATCAAGGTTAATAGGACTTTAAATCCTGTAGAATTAGAGGAGGTCTATTAGCAGATCAGTCCTTAGCTCCTTTTCCATTTGCCCCAAAAACCTAATTTTGGAGAACAAAACACCTTTTCCTTCTCCATCCAGGAAATTCTTCAGTGGCTATATTCAGAAGAAGCAACAAAAATCCCCAGCCACATGGTGCTTTTGCATTGAAGTTATTTGCTTAAATGAGTAACTACTGGGTTGAGACAGATTGCTACCATACTAACTTGTGTTTTCCCATATCATATTAGACATAGCCACAAATGGACATTATTTCCAAAGTAATATCATTAAAGACAAATAGTAGAACTGTATGAATCTCTCTCTCTCTCTCTCTCTCTCTCTCTCTCTCTCTCTCTCTCTCTCTCTCTCTCTGTCTCTGTCTCTCTATCTCTCAAGCCTTTAAAACAAATATTTAAGTTTTTGGTTCTTCTGTTTATGCCTTTTCTTATTAGCCTGAGGTCCATAAGATTCACAGCCATTACCAAGGTTCACGTTGAAACTGTGCGAGTGATATATTTTAAGAGGCATGGGGATGGTGGCGGGGAGATGGGGGTGTCATAGGAGAAAAGGAGAAATATACTAAATTCAACTGAAAATATTTTAAGGCCCTGCTACATGCAAGACACTTGATGGAGTAATCCCCACCTTCTAGGAGCTTTATGATCTAGAAGTCTAAACTTTGTTCTGCTGTTTCCACCCATGAAAACATTGATACCCCATTCACAGGCATAGCTCTGATTTGCTCCCATTTGCAGAATCAGTGGATCAGTCGCAGCCCCATGCCACAGAGAAGGGTGTACCATTCCATGGCTGCTGTCCAGAGGAAGCTCTATGTTCTTGGGGGCAATGACCTGGACTACAACAATGACCGCATCCTTGTGCGACATATAGATTCTTATAACATTGATACAGACCAGTGGACACGCTGCAATTTCAACCTGTTAACTGGTAGGTACTTTTGATTTAGTGAATTTGAAAAATCTACAAATTTTTGAGACAAGAAGGTGGCTTTGTATTGAAATACATTTTAAAGTGAATTTTACCATGTTCACAAATATCTAACACAAATGGGTGTGATTCTAGTAACTAAAGATACTTTTTTTTTTTTTTGAGGGGGAGGTCTACTCACCTTCCAGAATGATCTGGAAAAGGTGGTTGTTTTGGTTTTTGACATTTCTGTCTTTGGCACTTTCATGTTTAGTGACTTGTATAGACAACACTACACTTACTCCTAAAATATAGAGTGTGGTAGGTATCAGCATTTTGGGGGCTAGTAGCTTTATAGACCCATGTAAAAATTTCTACCCAGAAATGAAACTTTACCATAATGAAAAGCAATGTATAATGTCCTAATCATGCTAACATATCCTTTATTAAGGCATGGAGGGGAGGCACAAAGATAACATAACTTTATATTGTCTTCATGGAGTTGAAAGCTTCTGTCTTTGCATTATTAAAACTTAGATGTGGCCAGCAAATGTTTTGCAATGAAAAGACAGCTGAATTTTGGACTTTTGGATTCCAAGGACCTAGGATCAGATTTTGTCTCTGCTGCCAGTTAGCTGTGTGACCTTGAGCAAGTTTTCTCCCCTTCTTTGGGTTTCAGTTTCCTCATTTGCTAAGGCTCCAGCTACTTCTGTTATATCCTATGAACTGAGCCTGTTAGTCCATTTCCTTTGAATAATTTACAAAATTATAAATCAGGTTTTAGGACTTGGCAGATTGTGTTACCTTTTGATGCTTTTTAAAATGGTGAGTTAAAAACCAGGTACCCCAATGAACAAACACTCCCAATTCCTAGTGGTGGTGACAGTATTAGTATTCTCCATTTAGAGTATTATTAGCTGAAAGTAGTGTTTAAATGTTTGAGTTGATCTACCTTTTTGGACTTTATAAAAAATGATTTCTGAGTCCCACAAATGCATGTATAGCTTTCTTCTGAGTTACCACAATGGGACCTTAGACTATCCAGTTCCCTAGATCTGTGATTTAGACTGGCTTAGGATATAGTTTATTTATTGCTTCAGACAATCTTTTGTCAGCCCATCAATAAAATGCGACTGTCATGTGCTTTGATGTCCTCTAGGGAAGAATATGTATTTCTTGAGTTACTCTGCCTTTAAAAACAAACAAACAAACAAACAAAAAACCACTACCAGCACTAAACTAGGACTTAAATTATTTTGATATATCAGCATTTAGGGTTTCCTTCAGTGTTCCCAGATAAACTATTTTCAAGAAAGTTTTAAAAAATGTCTGTATTATATATATATATATATATACACATACACACAAAAATATCCATACAGTATGTATATATTATATTAGAATCCTGTTTAATAGGTATTGTTCAATATAGACATGTTTGGCAATCCATAGGAATAACTTTTTCACTTAGACTTCAATCAATAAGTATTTTATTAAGTATCTGCTAAGGTACTGTGTTAGGTGCTGAGGACCCAAAAACTAAAAAAAATAAATAAATAAAAATGAAGAAATCTCTTCCTTCAAGGAGCTTATGTCTTTGGGGTCTAAAGGCATACCCTATAAATTGAACTATTTTCTTCCATTCTCACATTCCCACGTCTCAAACATGTGACACAAAAGTATTAATTGTTCACACTTATGAAGTGCCTTACAGTTTGCAGAGTACTTTTCTCAGTGAAAATACTATTACTTTTATTTTATAGAAGAATTCTCAGAGCTAATAAATGGCTGAGCCAGGGCTCAGACTCAGTTCTCCTGATAACAAGTTCTGCTCTTTCGCCTTTGTGACTTTGATTGGTACCAATACAAATTGGCAGCATTCAGTATATACTCTTAGACAGAAGCCCCCCTACTTAAATTAATTTTTTAAAAAATCACTTTACTAATGGCTTATAATAATTATTTGCCCAGTTTCTGACCCTCTTATGATCATGCAGATGACTTATCTGCAGCTTAGTGTGCCCACAATGGCTCTACCCTCTACCTGACAGGAGGCAGTGACCAGTTGCCACCACTCTCTCACTGTTTCTGTTTAATCCACCAGTATAAAGAAATTGCATCTCTCAGTGCCAGAAGGGTTAATTAAAACATGCAGGTGGTGTATTTTACCCCCTCCTTCCTTTTTGCTTTAGGTCAAAATGAATCTGGAGTTGCCGTCCATAATGGAAGAATATATTTAGTTGGTGGCTATTCGATTTGGACAAATGAGCCTCTGGCATGTATCCAGGTGGGTAGTTGAGGTTCCTTTTGAAGTCTCTTCCATGGTTCAGAAAGGTTACTTTTTTGCAGAGCTGTTACTAAATGAGGAGAAAAGCATTGGAGTGAAGAGAGAAACTGAGTATATTTTGTGTATGTGTGCATGTGTGTGTGTGTGTGTGTGTGCGTGTGCTACTCATTCAGCCACTAAGCTGAGGTCTGACTGTATGTTGAAAATTTTATTATAAGATTATGCACCTGAAAGAAAAAGGGAATGAGCCAGGAATGTGTATTTGTACATATATGTATCTCTGTGTGTTTGTGTATGTATGTGAATGAGCGAGAGGCCCTCACTCCTGTTTTAAAACAACAAAAAAACCTTTTGTAATAGTTTTAAAACATTCATCCTCCTTTTATGCATTTGTCATTTTGTTTTCTAAGTATCATAACTGAAAATAATAGGATTCTTCTTTTTAAGACTTGTGCATCTCCATTATTGTTGGCTACAAAGCCTCCTTTGCTTTCTGGCAGACAGTTCCCAGAGCTGTTTGAGCAGCAAGTGGTTTGTCATTGGCCAGCCAGTCCCAAAGCAGTGTTGGCACAAGCTGGCGTTTAGCAGCTCAGGCCCAGCACAGTGCTCAGCGTGCCTTTGGAAATAGTCCTAGATGCCAATGATTTCCTTAGACAGGACCTGTTTTTTAAAAATGTTTTTGGCCGTAGTTTTATATTCCTAGTTTATATGTCGTCTGACTACATGACACTCTCCCCCCTCTAAACTCAAATGCCCTATTGAAAGGAGAGTGTTTTATTGGAGCAAGGGCAGAAGGGATGCCCAGCACTTGTTGACTTGATGTGACATCAGGGAATGAGGGAAGAGATTCAGCTCTCTCAGGCATATAAACTATGCTGGAGTCAACCAGTATCTGCCATGGTACAAGAGATCAGCCCGATGGGAAGCTCCCTGATTTGAGCGTTTATAGTCTTTCCTGCACAAATTAGCTGTTCTGTTAAGTGCAAGCAATCTGTGTCAGTTGTCTGTGGTTTCCAAGCCTATGAGGAATTGCCATCTGGACATGGTTGGTGAGCTTAGAGGTGCTGCAAAATGAGCTTTCCTGGGAGTTTTTATCTAACTGATGGGAGACAAGTGCTTGGTTACGTTTAGGTGATATTTAATACAGTTGTAGCCTTTTTTCTTCTGAGCAGGTTGTAAGTCTGCTCTCATTCCAGATGTCCTTGGTGAGCTTTGGAGAATCTTTTAAGACTACTTGTATACCTTTTACTTGGGGTGGGAGGGAGGGAAGAAGGGATAGTCTTTCACATTTATAACTATTGGCAAAATGTTGAAGGGGGGAAGATGTGCAAACCAAGGAGGCATTTTATAACCAACTGTGATTTATAAGTCAATTTACAACTTTCCACCTGACCACTGGCCTGATATAATAACATCAAGCACCATCCTCCCTCTTCATCCCTCCATAATCAGCCAAGGCCCAGAATTCTTTCATTACCTGCCTTGGCCAGCAGGTAGGCCTAGGAGCTGGTTATCTAGCTACTTATACATGTTCAACCTTTCCCCTCACCCCATTTTCTCCTTGCTCAGGGATTGATAATTAGGTCAGTCTTACCATAGCTTCTGTAAAAAAGTGTTATTTTATATGTGTTATTTTATATATGTATATACACACACATCTCTAGATATATACATACATGTGTAAAATACACTCACACAGGTATGATTATGTGTATGTGTATATATTAATATTAGTATATATTATATACTCACACATATACGTGTACTCACAAACATATATTGCCCTATAGCTTTACTTAGATTCCTTGTGGTTCTGAATCACAGGTTGTTGCAAATGGGAAATTCTGTAAACATGAGCATCTGAGAGACAAGTACTGTATATATGGGGAACCTCTTCTCACTTTGAGCTCTGTACACAATATCCTTTATGAGATTGGCAAACACCTTTAGCGAGCGTACTTTACTATGTTTAATTCGTCTCTTGATATGAATAACCTGAAGACTGCTGAACGAGGCTGTCTTTTGTTACCTATCTTAAGGTATCTTGTATTATTTTGTCATATACAAGTGATACCTTGTTGGAAGACAGTTTTTAAGGCTATGTTAAAGAGGCCAGGAGTACTGAGTGAAATACATTTCTATAGTTAATAAGTAATACTCCATATTTGTTTTACAAGATCTTGTGTTCTCTATACGTTTTTCTCAGTTTTGTTGTTGTAAGAAGAATTTTGTCTTCCTTATGTAGCCCAAAGGGAACAGTGATGTTAGACATTAAATATAGTAGCTACACTGATAGGTAAAGAAAATAATTTGTTCCAGACTTCCTTCCAGATCGTTTATATTTTTTAGTTGTTTGTTGCCCTTCGGTTTTTATCCTTATGTGCTCCGAGGATGATCTGACTTGTGCTATCGCTTCCTGCTATCCATATACTCCGTGCCATTTTTCAAACTGATGGAGTCTATAATCTTTAATCATAATATTCTTCCATAAAATTTTACAAATGGGTTTATATTCTAAATAAGTGTTTCTCTTGGCTGACCTTGCTTGGCAACATGATCAAGTGTTTTCTGGTTTAGATAGTTTCTAGGCATTTTTGGCCTTTTTTGTTGTGAGGACTGCTTCACAAGGGTTAAACTTTCATAGGAAGTAATAGTGTTAATGTGTATTCCTTTTACCCATTTCCAATTTTTTGGTATCAATAGCTTGTTTAATAGGTCAGATTTAAAGCTGTTTAAATTACAAAACACGTCTTACTCTTATTCTGATTTAACATTAAGTTGAACAAACACAGTCACTGGTTCCTGTCAGTCGTGTGTGTGTATCTGTCTGGTTTGGTTTTGGGATATACCCAAAGTCCCTGATTCTTGTTAAATAAAATCATTAATGACATAGAGTAGAGAACTAATTTAGAGAAATATCAAAATTTGTAACCTAAACTCTGCACTTTTCTTTTACAATTTTTAAGTAAGTTTTTTTTTTAAAAAAAACTTTTATAAAAGTAAAAGTTTTTAAAAAGAAAAACATTTCTCTCTAGTAGAGAAGCATGTTGTTGACATCTTAAATCCAAGGCCTCCCTGGCTACCTTTTCCAGTGCTGGTTGTATCTTTACTCATTCTCCTTGGCTTCCGGGTCAAGGTGGGGTAGAATACTCATTGCTCCCCATTGCTTTTTCCAGGTTCTCTCCCCTTCCTCAATCACTCAGTAACCTCTCTTCCTTTCAGGTTCGTGCTGTTAATATCTCCCACCCCTTCTCTGTAACTTACTTCAGAAGAGCCCATGTCTTACATTGCCCAGAAGTACTTATGTTTTCAAACTGTGCATCATCCTGGATTCCTCACCTTCCAAGCTGTGGCCAAGGCCTGCCAGTTTCACCTTTGCCATTTCTCTCCAGTGTGCCCCCTTTGTTCCAATGACAGTGCTACTACTCTGGTGGTGGCCTTCATCATTGATATTGTGCAATAGCTGCTGGTGGGTATGCTTGCCTCAAGTTTTTCCCTAATCCAATCCATCCTTCATTCAGCCATTAAAGTGGTTTTCCTGAAGTGCAAGTCTGATCCTTACTTGATAATCTCCAGTGGTAAATACAAAATGCTTTTCGGCATCCAAAGCACCTTCATAACCTAGCCCCCTCCTACCTTCCCAGACTTCTCATACTTTACTCCCCATCATGTACTCTTCGGTTCCTTGACACTGGTCTCCTGGCTGCCCCATGAACAAGATACTACCATTTGCAGGCATTTTCTCTGGCTGATTTTGTCTGCAATGCTCTTCCTTCTAAACGTCAACTACTGATTTTCCTTGCTTCCTTTAATTCCTAACTAAAATTCCACCTTTTACAGGAAGCCTTTCCTAACCCCTTTCAGTTCCAGTGTCCTGTCTTTTAATTATTTCCTATCTATCCTCTTTGTAGCTTATTGTCTCCATTAGAGTGTAAGCTCCTCGAGGACAAAGACTGTCTTTTGCCTTTGTGTGCTCAGCACAGTGACTGACACATAATAGAAACTCAATAAATGTTTACTGGTTGATTAAATGACTTTCATGTAAATTTGGAGATTCTAAGGATTGAGTTTGGTCAGGTCCATGTGGCAGCAGAAAGACTACTAGATTTGCAGTCAGATGACCACTTCTTTGACTCTAGGCCAGGAATTTAGTCTTTTGGTTCTTAATTTCTGTATTTATTGATTGAGAGAGCTGGATTAGATAGCCATTAAGTCCCTTCCAAACCCAAATTTCCAGTCCTGTGATGCTTAATTCTTTCTTCCTCCCAGGTTACTCCCAAGCTTTCACTATAATCCAACAGACTAACCAAATTATTTGGTCCAAGAAAACATGTACTTCCACTAGTTTGAGCTATGTGATTTCTCTCTTTATCCTTGACCTGTAACAGGCTGCATTCAGTGTTCTTTGTCTCAAGGGCAGGTGTGAAAGAGAACACACCTGGCATAGTCAACTCTTAAGATTGTTGCATGGTCCTATTTTTAATGAAGCCACAGGACAAATATTTGAAATAAAGGTTTCTGACAGATGTAGAAGTGCTATTGTTTATTTTTATGTGGGCATAGCAAATATTTGGCACGAAGCATTGATTCTAATCTACTTTGCCATGTATGAAGAATAATGTACAGGGGAGCAGCTGCATATGTGTGCATGTGATTAGTTTGCATTTTCAGCTCACCTCTACTGTTCTTCATTTAGTATTATTTCCTTTTGGCTAAGGGATGCTCTGCCAAATTGGCAACACCTCGATGCAGATGCCTTTTTTTTGCCAGCTAATAAGGGAGGGTTTTTTTTGGGGGGGGGGGAATGCCAGTTCTTCCTTTCCTATGCTCACAGATTAAATGCATTACATCTGCTTAACATATGCAGTCTCTGTTGGCCCCGAGAGTCAGACAAAGGGTCTCTGGCTGATTACCTTCACTCAACTGGTATCTTCTCTTTTAACTGTGTATTCTGGCATATTTCTGCCTGAGTGGCCTTAAATCCTTCCTCTCCCTTAGAGATGCATTCTGGAGAGATACATGACAACTACCAGCAAGGATACTGTGTAAATAAATTGAAGAAAGGTCTCCCTCCATTTGTAAAGCCTAGTGCCAAGGCATCAATAGTAGTTTCATGGCTAAAGGAAGAAAAAACACCAATTGAGGCGTGCCAAATCCTGCTGTTGCTTCCATACCCACAAGAGCTCATTTTGCTCCAGATGTGTGAGTAAGATCTACTCGGCCTGAGAAGAGCACGTTTCTATATTTGCTTTCATGGAATTTTAGATATGCAAAAATCAACTTTTTTTCTGCAGAGCAATAGATGCACTTAAATCTGTTCCAACTTAACACCTACCCGTTGGCTTCATGGCACTATCTATCGGAGGAGGGAGACAAGCGCTCAGTGCCCTGCACACAGTCACCAATACATTTTAAACAATGATTACAAGAAGTAAGTTAAGCAAGAGAACAGTGAGATTACAGGTGTGAAAGACTGTTTTGGGGTAGTGTGAATTTTACCATTAGACAAAGCAAGAGAATCCACCTAATTGCATCATTTGTGGCAATGTAGCATTTGCTAGACAATAGTTCTCCATTAGACTGTGAGTTCCTGAAATGTCAGAGCTGTCGTTTATGTTTCTCTGTATTCCCAGTTCTTGGCACAGTGCCTGGCACACAGTAAGTATTTAAAAATGTTTATTGACTGACCAACTAACTGACTTCATTCTGTCACCCAGAGTTCTAAGCAATTTTGCAAATTTAATATATTAAGAGAAGAGGGGTCAAACAAGTGTGAATAACTACAAATCATGTGTATAATAGAACTCATTTGGCTAGAGAAAGGTAATGCATGTTGCAAAGTATTATTAAATCTGTTATGAACACTTAGTTTCTTACCCTGTATGAAATTCTACTTTTTTTTTTCTGGTAGAACTCTACTCGTCAAGGAAAACCTTTCTTCCATTATTGAAATCGATAAAATCAGAATATTCCAAGTTCCACCATCCTATAAGTAATACAAGGAACCTCAGTATACCCTTTGCTGTTGGCCCTTTGACCAGTTGTTATCTGTTCAGTTTATTCCATAATGCATATATTTCTTAACACTTCAGTCCTACGATGGGCTCAGCAATAGACAAAACATATTGTCCTTAGAGTTTAAAGACAGTACTCTTGAAGTTGATTGTACCTGTTTGTGTGTGGCTGAAAGATTCCTAGCCTGTAGACCCTGCAGCATTGGTGTAGCCTAGTCTTTTGGTTCACAGCCATGTCGATTAGTTTGAGTTGTTTGGCCCCAGAGATGATGCATTTTCTTTAAATGAAATCAGAAGCAGACTATGGTGGTCGGCCACTGAAACTGTGCACCAATCCCTAAGTCTGTATGCTTCAGGTTATACTGCTGAAGGACCTCTTAGCACTTAATCTCTTTACCTTGTTTACTGTGCCCTCCTTGAAGCTCTTTAGGGCAAGGAAGCCAAGCTGGGGTATTCATGACTTTGTGACCTATAGTTTTGATTAGGCTGAAGAGCCTCATTATTGTTGAGTAACTCTTGCCCTCAGTGTAACATGGAAGTGACATGACAAATCATTTAGGAGTTGAACGTTTGTATTCTTTGATGCATTTCTAGTTTCTCAGATAATGGCAGAAGCAGCACAAATTAACACATTTTATGACTTCTGGAGGGATTCTCTGATGCATGTTTATGTCAGAGAAGAGTTCTTAAAATGCCCCTGGTCCAGCCCCAGTCATAGTAGGTTTCAATTAATGAACATTCCTAACATATCTATAGCTTCAAGCTTGTTTTTGTCTCTCCTCCCTCCAATAGTCTCATATGTATTTACCGATGGACTTTTCACAGGCTAAGATAGTCAGTTTAATGTCTTATTGACTACAATTAAGGGAATAGTGGAAAGATACTCTTTATTTTGTTATATGTTTGCTGAATTAAATTGCAAATCACTTTTTATGGGGAGATAGGTAGAAAGAGCAAAACTTTATCCACTATCATTTATTGCAATGTTATAATGGATAAAAATATACACATGTAATTGGTTTGTGTGATACTATCACCTCAGAGGCAGGCAACATGGTTTTTCTGTTTACACACATTATATATTTGTGTGTGTGTATACACACACACGCATATATATATGAAATATATACATATACATACACACATATACATTACACACATATTCAATAGAATGCTATATTTGGAGTCTAGAAAACCTGGGTTCAAGCACCATTTTTGGCACTAATAGTTTTGTGACCATGGAGGTGCAGGCAGTTCTTTAAGACATATTAAGTTGGAGAGACAGGTAATCTATCATGCCTGTATTGACATGATTCATTGAAGTTTTGAACCATCATTATAGCAATGTGTTCATATATACTATCTGATTGTTCCTTATCCCAGCCCTGTAAGGGTAAGCAGGGCAGGTGACATGGCTTCATTGGCATATAATGGTTGAGGTGTTGGACTTTGAATTAAGAAACCTTGGGTTCAGGTCCCACATCTGATGCTTAGTGGTCACTACAGGCAAGTCACTCAATCTGCCTGCCCAAGCCTCAGTTTGCTCCTCAGTATAATTGGGATAATACCTATAGCACCTACCATCAAGGTTTGGGATGAGGCTCAAATGAGAAGAGGTTCATAAAGTGTCTAAAAAATGTTGAAGCACTACATAAATATCAGACCATTATCATCATCATCATGGAAATAAAAGCACAGAGAGATCAAAGAGTGTTCCATAATTAATAAGGAAGGGGTAGAGTGAAGGCACAGGCAGTCTTTTGAATCAGTCCAATCTTTACACAAATCTCCTACCTCTCGGTATGTGTTTGCGTATTGGTCAAAAATCTGGAGAATCAGAAATCACATTCTCACACCCGAGGGAGGAACTGGGTTCCTGTTGTGTTTAAACAAGATTCACTTACCATCTGTAAACTTTGGCCAGTAGGATTTATTCTCTGAGTATTGAAGTGCTTTTCTCTCGGCAGGTTTTGGATGTTAGCAGAGAAGGCAAAGAAGAGGTATTCTATGGACCTACACTTCCTTTTGCTTCCAATGGAATAGCGGCATGCTTCCTTCCAGCTCCATATTTCACATGTCCTAACCTCCAGACCCTACAAGTGCCTCATCACAGGATCGGCAATGTCTGAGCATCCCAAATGTGCTGTTTCACACAAGTCAAGAGCAGGAGGAAAGAAAAGAAGAAAGCCATTGAAGCTTGACTATCTGATTGACTGTGGGCATTGAGAATGGAACAAGCCAGTGCTCAGTGCTTCCTTGTCTTGTTTCACACATCTGTCTTAAATTCAGATACATATTCGGTAAAAAACAAAATCATTTTCTAAAATACATTATTGAAAAACTCCTGTCATTTTTTCTTCTTTATCACGTGTCAACATACCATATGGTACATGATTTTTTAAAATCATGGTATAGCTCAGTGACAACCTGTTACTTGCCTTTATGTGGCTCCATGTGTCTTAAATACATTCTCCATGTGTCCTTCCCAGCTAGTGTTGTCCAGGATTATACAATACTATATTAGCTGTGCAAATTTATTTCTTGCTAATGGCATCACTGATTCAACAAATAATGGATCTTCAGTATTGGACTTTTCACCATTAAAACACACACACACACACACACACACACACACACACACACACACACCAAAAAACTATTACCTATCCCCATTCAGTAGAGGCTCTGCATTACAGTATGATAAATTTTTAAATGTCATATTTTATTCAAGGTAATCCAAGAATAATAGAATGGAAGGCTAGGGGAAAAAGCCAGAAAACTGAATTCTTACCCTATTCTACTCACTCTGTGACCTTGGGCAAAAAGCATAACTTCTCACAAATTTTAAGCTTCCTTATTGTCTAGGCAGTGTAATTATCGCTTCTCTCCATGCCAAAGGGACGTTTTGAAGATGAGACAAGCACTGTCAAGTGTTTTGACCTCTTAAAGAAAAAAAAAAGTATTCCTAAATTATAAGATATCACTGCAGTCTTTAGGATCATGTAACTGAGCACAGGGAGTACTGATTCTTTTTATGTTTAAAAATGACCAGATCCAACTTGGAAAGTGTAAAAGTATGTAAGAAAATGTATACAAATCCCCAAACGAATAGTAGATAATAATTAGGATGGAGAGAGTTTACTTATTCCATCTATCTCCAACCTTGTACAAATCCTTGCCTCAAGTAATAACTATGAAACATCTCTCATTCAAACTTTGTTCAGTGAAAGATGACATTTAAAAGCTTAAAAAAATTAGTTTGCACTAATTACATACCATAATGTGCTTTGACATAAATTTCAACCTAGAAAAGGCAGTTCTAAGGATTTAAGTTTTCTTACTTTATTAAAGGTTATATCAATCTTGAGGACTTAGGGGATTCTTCTCCACCCTTTCCATCTATATTTTATTATTAATACTTTTAATAATGAATCGGAAATCTCTTTTCAGACCAGATTTGTATCCTTTTTTATTTAAAAAATAAAACAAATATTGACTTCCACTTCCATAAACCCTACTATTCAAATACCATATTTGATGTATAAATCCAATAGGTGTAAAGAGAGTTTGTTTGATCTAACTATGGCCCAATTTGCCTTTATTGAGTTAAGATTTTACTATGACCCATTTGTCCCCTATATATTTTAATTGCCTGTTGATTCAAGACTCTTCATTTAATAAGATACTGACATTTTATTCATACCAGTATTTCTTACACACTCAGGTGAAAGGAGTCATATATTTAATGAATCAAATCCTCAGTAATAGCAATGACTAAGTGCTTGCTGTCTGTTTCCTAAAAGCCACTAAATGAAAGAATTTTAAAATAAAGAGTCAGCTCTTAGATATTAATCTTTTAAAAGACATCATATAGTAAGATATCCACTAATTAGAACCTTATTTTGTTGTTGTTGTTGGGGAGGTAGAGAAGAGAGTCATACCATATTTTGGAAAAAAGAACAAATCAAGTCAAAAGCACTTAAGGGCCTATCGTATGCCAGACACTGATAAGCACTGGGCATACGAAGAGAGTCAAAAAAATTATGTCCCTTTTCTCAAGGAGCTCAGTCTAATATGAGAACAAGCTTGAAAGTAATGGTTTGGTTTTTACTGTTGCTCTTTAAAGATAAAAACTCCCAGAACATCTCTGAGCCCTGGATAAGAGTGATGTACGCCACCCCCAGTTAGTCCCTAAAGAGATTCAGAGATACCTTAGTAAAGGAGAAATATAATTTCAGAGGAAATCTAAGCAAGATTCAAAACAAAAAACAAAAATGCAAGAGGTAAGAAATAAAAGGGCGTTTGGAGTTAGCTTTCATTAACCAGCAAATCAACATAGCACAACATTAGCACGGTTCCCAAGGATTCTAACTAAGTGAGACTTTCCTCTGTGTGCCATACAGCACATGACTCCTCCCCTTCCATCTCAGGCCCAAGTCCCAGCAGATTTACTGGAGAGAAAACAGGAATATCAATTTGCATTTACTGACACTTTTTCAAATGATACAGGGATATAGGAGGTGGGGAGACAAGCTTGCGTAAGAAAAGGAAAGCAACATAATGGACAAATTCATACAATGACAGACAAGAACCCTTTCTTACATAACACTGAAACAAAACGAAAAAAAAAACAAACCTCCCCTAATCTATGTATGTCAATTTAAGAATTTAAACTTAATTCATATTAAACATCTTTAGATACTGATAGCTTTTTCCTGCTATAGGCTTTACTTCTAGCTAAACAAGATAACAAAGTGCATTCACGTTTTCTCATTTAAATCTAAAAATTGCTGAAATTCATAACTTTGCTTTACCCCAAATGACTAATAAAAATTAATGAATTGGAAACAACCTTTGAAACAGCGAGTTTGGGCTATGTGGCCAAATAATTGTTCTGAAACCAAATTCCTCTGAAATGGACCAGATATATATTTTCCGTTGGAAGGCATTATTAGTCTTAAACTTTTTCATCTCCATAACTTCCATTTTTTGCATTCAAAATAACAGGAAATTATAAAATTTGCAAAATCCTAGGGATTAAATTATGTAAATAGTAAGCCTATAACTTCTCATGCATTATACATGATCTTCTTTCTCATTTCAAATTATTCTGTGGTTTTGCAATTTTTTGCTTAACATCTGAATTGAAATGAAGCCAGCACAAGGTTAGTATCCAGCATCGTGTTTGTGAGGTCAAGAGACAGAAAAGTCTCTGTCATTGTAATCAGTGCAGTATGCACCTGGTTGAGAGACCTCAGTCAGGCACCTGGATACATTTTATTTCTGAACATTTTCTTCAAAGTTCAACCTTGTGAATAAAAGTTCTTTCATTTGTTCATTTGTTCATTTGTTTGTTGGTCCATTTGTTCATTCTCCCTGTTTCCCTCCTTTACTGTGTTTATCTCAACTACTGCAATAACTAGGCAACTACCAAGCTACTTTTGCCTTAAACTTCACTTAAACAATATGAAGAGTTGGTGACTGAAGGTACTGTAGTTAAGGCCTAGTCCAGCTTTCATTTATCATTGGATTCAAAATTTATCAAAGAAAGCTGACTAGGAAACAACTTAATAGTAATAGGCACTGTACAGACAAAGTTTTCTTACATAAACACATTTGCAATACATTTTGTTTAGGTTTAAAGAAACCATATCCAGGATCTTTTGCCAAAGCACAATCCATAAAGATGATATTAGGAATAGCTGTAGTCATAACAAACCATTTTATTAAGAGGAAACAGTTCCTACTTTTGACCTTTTAACTCAGAATCTGATCTGTGTGTTACCAATTGGATTATTAGGTTCTTATTCCTCCAGATTCATCATTCTCCCCAGAATGGTTCTGAACAGGGTTATCCTTTAGGTGGGGGTGACCACTATTTGTCATTTGGACACTTGCTCTTTAAATATGGAGTTTGTGGCTGTAGATTTTGGGGAAATCATATTTCCAAGAAAATGAAGTTCTTCCCATTGTAATAAATAACACAAAAGAAAAAGCAAGAAGGGGAATTAGTGGAAGTTAGCCAATTGTGATTGTGCTAAAAATGCTACATGTAAGCAGGAAAGAGAAAGTGCACGTGCACAATTCTTCAGGAGCAAAAGCCTTTTTTGAACAGTTAAGTATTTATTAAGCATGCACTATGTACCAGGCACCGTGACTGGCTGGGGCAATAAGGAACAGGTGAAAGAACAGGTCAAAATTGGGATATGGTATAGAAGGGAACACTCTATCTAATATAACCATTCACCTATTCTTTTCCTGCCCAAGTAGAAAAAGTTATACCCCAAAAGAAACATGACGTATCACAGAAAAACATGTTCAAGAAAGTATTTAGCTGAATAGTAGATTAAACACTGACCATCCCTCTTAGTAAAGAAGGATTTTTTTCAAGGAGGCACAGGCTGCCACAACTTTTATCAAATTATTTGGTTTTTTTATGGAAGTTTCTTAATTAGATGCTAATTAACATAGATCCTGAACCATAACTAAATCTGGATGTCTAATAAAATTCTGCTATTCATTCATCACACTGATGTGCTTGACTCATGTTTTATACTTTTCATTTATATATTATCATTAGAACTTCTGTGACTGAAACTTTCAGCTGAATATATCAATATCAATACCAAAAGATGTATCTTATTTTTATATATTCATAGCACCATAAGACTAGATTCTATAGTCTGTGAATTCTTCCTAACTCATAATCCTGCTCAAGAGAGAGCATTTTGGTGAATAATATTAAAGGGAATTTTATAGCTAATTCATTTCCTAGCTGGTAAGAGTTAGGGTATGAGGTGGTATAGAAAGATTTTCATATTCCTCATAATTGATTTCATATGTACCGCTTTTTCACAAACACCTTCATTCATTCTTAGTATCCTCATCTAATGTGAAGAAACAGAAAGGAGACTAAAAATGTGACTTTTGCTAGAAAATTAAAAGGGAGGCACATAAAGCACTGTACCAGGAATCAAGAAAACCCAAGTTTAAATCCTCCCTCACAGACTTACAACCTTTGGCCCTGGCCAAGTCATTTAATGTCTTTTGACCCTTTGGAGGGAATTAATATCTTTCTTTTTTTTTTTTTATTTTAAACAAATGCTTTATTAACTTCTGTTTTACATCATTCATTTCCGCCAGATTTTGAGTTACAATCATTTTCCCCCCATTATTCCCCTACCCAACCTCCCAGAATAGTAATCCCACAAGATATTGCTTCCTCCAATCAGCTCTCTCCCATACCTTCTCCCATATTCCCATCGACTTTTCCATTAGAGGAAGGTGAGTCTTTGCATCCCAATGCCTGCACATCTTATCTCCCTATTACAAGCAAAAGAGTATTAATAATAGTATTTATATATATTTGAAACATTTAATGTTACAACCTCAAATTTCAGATCCATTTCCTTCCTCCCTTGTCACCCATTCCCTCTTGGGAGATAAGTAATTCGGTATATGTTGTACATGTCTAGCTATGCAAAACATTATCATAGTAGATATATTGTACAAGGCTGCTTATAATTCCCTCCCACTCATCCCACCCTCCACCTGGTCCATTCCCTACATGATCCCGTCCCTCTTGTATAGTGGGTACTTCCAACCTCCCTCACCCCAAGGATACCCTCGCATCCATCATCCCTCCTCCCATCCCCCTTCCCCCTATCCTGCTGCAGGTTGAGATATCCCATTTAGTATGGATGTCATTTTTTCCCTGAACCAAATTCAATGTGAATGTGGTTTTGCCTTTTTAGCCTTCCTTATTCTCCCCCTCTTTTGCAACCACTTCCCCTTGCTTCTTCTGCATGGGATAGTTTACACTACCCTGTATCTCCCCATCTCCTCTTGCCACTTTCCTCTCTCACCTCATAATTTCATCCCTTGAGTATTCTCCCTTCCCAACAAATTCAACTTATGCCCTTTATCCATATATAACTGTAACCATATACACACACATTCACATATGTATTCATATGACCACACACCCTTCTTCCATTATTTTCATAGTGAGAAAGATATCATCAGTCACAGTTATTGCTTTTCCATATAGGAATGTAAATAGTTCAACTTTGATAAGTTCCTTTTGATTTCTTTTCCCTGATTACCTTCTCAGGCATCTCTTCCTTTTTGTGTCTGGATGTCAAATTTTCTATTCAATTCTGGTTTTTTCCTCAAGAATGCTTGAAAGTCCTCTATTCCACTGAATGACCATATTTTCCCCTGAAACAAAATACTCAGTTTTGCTGGGTAGGTGACCCTTGGGTTCATTCCCAGTTCTTTTGCCCTCTGGAATATCCTATTCCATGCCCTTCGATCCCTCAGTGTAGAAGCTGCCAGGTCCTGGGCTATTCTGATTGTGTTTCCACAATATTGAAATTGTTTCTTCCTGGCTGCTTGTAGTATTTTCTCCTTGATCTGGGGATTCTGGAACCTGGCTATAATATTCCTGGGAGTTTTCTTTTTGGGATCTTTTTCAGGAGGTGATCGGTGGATTCTTTCAACCTCTATTTTGCCCTCTGGATCTAAAACATCAGGGCAGTTTTCCTTGAGAATTTCTTGAAGGGTGATTTCTAGGTTCTTTCTTTGATCATGGCTTTCAGGTAGTCCAATAATTTTTAAATTGTCTCTCCTGGATCTATTTTCCAGGTCAGTGGTTTTTCCCATGAGATATTTCACATTGCCTTCTAATCTTTCGTTTGTTTGGATCTGCTTAACAGCATCTTGATTTCTCATAAAGTCATTGGCTTCCATTTGCTCCAGTCTAACTCTGAAGGAATGAATCTCCTCAGTGAACTTTTGAGATTCTTTTTCCATCTGGCAAATTCGACTTTTTAAGGCATTCTTCTCCTCATTGCCCTTTTGGGCCTCCTTTGCCATTTGAGTTAGTCTATTTTTTAAGGTGTTGTTTTCCTCAGTCAGGCTGTTGACCCTCATTTCATACTTTTCCTGCATCCTTCTCATTTCTCTTTCCAATTTTTCCTCCACTTCTCTTATTTGATTTTTAAAGTCCTTCTTAAGGTCCTCTATGGCCTGCAACCCGCTCATGTTTTCCCCTGGGGCTTTTGGAGCAGGACTTCTGACCTCACAGTCCTTTTCCTGCTCTATGCACCCAAAATAGGAGTCTAGGGTTGCATTTTTCTGTTTCCTTTGCCTTGGCATGTTGCCGCTTGATTACTTGACTTTTGGGCTTGTTGCCACACTATGGCTTTAAGGCCAGATAGAGGAATTTTCGTCCCGACGTGTGGGGGGCAACTTCCGTTTCTGGCAAGCTGTAAACCCACCCACAACTTCCACCCTAGATCACAATCCAGATCCAGGGAGGTTAAAGCAAGAGCGATTACCCCCCAAGACTGATCGCTGGATCTCCCTACAAATTTGCAGGCCAGGACCTGGAGCTGCCTCTGAAAACTACAAAATGGCGTTTGTTCTCAGTGGCTTCTAGCCCCCAGGGGAGGGAGCCGACGCATTCCCTAAATACCAGACCCAAAGTCCATAGGACACTAACCTCTTACTTTGTCCTAGGCATGTCTATGTTGATAATTCTGGAGTCGCCACAGCTCCTGGTGTTCTGGGGTCCCTCCAGCCGGCTGCTGGCCCTGCCGCCCTGGGGCTAAAACCTCGGCTCATGCGGACCTGGGCTAGGCTCAGCTCCTGCGCTCTGCGCGCTGCACACTGCCAGGTCCCAGACCACTGTGCTGTTCCTTCCTGCAGGGCTGCTGGGATGTCCTCAGCGGGAGGTTAGCTTCTCTGTGTCATTCTGTGGGTGCTGGGGCTCCAGAAGTTGTTCAGAGTCCCCTTTTACATAGTTTGGGGGGAATCTGGGGGCAGAGGGGCTTGGATGAGCTGTTTCTACTCCCGAATTAATATCTTTCATATCCTCATCTGTAAAGCGAGAGGATTGGTTTAATGGTACCTACTAACCCTAAATCTATGATCCTAACATTCTTTCACTACTTTTTCTTCAGGGCTCACTTTTACTAGCTAAGGTTAGCCCTGTGTGGGGCAGCTAGGTGGAAGAGTGGTGTCAGGCCTGGTGTCAGGAAATCAGGAAGACTGGTCTCAGACACTTATAGCTGTGTAACTCTGGGCAGGTCACTCAGTTTCTTCATCTGTTAAATGGGAATAATAATAGCCCTTACACCCCAGGGTGGTTGTGAAGATCAAATAATCAGATAATGATAATAAAGCATTTATCAGGGCATCTTAGCATAATAAATGTTGCATAAAAGTTAGTTTCTGTTGTTCTTACTGCTTTGTGTTATTTTGACTTTTTCCAGTTAATTCCATATGGGAATTTTTAAAGGTAATTTAAAATTTATTTGTTTTTCTAATTTTATAAGGAGGGTTGGTTTGTTGATTTCCAATGACAGTATTTGTATCAACCACCATAGCTCAGATAGTTAAGGTAGCAAAAGCTGACAGATTTGGAAGATTTGAAAAGCAATATACTTGGGTTGACTTTAATGGAAGATCCTGACCCTCTAAATTTGTAAAGGAAGAATTTTCAGCCATTTTTTGTTTTTAAATAACAAGCAGCTAAATTTACTCAAAATCAGTAGAGTTGAATTAGTGATGAACAACTTTTGTTGAACCTTCCAAATGGAGCATAAGCCTTGATCCAATTGCTCTGGCATCAGGGATTGTGTCACAATATCTAAAAAGTATCTTAGAAGGGGCAGCTACATGGCACAGTGAATAGAGAACCGGCCCTGGAGTCAGGAGGACCTGAGTTCAAATCTGTTCTCAGACACTTAACACAAAACTAGCCATGTGACCTTGGGCAAGTCACTTAACCCCCACTCACCCTACCTTCCCCCCTCCAAAAAGCAAAAAAAAAAAAAAAGTATCTTAGAGATTGTCTATTCCAAAATTCTTAAGAGAGGCAGTATAGTATGGCGGATAAAAAACTACTGGAGCCAACAAGAACTGGGTTCATATCCTTCCTCAGATACTTACTGTCACCCTCACCAAGCTTAATCTTTGTGCCTGAGATTCCTCATCTGGAAAACAAAGGGGCTGGATTGGATGGCCTCTCAGGTCTGCCCTATGACCCTATCTTACAGATAAATGAACAGATCCAGGGAAATATACTAACTTGTGTAGAGGAGACATAGCTAGTGACAAAGTCAAACCACTTCTTTGTATTTTTAACAGTGCCTACCACAATTCTGAGGAGGTAACACTTACTTCATAACAATCTGCTAGGATATATTGGACGGCTTCAATCTTAAAGAATCTGGTCCAGTGTCTGAAGGATGACCATTACATTTATTACTCCGGTAATATTTACAGTTCTCCCCCAAATCTATTTTTGATATATGGCATTAAATACTGGAAACATCCATAAAAATTCAAAGTAATTAAACAATAAATATGCTAAGAAAATAAAGATAGAGGCAGTTGACCTGAGCTAGTAAAATGTGCGTATCTTGCATTCAAGTCCTTTATTTTAATCTAGTTCTTCTGCGTTAATTAATGCCTATCAAGAAATGATCACATTGGGATTTCCATTCAAGTTTATGTGGAAGGCGCTTTAAAGGTACAGAGCTGTGCTTGGTGTGATGGGGAAAACAAATAAGTATAATGTAAAACAAAGCTGGATTTGGAGATAGAAGCCCTGAGTTTAAAGTCACAAAACTGCACTGGGCCTGTTTCTTCACCTGTCAAATAAGGGAGTTGGACTAGACAACATCTAAGATGTTAAGATCCTATGGCTGTTCTCCAGGAGCAGATAATTTAGCTGGAGGGGATGTGGTGAGTCTTGGGGGGGTGTTGGTTGGCAACGTGAAACATTTTTTGTGCTATGTGAGGATGCATATAATCATGTGCCAAAATAAGCACTGGGTCCATGTCATATGGCTAACTGGTGGTCCTCTACTCTTCTCTCTTTATCCTATTTCACTTGGCCATCTCAGTCCCCATGGATTCAATGACTATCTCTATGCAGAGGATTTCCAAATCTATTTGTTCAGCCCTAACTTCTCTTGTGACCTCTAATCTCACATCTCCAAACACCTACTGGACATGTCAAACAATGTCATGTAGACATCATAAACTCAACATATCTAAGATTCAATTTATTTACCCGCCAAACCCCCTGCTTTCTTCTTCTGAACTCCTTAATTACCGTCAAAAGTACCACCATCCTCATCATCCAGGTTCAGAACCTAGGCATCATCCTTGACTCCTGACTCACCCTCCATATTCAATTACTTGTGGAGTCCTATCATTTCTACTTTTGTAAGACCTCTTGTATAGGCCCTCTTTTCTCATTACCTTACATCAGGTACAGATTGGGCTTCCTACCTCTAGTCTGTCCTTCATTCAGCTGTCAAATTAATTTTTCTAAATTAGTTCCAAGTCTGACCATGACACCGCCTTCCCCATCCCATTTGGTGAATTTCAGTGGTTCACTATTGCTTCTAGGGTCAAATGTAGAATCCTCTGGTGTCTAAAATTCTTCATCATATGGACCCTTCCTACCTTTTTAGCCTTCTTAAATTTTACACATCCACCTGGATTTTTAAATTTTACACACACTCTGCAATTGAGTGATGCTGGCTCCTTGCTAATTCTTGCATACAATACTCATCTCTAGGCACTGCATTTTCACTGCCTGTCCCCTCCATGCCTGGAACTCTCCCTTTCTGCCTCCTAGCTTCCTTCGAGTCTCAGCCAAAGTACCACCTACTAAAAGAAGCCTGTCCCAGTCTTCCTTAATTTTAGTGCCTTCTCAACGAGATTATCCCCAACTTGTCCCTCATAGGGCCTGGCACACAGTAGGAACTTAACAAATATTTACTGACTGAATTACTAAGAATTGGTTGAAGGAACTGGGCACATTTAGCCTGGAGGAGAGGAGATTTAGGGGATACAATAGCTGTCATCAAGGGTTTTAAGAGTTGTCATTTGGAAGAAAGACTGGATTTGTTTGCACCCATGAGGAAATTGGTGAAAGCTGCAGAGGCCAATTAGGCCAACTGATGTCTAGATAAACTTCCTAACAATCAAAGCCATCCAAAAGGTGAAAGGGCTGCCTTGTGAGGTGGTGGGTCCCCACTCCTAAGAAACATAGCTGGGATACAATCAAGATCAAGAAGAAGGGTAGGGATTATTTGGAAAGACAGTTAGGAACTGATTCAAAATGGTAGTAATTTTCCTGGCTATGGACATTTGGTCCAATGTACAGGCACATAGATCTATGGTTTTAATATGAAGAGATATTTTAATATATCATGGTGTGGCTATAACCTGTTTCCAAAACATAAGGTGGAGGCACAAGTTCTTGTAGATATCTTCTCCAAAACAGGAATTCTTTTTGAATGTAGGTCTAGTTAGACATTCAGTGTTGCCTGTCTGAAGACTGTGGAGGACTTAGTACCAGAAAGTTAGCCACCAGATCATACATTTATGCTGCCACAGCAACTCAAAAGCTATCTTCCAAGGCAGGGAGGAGGCTGTGAAGGACAGGTTCAAAAAGAGAAACTCAAAGATCTGAATATCAAAATAATGATCTATTTCAAGAATACACATATACATATATTCACATACATATCCATGTAAAAGAAAAAAAAACCACCCAGACTAAAGCACACAAAATAAGTAGATTCAATAACAACTATATCCCTTAAATTCACGGTGCAATTTTTTCCGTAGCAAGACCCTCAAATTAAAGATGCCACTCCTGTAAACCTTCTAAAGATAAACCTCCTCAAATGACCTGAAATCCTTTCAGACGCTAAAACTCAGCTAACAGTTCCACCCAGGTTCAATAAGTCACTTTTATAATGGAAAAAAAAAGTTGCACACTCTAACCTATAAAGGAGCATAAAGATGCTCTAATTAATGACAGCAGCTTATAAGACTATAGATGCTTCTTTGGACTTGGTGAACCATAAAAGTGTGTGTGTGTGTGTGTGTGTGTGTGTGTACACATTAAGTATAGGGGCCCAGTGTACTACTAGCTTGCTATTCTGAATAAATTTTCTTGTTAGGGTTTGGTTTTTTTTTTCCTATTAGAGCATTTTATTTGCACGTATGTTTTACATCCTTAGAAAAAGAATCCCAGGATTTTTCCTCCTGTGTGTTTTTGTCTTGCTTCCTTGTGGTCCATGATGCCAGCTGAGGTTGTAAGCACAATAAAACCAAGCTGATGGGATGGTAGCAGATTATTCTGCCACTTTTCCAGATCTTTCAATTAAACATCAAATCTGGGGCTGATTACACCACACTTGTTTAATCGGCTAGTGAGATTCACAGCAATTTTCCCTGCTCTGTGATCATCAATGATCTCAAATTCACCAATGTACCCATGCTTCATCATCACAGTTAAGAACCGGCCAATTACTTTAGAGCACTGCCTAATGAGAACCTGGCGTTTTCCTCGCTTTTCTGCATTGTTGATGCTTTTGAGAGCATCTGCCAGGACATTCGTGCACACCATGGTGGCAGCGCTGCAAGATGGCAGAAAGAGAGGGTTTCTTCTTAGAAATGAAATATTTCAAACAATACCACTCCCTTAATGTTCCAAAATATAATTTTTTTCCAAATAGGAAAAAAAATCATAGGCTGATTTGTTGTCCTATAACTAATACAGAATAGTCCAAGAACCTCAAATTATAATTTACAGATCCAAGTATTTTCTTTGGTAAAGTACTAGAGCTATGATAAGATTATAGACTCTGGATAAACAGAATAAGTAATTTTGGAATTATCAAATAAGGTCTATGAAAACAAACAGGATCATTCAATCCAGACCAATAGTTGATTAGATGGATATGTAATGTAATAGATAGAATGCAAGATATGGAAGCAAAAAGACCTGAATTCAAATTCTCCCCCAGACATTTACTAGCTGTGTGACAATGACCAAGTCACTTAACCTCTTTCAACCTTGGTTTCTGTATCAGTAAAATGTGGTTAATAAAAACACCTATTTCAGTGGGTCATTTAAATATCAAGTGAGACAGCATAATGTATGTACTATATAAATGCTAGCTATTATTATTGTTATTAATATATAATGCATGTTACCCTATCTCCAGTGATGATTGAATAAATAGAACAGGCTTCATGTTATACCCCAGTTGTAACAGGAATATAAGACCATTCACGTGACTAAGTTTTATCAAACCAACTTACCCCACAGAAAAGGTTTTATGCTTTAAGAGCAACACCTCTCAATAGCTCTCAGGGAAAAACATAAACCTACTGCTCAGCCTAGTATCTGATGTTACCATACTGTTATGTCCAGTTCAGAAGAAAAAAGTTACATTCTCATTCTGCCTCATGGATTCCCATAAATATAGAAACTATTTCATTAAGTAAGTAGCTCTGAGCCCCACCCTGATATATAAAAACTGGTAAGATCTGTTTTCCCACAAATATTCTCTCCTGCCTCAAACCCAGGTTTCATGGAAAAACATCATTTACTAGTCACATAATTTATTAGCAGTAATCCATAATACAAAAATGTAAATGAATATTTCAGCAATGAATATAAAAAAAGGTCAAAACCAGAAACAATTTAACCAGTGGTTGCGACTGTTGACTCCTTGGTCCAATGATTCAGTTTTCTCAGGATGGCAGTTTAAATCTTCTAGGAATTCTTTACAGTCTATTTCCTCCACAGAATAAGATGTAAACTCAGTTCTCTCAAAATCTCTCATGGTCTCTTCCAAAAGTTGATAGTTAATTCATTCAGTTGTGCCTCTCAAAAGACAATAGTTACTGTCTAAGTCTCCTCAGGGGGTGGAAAATTATCTTAATTCTCTCAGCTCTCAAACATTTCTTCAGTCTTGACAGTTAACTATCATCCTCCTTCCCTGCCCCATCATGATTCTATACCATCTTTTAATTAAAGTAACAATAACCAAAGTCTACACATGGGGTAGGGGGTTATATAGGCTGGGTTTACATAAATAAAAAGACAAATGGCGATACAACAGATTCCAATAATACTGTGAGAATACAGTAATACTAGTTGCTGAGGAAACATATGCACTCCTTGAAGACCTGTGTGAGTCTCTTTAAGTGTGAACCTGAATAAAGACCCCAGAAAAAGTTTTCTCAAATCCTTTCCTCTTTGCTAATCTTAAAATAGCTCAATTTTTTCAAGCATACTACAGGCAAATCTTGATAATTCAGGTCTAAGTATCCAGATTATGGATCAGCCATGGTCCTGGTCTCTTCCCCTCCTCCAAAGCTGTTAATCAATGTGTGCTGATCGGTTGATTATGACCAATAAAAAGGGACTGTCTACGGAATTCAGAGGATAGGGGCTGAAATGAAAGGCAAAAAAGGTTTTTCCGTAACAAATAAGGATTATCTATTCACTTAATTTTACATATCTATCTTCTCTTTCTAGCTGAAAATTAGTTGTACTTGACAACCCTGATAGGAGAAAAAAATACCTCTATTATTGGAGCTAAAAGGTCGGGCAAGGTAGCCTAGAATTTCTCAAAACTTAGCAAACCTAAACACAAATTACAAAAGAACTCCAAGAAAAATCATCCTCAAACTTAGAATGATTTTTGTGGAAAATATTCTACAGAGAACCAAAAATGATCACCTACCCCAGGTGCCTGGCATACAGCAAGAGTTTAACAAATGCTTGCTGCTTGATTGGCTCCCATATAGCAGTGTACCTATAATTTCATAAGAAGTGCAAAATAACCTCTATTAGAAAATGTCTCTCCATTCTCCTTACTTGAAAACTCTTCGAAACACTTACTGAAACCTTTACCTAGTGAACCAATTCCCACTTCCTCAGTGATGTGCTTTTATGGAAATGTAGAGTTATATGAAGAAAATCCTAGAAAACAGATTTTTATTTTTAACACATCATTAGAAGATTATCCAGTTCATAAAAGTAGGAGTTTGGAAAGTGCAAATGGCATATCGTGGCTTTAAGTAACAACAATATGTTGAAGTCCCCAAAGACAAGAGCAAGTCACCTAAAAAATACACTAAGTGTTCTCATTTTCCAGTTTCAGCCTCTCCTCTTGACCTGGTTGTCCTAGGAAGGATAGAAGTCGACTATAGGCTTCCCTGTTAAAAACAAAAATGAACAAAATATATTATGTACCTTCCATTCCACTCAGAGTACCTACAGATTGAGACCCTGTGAAAAATGACATGTAAGCAATAGGCATAGAAAAAGCAATGACTCTTTTCAAATTCATATTTACTGTTTGATAATAAGTAAGGCCAGTGGAACTATCGATGACATTTTGGTTTGGTTTAAAGCAACCCTTAATGAAATCCAAGTTACAAAGTGGCTTGTAAAATTTCATTAATCTACTTAAATAATATGGCATTGAAGAGTCAGGGGATTTAAATAGGTAATGACATTCATCATTTAATTCTTATTAAGTGGATAATAAAGGTATGAAAATCAAATGGCAAATTTTTGTTATAAGAAGCATAAATAGTAAAGGGAGGATAAACTGAAGGATTTTATAATGGTCTTTCTATACTGCATGTTCTTCTCTCCCATCTTAGTTAAGAAAAACATTTTTAAAAGATCATTCTAGGAATAAGATTTATTTCAAATGCTCCAGTGAATAGTTATTGCTGCCATATTATAGGTCAATTCCTCCTGAAAGAAGCTTTTAAATAAGCAGTATTTTGTTTCACCTCAAAGTTTTCTATACTTAAAAAAAAATTTAAAACAATTAAAGACAGAGTAACTACTTAAAGCTTTTTCATTTGGCTTATAAAATTCCTTCATAAAGTTTAAGTTACAAATTAGTATGTAAAATGAGAATCATGGATTTCGGGTTGAAAAGATTTAGTTGGACTAGTCCAACCTCCTAACTTAACAGGTTTAAAAGACAAGGAAACAGGCCTACTGGCTTCAGTTAAAGGACTTGCTCAAAGGCACACAGACAGGCAAGTGGCAAAGGCTGGTAACAAGCATTTAATAGCAAATCATTCCTGTATCTTTGTCAAGAAGACCCAAAAATGGGGTCATGAGTTGGGACACGACTGAAATGACTCAACAAAACATTAAGGGACAGATACCGTCCTCAGTCCTGGAGACAGAAAGGTGAAAACAAAGTCTCTGACCTCCAGGAACTCACATTCTAATAAAGAAGATAAATATACAAATAGCTATGTACATACAAGATACATACAGTGTATTGTTCAGTCATTTCAGTCATGTCATGTCTTTGTGACCACATTTGGGGTTTTCTTGGCAAAGATATGTGCTGGAGTGGTTTGTCATTTCCTTATCCAGCTCATTTGACAGATGAGAAAACTAAAGCAGACAGGTTTAAGTGACTTGCCCAGGGTTACATTACTAGTAAGTATCTGAGGCTGGATTTGAACTCAGGTATTCCTCCCTCCAGGCCCAGTGCTCTATCCACTGCACCACAGAGCTGCCCTATATACAATGTAAATGGAAGATGATCTTAAAAGGAAGGCATTATTAGTGTGTGGTTATTAAAGTGTGATTTTATATCTGACCTGAGACTTGAGGTGAAGGTTTGAAACCAACTCACTTAGACTCTGGATACGGTGCCATTTCTATTGCAACATGCTCCACTTAAATAATATTGTTATTTAACATGGTTAAGAACAAATTTAATGATAGTGTTCAATAGACCAGAGTCATTTTAAGTTGAAAAATGTTAATTATATGTTTATATGTGTGTATACACAGTTGCTAGGACTGTAAAAAAGGTGACTCTTTTTTTTTTTAAACAAGCATTTGGATGAATTCATATGAGTACCAGGTATAGAGTCAGAGAGCTTGGGCTCTAATTTCAGCCCTTTAACTTGATATTTGTATGACCATGGGCAAGTAACTTAACCTCCCTGGGCCTTAGTTTCAACTATAAAATTGTATGTACGTGTGGAGAGATTTGGAACGTAAGGCCTTTTAGGTCTCTTTCAACTCTATTGTGAAGACACAAATGAGCTTTTCAAAGTTGTCACTGTAGGTGGCTAGTCACATATGACTGATGTTCCATCAATGAATACTCAAAACACTGACACAGTCTACCTTCAGAGTCAGCTCAGCAGGAAAGTGAGAAAGCTTATCTTACTGCTTTACAATCAGACTATAGTCATGAGATAACTTAGTCAGTGACCGTCTAGACTTCATGTCCAATGACTTGGTTATTTACAAAACTCAAATATGCCCTAAAAGAGCACTGATCTGCCATTGATGTGGCTATAGGCTCTAAAGGTAATGCCAAAACAGGACTTCCAAAAATGTTCTAAGCAATAGAAGCATCACATAATGAGTGTGTAGTTTCCAAATGTACTCACTTTGAAACAGATGACACTCATTTGGAAGTGTAATTTTTGGTAGTTATGTTAAAAAAAATAAATTTGACTGCTTTATGCCTGTTTAAATGGATAAAACTTTCATAACCCAAAGGATTCTGCTCAACACAATTTATAAGCACCACTGTACAAATTTATACTCTAGAAACTTGTTTCCTTCAAAACGAATGTGTCTTTTATTATCATTGTCCCAAAGGCCAAAATGAAATTATAAAACATACCTTTGTGCAATATTTCTGCCAAGCCCTTGTTTAAGCTCGGAGTCCTTCAGGCACTGAGTGAGTGTGGGAATCAAGCCGGTAACAATCTGTTGGTCTAATTCTGCCACAGTTTCTAAGATCTTATAGACTTGTTGCTCATATATCATACTATAGTCTTGGACAAACTGTCTAAAAAGAAAACAGAATACTTAGGATTGTCTCTGGTACTATTCCTCAGACCAGTTTCTGCTTGCCAGTGCACTGTAATCTGAGCACATTAGGAAGATCACTTCTAGATGGGGATTCTAAGAATTTTACTAGAAATATACTTCAGTTTTTTGTTTATTTTCACTTTTTGGAGGGGGGAAGGTAGGGCAATTGGGTTTAAGTGACTTGCCCAAGGTCACACAGCTAGTTTTTTGTGTTTAATGTCTGAGGGCGTATTTGAACTCAGGTCCTCCTGACTCCAGGGCCAGTGCTCTATTCACTGTGCCACTTAGCCGCCCCTAGAAATATACTTAAGAGAAGTACAGATTATTTTTATTCTCATTGAAATGAAATTGTATATATGAGAGCAGCAAAAGAAAAAAAATGCCATATTCTGGTATAGGTGAGAATTAAAGGGGAAAACTTTCCACTGCTCCTTAAAATTCCCACTGTTTCCTGCTCCCTCTCTGAGAAGTGAAAGGGGAGGTGGGAGGTAGGAAATGAGCTTTGAAATTTTCCTTCTGTGCTTTCATGTCTTCATGTTTATGATTAAAGACTATGTCAAAAATTTAATTAAATGTATACATATGTGTGTATGTATGTATATATCTAAATATACATATAAATATGTATATATGTATCTGTATGTAAAATTCTATCTCCATCCCCAATTTTCATTCATTTCTTCTCAAAACAAACTATTAAACATGGTACCATGTACACAAACAATATACATGTGTTTGTTTTTTAACTCTCCCCTTCTCCTGCTTCACATTTCCCAGAAATTCTTCATTTTTAGTTTGCTATGGTTATTGGAGTAATCAAGTTAAGTCCAGAGCAGACCACTGGACAAGAGAAATGAGAAACTGAAGGCTCTATGATAAAGTGTTAAAGCAGTAGTCTCATACTCTTGAATTCACTTTAATTCATTACAAAGATATGAGCTCAGGGGGTAGAATAGGAAAGAAAGGTATTGGACTTGGGAAGAAGAAATCAGTGTTTGAATGCTAACTATGACAGTTAATAGCTATGGCATACCTCAGTTTCACTATTTGTAAAAGAGTGATATTTGCACTGGCTAGCTTTTAGGGTTGCTGAGAAGATAGCATTTTGTAAACTGCAAAGTACCATATAAACATAGGGAGTGGTAAAACTGAACCCCAGATAATTATAATCACCAATCTTAGTCCTGGAAACCAGATGAAAAGAAATGCATCTCCCTCCTTTAGTAGGAAAGGTAGGAGACCATGGGCGTGAAAATGTTGCTGTCAGATACAGCTGATAAAGTTGGTTTTCTTCACTGTCCTTGTTCTAAGAGAAGGCTCAGTGGGTGGAGAAGGAGAGGGAGAAGTATATATTTGGAAATGACAGCAATGCAAAAACAAAAAGCATCAAACTTTAAAAAAAAACAAACCATGAATTATCTTAACCTGTATCCAACAGATTGAGTAGGAAAGAGAAATGGAGTTTTCTATGTCCTCCCATTAAAGTATGTACAGTAAAGAGAGTTCCAGAGACTTCTATTTTTGATCCTGAGGGTCCTATTTACAGAGCTCCTGAAGTCTGTGTACCTGCCATTAAGAATGCAGCCACCGCCCCCCGCCCCCCCATGTCCTTCCTAACCCATGTCACCATTTCTTCTCGACAAAATCCACAGGTAATCTAAAGTCAGTTCAAGCACCTTTTCCCAGACGACTTTAAAACAAAAATACATGGTAATAAAACTGCCAAGAAGACAACAATTGAAATACTATAAACAAATAGTAACACATTATGTTTGGGATAATTAGTTATTTAAAAAACATGTTGGCTGTCAAATGGCTTGCAATAGTTTCCTTGCCAGTTGGCATATTTTCCAGTTACCTAAACACAGAAGTCAGCTGGGTGGCAGGCTCTCCTCCTGACCCTGCTTGGCAGGCTTTTACAATGGAGTCCAGGTTCTCAGTGGCTAGCCTTTTAACTAGGAGGAAAAATTATAGCATTACACAGTATGTCTGAATTGACCATCTGGATACTAGTTTTTATGAAGACTTTATTCTCTTGATTTAGAAAAATAAATAGGCCTTTTTCTTAAAGTATATACTTTCTTCTTTTGATCTTCTTGAGCTGAGGATCAAGTAAGCAAAGGCTGATAGTTTTATTTTATGTCTATGCACATAATCCAAGTCATGCCTGGCCCCCTCACCACCTTTCCTATGCAGGTAACAAATGACATAAAAGGAACACTCTTTGCTACTGGTCCACCCCAAACTGTCAATGGCCTCAGGCATGTGGGCACAAAGCTATTTGCAAGGTGGCTCAGCTTCTCTTCCCCCACAAGGACTCATTTATGGAACTGCTCTCTCCCCAACCCATCTTCCCTCGGAACATATGGCAGTGGAATCATAAAGCAACATTTGTATTCAAATATACTAAAGATTGACTGAAAATAGGTTGCTTTGGAACAGCCTGTGAATCTAATAGTGCATTTTGAAGTTTATTCTGTTAAAAGTGCCAGCCCAAAGATTTCAGGTTAAAAATCCTAGTTTCTGAAAAACTCTATATAAGCTAATAAATATATGAAATATAGCTATAACTATAATGCAGACATTCTATCGAAAAAACTAGACAATACACAACTTCTGGTGACAATGTGAAAAGGCTACTATAAATCTGAAATGTAAACTTGATAACCCAACTAGTGAGATAATGAGCACACTTTTGGGGGTGTTGGTTCACTGATATTTTTATGACAGAAAATGAAAAAAGCCAAGGGCATCAAAAAGGATATTTTAATTAAAGGGGAGAATAAATTACTTCTTTAGCCAGATAACTTGAGGGTGAAGGGAGGTAAGAGGGCAGTGGCAACTGAAGAATGCTGCACTCCTTTCTCAGTAATTCAAACTAATATAAAAAATGAGGATGAAATTTCAAAGGGTTCAATTCAATAGCTATTTCTTAAGAATTTATGTACAGGACTCTGTGGTAGGTACAGATGACACAGACCAACAACCCCCAACCCCTCCCAAAAAAAATCCTTAAGGATTTATTCTACTGGAGAAAAAACAAAAGATGTAGTATTTGAAATGTTAAAGATGGATATCACACAGAAGACAGAGGAGAGGACTATAGTGTGAGTTTGAGCTGTTTGCAAAATATAACCAATGAAGAACTCCTTAAGAGAGAGGAGTAAGGGGTGTTATCAAGGAATTATATTAGAGAAAGAAAAGATAAGCTGTTTATGTGGTCAGAGAAATGGAAGAAAGATGGATGACCAAAATGCTCTATTGGCATGCTTAGAATGTCAGGAGAAAGTGAGTGGCAAACATATAAGAGGGCATGGATCAGAGTAGTACAGAATGGGTGGGAATGGTAGATTTGCAATCTGAATCACTGTAGGGAAGTCCCAAATCAAGGAGATCACAGATCCATTTGAGTATATAAATTGAGTAAATACAAAATAATTTCAAGAGGGATAGAAGTTGTTCCAAAAGGTTTTTGTATAGAGATTATAGTTACTATGAGTCAGGGAAGCTTGTAAAATGTTATTTTCTTCCAGTTTCTTTTTTTTTTTTAATTTTCAGTTTTTAATTCTCCCACTTCTTCCCCTGCTCCCCCCTACTAAGAAAGCAAAAAGAAAAAAAAATTTATGAGTATGTAGTCATGCAAAAGGAATTCCAAAAACAAAATTCCCATGTTATTCAAGCTCCCTATCTCTCCCCCACCAAAAAAGAGAAGAAAATAGGTTTCATTTTGTGCCCTGAGTTCATCAGCTCGCTTTCTAAAGGTGGACAGCATGTTTCTTGAGTCTTCTGAAATTGTGATAGGTCATTGTGCTGATCAGTTACTAAGTGATTCAAAGTTGACTACCTTTATGATATTACTATCATCATATAAAATATTTTTCTGGTTCTGCTCATTTCACTTGGCATTAGTTCATACAATTCTTCCTAAGTTTTTTTTCTGAAACCATCCCATCGACCATTTCTTACAATATAATACGATTCCATCACATTCATATGCCATAACTTGTTCAGTCATTCCCCAATTGATAGGCATTCCCTCAACTTCCAATTCTTTGCTATCACAAAGAGCTGCTATAAATATTTTTGTACACATGGGTCCTCTTCCTTTTCCTTTGATTTCCTTGGAGCATAGACCAAGCAGCAGTAAGGTATACACAATTTTATAGACCTTTGGGCATAATTCCAAATTGCTTTCCAGAATGGTTAGAGTGGTTTACAGCTCCACCAACAGTGCATGAGTGTACCTGTTTTCCTCAAGCCCCCCCAGCATGCATCATTTTCCATTTTTGTTACCTTAGTTAATTAGATGGGTGTGAGGTGGTACATCAGAGTTGTTTTAATTTGCATTTGGTTAATATTACTGATTTTGAGCATTTTTTCATATAGCTATTAATAGCATGGATTTCTTGAAAGTAAAAGTTTTAATTGCCATTCTATGGGAGTTATGTCATGGCAGTTTTTAAGAAACTCAGAGAAGTCAATGGAGATAGTTTGGGAGAAATTATGGAGGAGACAGAGAGAGAGGAGGGAGGAAAAATTTCTTTCTTACAAGAATGGTCTCAACTGTTATTTTATGAAGAATTTTATGAATGGTTTGGAAAGAGATGAAGAGTAACAATTTGAGAAGAAATCTTGTCATGGATGTCAAGAAGCTGGAGGAGACAGAAAAGATGAAGGGACCCTCTTTCCTCATGGAAGTATTTTAATTTTTAAAAAGGATAATGAAAATTTGTGATAAGAAACTCTGCTTTGTTCCCTGAATGGTGGGACTATGTTTTCAAAAGTAAGAAGTAAAATGATGATGGCTACAGGTTACCCGGTGGTTTTTCTGATAGCTAAAATATTGTAAATGTTTATAGTTTTGAGTTATTATTGATATTATTAATAAATTGCATAGCCAGTAACTTTAACATTAAGCTTTTCCTAGGATATTAGGGGTTTTGATATAGTGACATTAGTAGTTTCTTGTGACGAAAAAGATTTCTATAATTTATTAAATAACTGAAAATAAATTGAGATGGGGGCTCTAAGCTAACAGACTGAGGAAACTATTCCAATTTTGTTAACAAAATATCCAGACTGACTCCCAACTAGTTACCCTAGAACTGAGGATGAGAATGAACATGGCAATGAATCAAGTAGAAGGGTGATGGGTGACCTACAAGTAAATGCAGTGAATGACAGATCCATGATAACTCTGTTAGAAGCAATATATGGAGATAAGTAAATACAAAATTTTTCAAGAGGGAGAAAACACTAACAATTGGGGAAATTAGGAAAACCTTGGAGTAGGAGATGGCATTTGAAGGATGTCAAGGACTCTGTTAGGTAAAGATGAAGGCGGAGTGCATTCTACACCTGAGGGTGCCATCTATGCAAAAGTATGGAGCAGGGTGATGGAATGATATCTACAGAGAACAATGAAAGATGCTGAACAACACTGCTGGTTTGGCCAACAGAAGATGAACTATTTGTAACTGTGAATTTATGAAAATAATCCACCACTAAGGCATTGAGATACTACCACTAGGCTGGTCACTAAGAGATGACTTCTTCATCCATAAACATTTATGGAATAAAGACAAAGTCCAATTTCAAACTTATTTTGTTTGTTCAGTTATAGTAGCACAAAGGCAGAAAAGGTTGTAGAGTGCACTAAGAAATCATAGTTTTTAGACTGTTATCATTAAGAATTCAACTGTTAGTACTCTGAATGTGAGATCTTTGTCCGAAGACGGAGTTAACATTATTGAGGAACTGAATCACAACTACATTGATACTCTTATTCTCATTTGAACCAGAAGATAAAAAGGTCATAGCTATACGTGAAAGGAGGACTAAGAGGTTATAGTTACAGAAGCAAATAAAGGACTGGACAGTAATAATTTTATTATGTGTCTAAAGGGAAAAAGACATTTTCTTTTATGGGAACCATAAAGTATACATGTACACACACACGCATGAACTGCAGCTTATGTGCTAATACCTAGAACATGAAGTGGTAGATACATTTTGGAAGAACTCAATAAGCCCCAACTAATTAAATTAAACATATGTTTTAATACTCAGTGACTTTTAAGGATAGGATATTTCCATAATGGAAAAAAAGTGAAGGTACTGGAAAACATGGCTTAGGATTAAGAAATAAAGAGTTAGTTAAAGGTTTATAGACTAGGGCAGAAACCTCATACCTACATATGTCATAAATGCTTTCTTCAAGAAGAGATTTGGGAGATGTTCACAGGGTAAACACTGAATAATAGCACACACAAAAACATGGAACTACCTATTTATCTTAACAGGTAGAGAACAACTGAATACCAATGTGGAAGTAATTTATGAATGAGCTGTCTGTGCATTGTCAAAACATGAAATGGTTAGAGAAATATCAGAATCAACACCAAACTAGAAGAATAAAGATGAGAAGATATCGCATGCAATGAAAAGAACTTTGACATGTGACCAATTCAAACAAGTCACTGACATCAATAAATTGGAGTAGATGACAATAGGAACAAGGACCATTTCCTTAGAAGTTTAACTGATAATAAATCAATGACTTAGAAATTCTTTCAGGGAGGGTCTATTGGATGTTTGCTTAGCAAAGAGACAGGAAGTTAAAGACAACACCAGCTTAGAATACAAACTCATCTGTAAAACCTTTATGAAGGAGAAGAGTGGGAAACTGTGAACAATGTTGAGCCAGTAAAAAGAGAGACATAAATGAGACATAAATGAGACTAGATATATCATATCCAAGAATACTTAAGGGTTGAACTTGAAGGAGTTAAAAAAAAAACCAAACCAAGCAAAAAATGAAAAACATATCAAAAATGGAAATGACTATAAATCTTAACAGTAGATAGGTGGTTCAGTGGGCAAGAGCACTGGCCTTGCAAACATGAAGACCTGAGTTCAAATACCATCTCATATACTTATCAGCTGCTGACCTTGGGCAAGTCACTTAACCTGTCTCTGCCTCAGTTTCCTTATCTGCAAAAGGGAAATAATAATAGCACCCAGGCTGTTGTGAGGATAAAACGAGACAACTCATGTTGTCTCTCCAAACCATCAAGCACTATAAGAAGCGCTATCTGTATGATTATCACAAGCATCAATGTTGTAGTTGTTATCGTTCAGTAATCACCAAATTTGGATTCTGATAACATAGTGCTTTGTATAGCACACGAGGAATTTAAAATAGCAATAAAGACATCAAAAACAGGGAGCACAGCTAGACTAGACCAAGTAGGGATAGAAACGGTCTATGCTACAGAGATCAAAATTTCGGGGACACTAAGAGAATGATTCTCCAGATACTGATATAGTGAATAAGGCACTATATTTAGAAATCAGGAAAACCTGGTTTCAAATCCGACCTCAGATACTTACTGACTGTGTGACCCTGAACATGTCAATCAGCCAATCATGCATGAGTTTCCTCATCAATAAAATGAGGTTAGATTTGATGGCTTCTCAGGTCCTTTCTAGTTCTAAAGCTATGACTCTATGATCCTCTATCTGAAAACTACAGACATCACTACTGAGAAAAGGTAACAACAGTTTACAGCAGACTGTGCACAGCATATGCTTATTGTTCAGGGATTATAAAGTAGTTGCTTTGGAAGGTTTTTAAATATTGACTTTCTAAGATTTTCTTTTATTTTTTAAAATTTACTTTATTCTGAACTAAAGAATTAAAATAAGTATTTCAATAACATAGTAGAATAGAAAAGAGGGCTGCACATAAAACTGCAAATCTATTATGTATTAACTTGCTATTCCTTTTAAATATATAATAAAGTTATAACTTTTTTCCCCTTTTTTCTTCCCTCCCCCACTCCACCCTAAAGATGGTTATCATTAGACACAAGTGTGTGTGTGTGTGTGTGTGTGTGTGTGTGTGTGCATAAAGTCATTATATATGTCTACACATAATTCTATTTATCATTTCTTTCTCTGGATTCAATATGCTATGACACCATAAATGCTCTCCATTATAAAGCCTCTCTTTAATAAACTCTAGTATCTCCTTATCATCTCCAGGATCAAAGCTAAAGCTATGTGCAACTTGGCCCCTTCCTATGTTTTTTGTCTTATTGTATGTAACCCAACACCATGTCTTCTATAATCCAACAACACAGCCCTTCTTGGTTCTTCCTCACACATGAAACTCCATCTCTAGAATCTATGACTTTTCACTGGCTGTCTTTCATGCCTGGAATCCTCTCCCCCCACTTCCCCCCATCCCCTGGTTTCCTTCAAGATTCAGCTCAAATCCCACCTTCTATGTAGGCCTTTCCTGGTACCCCTCACTCTCTCCTAGTGTCTTCTTCTGAGATTACCTTCTATTTAAACTCTGGTTTAAAGGCAGCTGATGGTTCAGTGGCCACAGCACTGGGCCTAGAACCAGGAAGTTCAAATCCAATCTCAGATGCTGGCTAGCTATATGACCCCAGGCAAGTTATTTCACCCCTGCTTGCCTCAGATTCCACAACTGTACAAGGGGATAATAATCACACTTACTGCCCAGGATTGCTATGAGGAGCAAATGAGATAACATTTGTAAAAAGTGCACACTGCATTGTCTGTACATGCTTATTGATTTCCCTTCTCTTCCCTTGTTGACTGACTCTATCTAACAAGACGTCACTCATATGTGTTAAGATGATACAAAATTTCTTTGTAGATACAAGAAAGATAATATTATTTGAAAAATACTTGACTGATAGAAGATCCTCCGATAATTAAAATTAATTGAGACATAAACTAGGGAAAACACCAAAGGTGTCTGCCATTTTCATAGAGGATGTCTCATGTGGATTCTCTATCATCATCATATATCTAGAGAGGGAATGGACCTTAGAAGTGATTTAAGTCAAAATGGTCCATTTTAATTTTTATATTTTGCTAGAATGTACATATATATTACACAGGTAAAGAGGTTTCCCAAAGTTAGGATGGGTGGATAAGTAGATAGGCAGTGATATAAAGATATAAAAAAGATCAATAAAACTTTTTAAATGCAAAGAAAAAAGTACAGAAGGGGACACAACAGAGAAATTTCATTATTCTAAACTCTGGGTATATTATATATTAATATATGTGTACATATATATGTATATATATACATATGCACATTTATATATATCTAAACATACACTTAAAATTGTTTATATCTAAAAATTTTTAAATAACCCTTTCTATTTTTTATGTATACTGAAATGTTTTTATTTATTGATGATTGTTAAAGTTTGAGATAACATTTACAAAAATCAAATTGTCCCAAATTAAACAGAGCTTCTCTATAGACAGTGAGGTCCTCCAGGCACTCCTATTTGCATATGATATTGCGCTGATGGCATCAAACTGTGAAACCTTACAGAGCTCCCAAATGTGAGCCAAAATCACTTAAAGGAAAAAAAACCAAGTGGATGACAAATGACTATTATTTCAACAGTGATATACAGGGATATGTGGGATAGCCCATACAACTAACTAGTCTACAGATGCCACTCTCTTAATGGGGCACTATAGATGTACAATGAGCTGGGTCTGGAACTGAACAGGAAGAATAAAAAATATTGATAGCATTTGTGAAATTACACAATAATTGCAGTAACAAAAAGCTTCTTGAAAAAAAAAATCTTAGTAGCATCATTTAACTTCTGGTGATGATCTATGGATGCAAATCACAGAATACCACAACTTCTAAAGAATAAAAATTGTGTATCATTCAAAGGGCAATGGAATGATAGGCATAAAAAATGTTATCAAAGAGAAGTATGACTGGAAAAGCAATGAACCAGTCATTTGTAGGATGGACCACAGGGAGAGATAAACGACGGACAGCCCACATGCTACAATGGTACCCATATGTCCAAAGACATAGGGCAAAGCTCCTAGTATGTTGAATGAACTCCCTCCCTACAAAGAATTTACAAGAAAATACAGACTGAGAAGGCTTAGATGAGTGGCAATCAGGACTGCTGGAAGGATTACCCACACTGATGAGATCATGGAACCACTAAAGGTATGTGGGGCTATAATCTACATTAGTAAAACAAATACTTACAGGAGAAAAATTATGGAACCTTGAATTCTATACTAAAACTTCATCATCCTGCTGAGGGGAAGCATGGTATACTGAATAAGCACTAGACTCGAGAGTTAGGAAGACAGGTTTGAATCTTCCTCAGATACTTACTAGCATGTAACCCCAAGTAAGTCACTTAAATTCTCTATGCCTCAGATTCCTCATCTGTAAAACAGGGATAATCACAACATCTACTATATAGGGTTATAATATGCATATTTATGTAATGATAATAATTTATATTATGATATGAATATATTATTTTAATTTATATTACAAATATATAAATATAAAATAATAACGAATATGCATATTTATGTAGAAAACTTTCTACTGTATTAAAAGTTTAAAAAAATGCACTCCTACTCTTAGTCCTACTTTGATCCTAGATACTTTCAAGCATACTGAAAACTGCTGTTCACCAAATACTATCTAAAAAAAGATAACCTTGCATTTCTAAGGCCTTCTGATTTACCTTCTTTTAAAATATCCAAAGCTCATTCAGAAGCTATGTTGTTGTATTTTGTTTTGTAAATATGTGGGATATGATAAAGAAGCCAAAATGGAGGGATCCATTTCATCAGCATAACCTAGTATTGCTTCTGATATCTAAATAATGGTTGATGGAAAAAATGTCTAGCTTCTTTTTTTTTGTTTGTTTAATTTGTTTATTTTTAGTTTTTAACATTCATTTCCACAAGATGTTGACTTACAAATTTTCTACCCATCTTTCCCCTACCCACCACCCCAAAATAGCAATCCTACTGAATACACCTTCCTCCAATCTGCTCTCTCTTATATCCTCCCCCACCCCCCTCCCAACTTTCTAGTACAGCAAGATGGATTTCTATACACTAGTGCCTGTATATCTTATTTCCCAGTTGCATGTAAAAAAATTATACACACACACACACACACACACACACACACACACACACACACACACACACACATATTTGATTTGAAAACTTTGATTTCCAGATTCTTTCCCTTCTTCGCTTGTCACCCACCCCTACTGGGAGGAAAAGCAGTTCAATATAGGTTATACACGTGTAGTTATGCAAAACATTTTCATTGTAGATACATTGTACATTGTGAAAGAATGACTATATTTCCCTTCATCCTATCTCGCCCCCAACTTATTCTGTTTTCTACTTTGACCCTGTCCCTTTTCAAAAGTCTGTGCATCTAACTACCCTATCCCCCCAATCTGCCTTCCCTTCTATCATTCCCCCCTCTTTTCCCCTTCCTTCCTACCTTCCTGTAGGATAAGATACCCAGTCTGGTGTGTATGTTATTCCCTCCTTAAGCCAAAATAAGAGTAAGGCTGACCCATTCCCTTTTGCCTTCCTGTTCTTCCCCCTCCATTTTAACAGTTTTCTCTTGCCTCTTTTATATGAGGTAATTTATGTGATTATATGAGGTAATTTATGTGATATTAACGTTTGAATTAAATTGAAATGTCAGGGTCAGGTACTATTCCTGTCTAGATTCTGGCACACCTGAACACCCAATTTCTCCATGGAATTGTTGCACCTTGGACAAAGTGCTAAAGTATCATTATATAATCACTTCAAACAGAATGACAATTCACAGGGAAATGTAGCTTTTGGTTAATAGTTTATTACTAAGTTATAGTTTTCTCCTAAAGTTACTTTAAAAGGAGCTAAGTTTTAGGTCAGTCAGGAGACTCTTAAGTCACAAAAATTCTAGGGCAGTTATTACAGGAAGCATTTGTCTCCACCCACTCCTCCTCTCCCCACCCCCAACCAAAAATCCCCTATTATTTGACTAGTAGTCAGTCTTATGTGAAATGTTTGTATTGGTGTAGAAAACATATGATTCAATAAATGTCTGTAGAAAAAAAAATTGTATCTCTTCCTATTTCCTATAATTATAGTCCTCTTAATTTTATTTTTTAGATATCATCCCTTCATATTCAACTCAAGGTGTGTCCTCTATGTATACATGTACACACACACACACACACACACACACACACATATACACATACAGCCTCTTAAACATACACACACACACACACACACACACACACACATATATATACACATACATACATATATATTCCCTTCAACTATCCTCATGCTTAGAAAAAGTCTCATAAGTTACAATTATTGTTTTCCATGTAGGAATATAAATAGTTCAACTTTAATAAGTTCCCTATGATTTCTTTTTCCTGTTTACCTTCTCATGCTTCTCTTGCTTCTTGTATTTGAAAGTCAAATGTTCTGTTCAGCTCTGGTTTTGTCATCAAGAATGCTTGGAGCCAAGATGGTGGAGTAGAAACAGCTCATCCAAGCCACTCTGCCCCCAGATTCCCCCCAAACTATGTAAAAGGGGACTCTGAACAACTTCTGGAGCCCCAGCACCCACAGAACAACAAAGAGAAGCTAACCTCCTGCTGAGGACAGCCCAGCAGCCCTGCAGGAAGGACCAGTATAGCGGCCTGGGACCTGGCAGCGCAGGAGCTGAGCCGAGCCCAGGTCCCTGTGAGCCGAGGTTTTAGCCCCAGGGTGGCAGGGCCAGCAGCCAGCTGGAGGAACCCCAGAACACCAGGAACTGTGGCGACTCCAGAATTATCAACATAGACATGCCTAGGACAAAGTAAGAGGTTAGTGTCCTATGGACTTTGGGTCTGCTATTTAGGGAATGCGTCGGCTCCCTCCCCTGGGGGCTAGAAGCCACTGAGGACAAACGCCATTTTGTAGTTTTCAGAGGCAGCTCCAGGTCCTGGCCTGCAAATTTGTAGGGAGATCCAGCGATCAGTCTTGGGGGGTAATCGCTCTTGCTTTAACCTCCCTGGATCTGGATTGTGATCTAGGGT
>WOXC01009494.1:0-14308 GCA_011680675.1 Gymnobelideus leadbeateri | reverse complement strand
GTGGGGCTAGTTGGGTCCCCTCCCTCTCTTCTCTTCAGATTCCTGGCTGTCTCAGTTACACCCTTTCTTGGAGATTCTCAAGCCTGAGGCTATTTCCATTAACTTGGGATTTCAGTCTGGGTGGGAGACTTATCTTTGGGTTTTCTGCTTCATGAAGGAGGGATGGGAGGATCAGAGCAGCTAGAATTTACTTTGCCATTCCAGCCCCTGTATCATACAGGCAGGCAGTTTCTAAATTTCCAGGCTGGGGGCTGAATGCAGCCTGAGAAGCCACTCTCTCCACTGGGGGCCCGACTCTCCTACCTGGCTCCAATGATCCGTTCCCTCTGCGAGATGACTGCGATTCGTCCTTGGTAAGTCTGCAGGCTGGGGCTTTTTCTCTCTCTGGTGTAGTCTGCTTGCCTGCTCTTAGGTCTGAGCTGTGCAGACCCCACGCGCTCTGCGCTCGACCTGTGCGGGCACTCTGGGCAACCTCCTGTGCTGGATTCTGCCACACTCTGTCTTCCACTGGGCTTCGTCACTCCGGAATCTGCTCAGATTTACCCTTTTGGACTTAGTGACAGAGGAGCTCAGCGAGGTTACTGCTTCCTTTCCGCCATCTTGGCTCCGCCCCCCGAGTTAGTCTATTTTTAAGGGGTTATTTACTTCTGTGTATTTTTGGGTCTCCTTTAGCAGGCTATTGACTTGCTTTTCATGCTTTTCTTGCATCATTCTTATTTCACTTCCCATTTTTTTCTCCATTTCTCTTACTTGGTTTTCAAAATCCTTCTTGAGCTCCTCCATGTCCTGTAAGCAGTTCATATTTTTCTTGTAGGCTTTTGTTTCAGGAGTTCTGACTTTGCTGTCTTCCTCCCACTCAATGCCTTGACCCTTTTTGTCCCACCCCCCAAAAATTCTATGCTCTGTTTGTGCTTCTGTTGCTTGCTCATATTGGCAGCTAATTACATGACTTTTGAGCTCTTTATCACAGTAGAACTCTTCTTCCAGAAAGGAAAGAGCTATGCCCCAAATCACTGGGCTTTTTGTAGCTGCTGAAGCCATTAGATGGGCGTCCTTCCTATAGTCCCCACATGCTCTGGTTCACTGGTTACACACCCCAGGACAACCACCCAAGACTGTGATCCAGATTCAAGCAGGTAAAAAGAAGAACACTTAGACTCTGTATGGTTGCTTGGTCCCCCTACAATCTGCAGGCCATGACCTCTGGAAGCAGCCACATGGCAGTGGCTACATTCATCATGACACATCAGCTTTTCGTTCTGGGGGTAGTAGCTGGACAGCACTCTTCTATCTCCCCCTGGGCCAACCAAGTTCCACAATGACCTTCTACTTCATCTTTGACATTTATGAATTGAGAAGTGTAGAAACCATTACAGTTGCTGGTGATTTATTCCCCTGAATTCTGCTCTAGCTGCAGCTCATAGAGGCTGCCCTGGGGCTGAAACTGTGGCTCAGGTGTGAATGCCCTTGGCTTCCAGTGGGCTGCAATGAACCCTTCCTGCTGGGCTGCCAGACTGTTCCTTCAGTGGGAGATTTGTTTCTCTCTGTCACTTTGTGGGTTCTGTAGCTCTAAACTTTGGTTAGAGTAATTTTTACATGTATCTAATTAGGTGGAAATGGGAGCTGTTTACAAGTCCTATTTCTACTCCACAATCTTGGCTCTGCCCCCTCATGACAATTTTTTGATCATAAAATGCATTATTTAGCATTTTCAGGGATGGGGCATACAATGTACATGACATTTTATGGGAGAAAACATTATATTAATGAAATCTATGTTTGCCCTTTATTCCTTTACTGTAAGAATGACAGCTTATCAAATGTGAAGAAGACATAACTCTGGGACAGTTAGTGACTACTCCAGGTGACAAGAGGGATTCCAAAAGCTCTTGCCCAATACAAACATTGGGCCACATCATTTACTTTTGAAATTGACAAATGTTTTCTTATTTGAGAGTTTCAAAAGTTCATCTTTGTCAGTGTAAGTTTGAGGAAGCATGGTTAGAAAGGTGAGCTGAAAAAATTGGGATGTTTAATGAATTTTAATTGCTATAGGAGGTAAGAGTCTGTTGTATGTCATAAAAGAGCAAAGGCAATCTTGGGCTGCTTATTCAGAAGATTTTGAGTTTTTGCTTGCTTTAGGTCCAGAATGGTTGATTCCATTGGAAAAGGGAACTCAGGATGTATATACTCCCTCTAGTACTCAATTGATAATAATGCAACATATTCATGGAGTTCATGGGGTCATAAAAGGATAAGTGGATTACCCAGGGTGACATACCAACTAAGTATCAAAAGTTGAAACTTAACCTAGAGTTTTCCAATTGTGAAACTGGCATTCTAATCTACTCTCCTACCCTGCTGCTCAAAGGAGGTGTGACTTCCCAGATAATGGGGGTAGGTCATTGTTTTATACTTTTTTTGCCTTGGGCAGTATAACTGGGTTCATTTCTGAATACCACTTATCATAAATGGCATTGACGACCTGGAGAGAGTTCAGAGGGCAAGAGAATATGGTGAAGGGACCCAGCATTGTGTGATGTGAGGATTCAATGAAGGAACTAGACATGTCTTGCAAGGAGAAAACTCAGTAACAGTGGGAATGGACAGTTGGGTCTTAGGATAGGTATTTTCAAATACTTGAAAAGCCATCATGTAGAAGATGGAATGAGCTTGTTCTACTTGGCTTAGAAAGTTGGAATATATAGAGAAGTAGATTTTTACTAAATGTATGGAAAACCTTCCTAAAAGTTAGACCTATCTCAAAGTGGATTGGTCTGTCTCAGGAAATGGTAAGTTCCTCATCATTGCCAATTATGAAGCAATGGATATAGCAATATTTTTTGGAATGTTGAAGAGAATTTTCATTCTGATATGGGTCAAATGAAAAGTCATCTTCAGTTTTTACAACTCTGAATTTATATGGACAAAAGAAATTTTTCCAAATGTCTGTTAACAACTTGATTCTTTTTTCATCCCATTTGGTCTCAAAGGAAAATCGCCCTGTCCACTGAAGGAGTCCTATCAGGTGAGATGCATTTATCCACAGGATCAGAACATCTCCACAAAAGAAAGGAAAAACTACACAAATGAAAGGAAGAAGCCACAAGGATGGGAAGTGATCAGGATTCAGCTGAAGCATCACCTTTGATGCACCATTCTTGACCCTCCAACTGAAAGGCTTCTTCTCCGAAGCTCCCTGTGTCTGACTCCTCAGTATTCATTTGATATTTGTCTGCTTCTGTTTATTTTGCATATACTTACATAGAAATGTGATGTCTCCTCCAATAGTATGTAGCCTCCTTAAGAGATTTGATTGTTTACCACTAAAATCTTTGTCAGGTTCCCCCCACTTAGGACAGAGTGCCTGGCACATAGTATAGGTGCTTGACAAATGATTATTGATTGATTGAAAGATGAAAAAGGAAGGAGGATCCTTGAAAGAAGAAGGAGGAAACCAAATAACTTTGACTTTGAATAAGTTACAAGGGGAAAAATAAAAAAATACTAATTCATTTCCATTTTCAAATAAAGTTCCAGTAGCTATATTCTAACTTCACTGTTTCCTTCCCCCGCTTTGGGACTCCCCTGCAGAGTTTCCTTTGACAGGAATGACAGGAGCCTGAACAGAAAAGTGAGTGGGCAGGAGCTGGAGGGTGAGTTACGTAGAAAACAGTCACTTGCCTGTGGTAGCGTGGGTACAACCCTCACAATAGGCAAAAGGCAGAACCAAACACATGGGACAAATCTTAGAAGATTCTCATCCACAAAACAACAGTTTTGGGTTTTTTGTTTTTATGTTTTTTTTTTTTTTGGAGTGGATCAGAGTGGTTCAATTCAAGTTGTGTTCATTAATCCTTAGTTTCAATTCCAGAGGAAAATCTAGCATTCATATTATAATGTGTCTTGGGTGAACCAAAAAAAAAAAAAAAAAGGCCTCTGGAAAATATTGTACCATTGGAGAGATCAGGGCAGTAAATGAAAGAAAAAATTTTGGTGCAGTTGGGAGGATATATCATATTAAAAATTTGCCTATGTTGGAAGAGATGAGGCCATCTGTCAGTCTGTCAGTGAGCAGGGGCAATTTTAAAGAGCCTCATTGATTCATGGGAATAATAAGCACCTGAGGATGTCAAAATTCTATTTTTTAGGTGACAAAAAACAAAGGGTGACTTTGGGATCTTGTAGGAATGTCGTGTTTTTTAGGAGAACAAGACTTCACTTTGAGGGGCAGAGAAAGCATTCCTCCAAAGGTTATAATATTGCATTGATTTTCCAAGCCCTGAGTAAATAATGATTTCCTACTTAATTCAAAATAATTCCCTATACTATATAAAGTGGGCCACCACATGGGGGAATAACTGGTTTAGAAGGTAACAAATTCATTTTTAATAATGCCTAGATTCCAGGGCATTTCCACAACATTCAACTGAATAACTGGAAGAAAACAGTGAAAAACAAAACAATTCTATGACTCAATGCACCCACCTCCCCAATTTTGGCAAGTCCCTGAAATGTGTTTTCTATCTTGTACTTAAACAAAATATATAGAAAATAATGGATTGGGTCAGAAAATCAATACAGATTAACAGGTATAAGGCAGATGCCTTCACAGAAAATGTGTAGCTGTCATGTAAGTAGCACATAAATATTTATTAAGTGCTTTAAAATATTATCTCAATATATTATCATAACCACCTTTGGAAGCAGGTATTATTATGATCTTCATTTTACATATGAGGCAGTTGAATCACAGAAAGGCTGAGTGATTTGTCCAGGCTCACATGGCTACTGATTGTCTGATGCTGGATTCACACTCAGGACTTTCTGACTCCGAAGTCCAGCATTCTATCCACTATGCCAACAGAAACTGCTATTGCATGTAGTTCCTTCATCTTGTCTCCAATTATGAAAACTCTAATTCTAAACTTCCCATAAAATGTCTTCTTTAGTCAAATGCCATTTTTATTAGATGAATATTAAGGAAAGATAATTTCTCAGTTGCAAAAATCTATCTAATATGATACATATACACACAAATATGTTGATATATATATATGTGTGTGTGTGTGTTTGAAAAATATATACATATATAATGCTACATCACTTTATGTATGTATACATACATATATAAACACACACACATACACACTGTCTAGTGGTTATATCTCACTTTACAAGTTAACTGATCCTTCTTTTTCCCACTCATATATTGTTAATGTCATCTTTTGTTGACAATGAAAATAAGCAATGAACTGGGCCCAGAGTTGGAAAGGAGCAAGGAAAAAAAGATCACATTGCTATTGGGAAATTACAAAGGTTCTTTACTGTCCCCAAGTTCCCCAAGCATGAAAGCAAACACTCATATTTTCAATACTACATTTTCCTGTACTTGTTATTTGACAGAGATATGGAACTTAAATGCCTCTAAATAATTAAAGATGAGGATTACACAGAAGGGAGTGTCGGGGAGCATTGTGGGTATAAAAAGGCTACAACATACAACAGATGAAGACCTCCTTAGAAGAGGAATAAAGAATGTCAGAAGGGAAAGGAAAAGCATTACAAGGCAGTAAAAGAAGGGGCAGGGACTGGGCATGGGCAAGATCAGAGAATAGCAGCTGGATAGTCAGAGTTTGTTCAGAACATCAATTAAACGCGAAGCCTTCATCATGTTAAGTGGATCCCCATGGGCAGATGAAGATGCAAAGAGTGATACAGGGTCAGCAGGGATGGGCTGGTCTCTCTCTGCTTTGCTGGAGGGCCCTCCCCAACTAAGAAGATCACTGAAACTTTAATTTTGTAAGTATTGCAGAATCATTTTCACTCCTTCTCCTTTTCAATACCTCATTGGCAATATTTTGCTCACACTTAACTCTACATTTTTCTTTGGGTGTATTTAAATTTCCATTATTAGGAAGCATTAGCATTACATGATTTTCAGTCATACAAAGATATCTGAAAGTGTTAAATGGATCAATGTTTTTTGAAGAACCTTCAGGTAATTGGAAGAGTAAAAGTGAAAAGGGAAATTTTAATGTTCTAGGGAAGTCTTTGGGGGTGGGGTGAAAACTCTTTCCACAAATGTAGATCTATAGCTTTTCTATAGTCTTAGAATAGCCCTAGTACACAATGGCCTATGTTCTTTGTAACATGCAGCCTTAGAATGCTATCTAGAGAATGGGAAGTTTAAATGATGTGCCCAGTGCCAAAGAGCCAGTAGGTGTCAAAGGACTGAAACCCAGTTATTCTTGGCTTTTTGACTGCCTCCCTATTCCCTATGCAACATATTAATAACACTCTTTCATTGCCCAGACCTAATTCAATCTGTTTCCCTCCTTTGAAATTCTTGTTATTGTTGTTGTTGTTTTTCCTCCAAGATTTTTGTGCATATAGCTGGACAAGAGACTTTATTAATCCATTTGGTTGGTTCTAGGAGGTAAATTATACCACTGTCTTTGAATGGCATTAATACCTTCCAGGAAACTCAGTAATTCTCCAAGGCTGAATTAAAAATCACTATATCTACTGATCTTGAGGATCTCAAGCATCTCACTATCTCCAGGGTCTCCTTCTTAGATGTAGAGTCTCTACTCAATCTCCTTAATGGCAGTGAAAACCACTTTTAGCAAGGGGGCATGGTCTCATCTTATGCCTTGCTCAATATTAAAATGTCAGTATGGATGAAGGAGGTATTTGTAAAATATCTTTCTAAGAAACGTATAAAATGTTGCCATATATAAGCCCAGCCTTGTTGAATGACAACCTTTATTCAGAGGGGTGTATTACTCTAAAGTAGTCCTGTCAAACATGCAGCCCCTGAGCACATGCAGTCCAAAACCCTCCTGAATATTGCCCCAACCAGATTAAAACTGGGAAATATTTAACAAAATAAAGAAAATTTAGATATCACATTTCACAAAATAAAAATTTAAATTGAAAAATAATTAGATATCACATTTCACAAAATAAATAACTGAAATTTAACTCTCACATTTCACATTAAATATCACATTTCAAAATGAAGTCAATCTGTGGCTCACCAGGATCCCTTTGTAGGGATCAGTGACCATCATTTTTGATTGAGTTTGACATCACTGCTCTACAGAATGAAATGGGAATTTTCCTTGTTATTTAATAGAATGCCTTCAAAGGATCTGTAATATTTACTTTTGTTATAAGACCAACAAATCAATACCTCTAAGTCAACAGGACAGTAGAAGCTCTGTAATTCACTCAGAATCCACTTTTAGGAGGGAAAATGTACAATCAATAATGAACAAATACACAGACAGACAGACTAACTGTATAGGAGAGACAATACCCAACTCACAAGTAGGCTGGGAACAGAAGATTAGGGGCTGACCAAAATGGCAGCTCCCACACAAAGACGAGAATGTCAGAAGGGTCCAGGATTCCTAATGACCTGCACAGACCTTGGAGTCTCTCTAACTTATTCCCTCCTTTTGCACATGATGCCACTGAGACACATGGGGGATGAAGTGATTTCCCCAAAGACATCCAGGAGAGAAATGGCAAAGCAGGGGTCCAAATCCATTTCTCCCACGTCCAAATCCAGCACTCACCACTTTCCTGAAAGGAACTGACCTAGGCAGTAATCAAAGGAATTATCTCCAGGGAGGGTCTTCCTGATGCCTGCTTGTCAGGGGATTCCAGAAATCCTGCCCCATGTGGCCAGATGTCAGGAGGAACACTTCATTTATCAAGGCAGGCCATTTATTTTTATAGCTGAGTAAAAGAGAAGTAACTTTGTCATATCAATACAAATACGTCCAGGCCATTGGCTCCAAACCAATGGATCATTTCAGGTACCTTTTTCTTTCTGGAGGAGGGCAAGTGTGTGCAAAACAATTGTGAATGGTCCCAGAGAGGCAACACATATCTCCTAGGAGCGAGCTTAACAATTTCCAGCTGCTAGCAGACTCCCAGAGCATCTTTGCTCTATTTAATTGCTGTCTTATTGGCATAGAATGAATTGAAAGGAGTTTTCAATGCAACTGACTCATTATACAGCAACTGAAATCCAAATGTGAAGGTTGGGAGGTAAAAGCACAAGAGGTAACTTGAGGCAGAAGCCAAAAGGCCAAATAGGGATAGGCTGCTGTCAAGGACACTGGAACAAAGTCAAAACACTAATCATTTGTCATGTAATTTGTCTCACCCAGTCAGCAAATGGACTGTGGGGTGAGAAAGACAGAGCCACCCAGCTATGAAGGAGTTACCTGAGAAAATGGCAGAGGGACATAGGAAAGGGCTTCTATCCAGAACATTTCCCCTTGACCACCACTCCCAGGCCTTTATTTTCTATGAGCCAGCCTTTCTTCTCGATTTCCTTCTTCCCCTAGCATTTCTTAATTCATTGCCAGGTTATAGCACTGCTCAGTCTGCCCCTCCCTCTCCTTGCTTATGCTTCTGGTTGTCAATTTCAAACCAATTTTTAAAAATAGCCATTAACAAACTTCTTGTCTACAACCTGGTTACAAATCATAGAGAGATGATAAGGTCTTGCTTAAAACAATCCCTGAGGAGCCATCTTGCTACATAGTAAAACGAAAATTCCCAAACATACCAAGAAGTGGAAATAAAGTAGATGCTCATTGATTAGGGAATGTTTTGCAAAATTGTTGTTCATGGATGAGAGGGAATATCAATATACTGTGTGTAATACTGAGTATCATTAATACAGAGTAGGAAGATCTATGAGAACTCAGGCAAATTACAGTAAGCAGAGCCAAGAAACAAATAGATATGATGACGACTGGCATAAAGTAAGTGGAAGAAATGACCACAACAAAACAAAGAGAAGTGAATGTTGCTTGATTGGCTAAGAAGGGGAGAGAAAGAGAGAGACAGATACACACACCCAGACAGAGACAGAGACAGAGGGAGGGAGGGAGGAAAAAGAGAGGAGGAGGAGGAGGAAAAAGAAGGGAAGGAAGAGGGGGAGGGGGGGACAGGGAAGGAGAGGGGGAGGAGGAGAAGGAAGAGAAGGAGGAAGAGGGAGAGGAAGAGGGAGAGGGATAAGGAGGAGGAGAAGGAAGAAGGAGAAGAAGAAGGAGGAGAAGAAGGAGAAGGGGGAGGAGGAGAAGAAGAAGAAGAAAGAAGAAGGAAGAAGGAAGAAGGAAGAAGAAGAAGAAGAAGAAGAAGAAGAAGAAGAAGAAGAAGAAGAAGAAGAAGAAGAAGAAGAAGAAGAAGAAGAAGAAGAAGAAGAAGAAGCCTCTATCCTGTCCCAGTTTGTAGAGGTGGTCGTGGTGGTAGTGGTAGAGAAATCCATATGTATGGAAACTGTCAGAATTTTTTTTTGATATATTGATTAGTTTGTCTGATTTTTCCCCTCTTTTTTCTTTCAAACATACTGTTTGTTATCAGGGATAGCTCTCTGAGAGGAAGACAAGGAGGGAGATAAAGGGATATTTATGTGACTGTGTGTGTGTGTGTGTGTGTGTGTGTGTGTGTGTGTGTGTGTGTAAAAACAGCTTCTATATCACAGAGTTGCTGTGAGAAACAAATAATATAATGAGTGCAAAGTGCTTTCTTTTACCACTAACCTTAAAATTCTCTTACAGTGGTCATCAACGAGGCTAACATTTATATTTCATTTGAAGGTACACTGAACCCTTTGCATACAGTAACACAGGTCATCATTTTCTCTTCAATTTATAGTCACAGAATTTTCCAGGGAATTTAGAGCTTAAGGGACTTCTCCAAGGTGCCAAGTCAGCAGCTTCTTTTTTTGGTTTCCATTGGTGGCACAGTAAGAGTGCTGGCCCTGGAGTTGGGAGGACCCAGGATCATTTCTGGCCTTAGTACTTAGCACCCACACATAAATAACTAGCCATGTAACCTTGAGCAAGTTACTTTACCCCAATTGCCTAAAAAAAGAGTGAGGGAGAGTCAATGATCAGTTCTTGAAATAAAACTGCTATCCCAAGAACAAGGGGAAGCTATTTACACAGTGTATTAGAGAGACCCACTGTGGCAAAGTGATTGTGGGAATTAATAAAAGAGTTGCAGGATGCGCCATGACAATAGGTTGTAATCTGCCTTTTGAAGGAAACATTCTCATCACTGTGATCACATATCCAGGGGATTGTACCTGAAACTATGGAATAGGAAGCCATGTCCAAGGGAAGATTAATGTATAGTTGTGGCAAAGACATCCTAAATACCAACAACTTATAGGACCTGGCTAAATTTCCTAGATATTTCAGTCATAAGTAGATTATCTAGCCCAAGGACAAAGTCTTCAGCAAAGTGGGCATCCTTGGTCTGATCTGACACAAGAACAATTAATTTATCAGCAATGTAGTAAGTCACCACTAAAATATTATCAAATGAGTTTATGTCTATACAGTTATATGAAGTGCTTCTGAAGTGATTATGCAATATATATATATATATATGTGTGTGTGTGTGTGTGTGTGTGTGTGTGTGTGTGTGTGTGTTTTCACACATATATCTATAATACACATTTTAAGCATGTAACACCCAAAATGCTATAGACATATTAGCTATTATTATTTTAATATAAATGTTAGGGCCTTTTAAGACTTTACCCGAACTCTGAGAACTCACTGAGAAATCAGGCAAATGACAGGTAACTCAGGCTGGGTTAGAGGCACCTGTGTGTGTGTTTCTGCCCCCACTGCGCCCCCCTTGAACCAACACAGGTTCAAGGATTATGGGGTATTGAGCATGTGCTGCTAACAGGGGAGTACTCCCCTCCTGTAGGAGCCTGCTGCTGAGGCATGTGGAGGAATAGAGTCTGTTGGAAAGGAGATAAAAGGAGGGAGGTGAGGTGAAACAGGGAGGGGAGAGATAAGAGGGGATTGTGAAGGAGAAAGAGATTAAACAGCAAGATACATTACATCTTGGTGTCATGACTCCTTTGTCTATTCGGGAGGAGCAGGCTCCCCCGAGGGGTTAGCAGGGGCAAACCAGAGGTCTTAGTTGGGTGACCAGGAAAGGAACTCTCTGAGGATTCATAGTGGGGAGACCAGAGGGGTTGTAGTGGGGTGACTAGAATTGTGAAAGGCAATTGGAGCATTGTAGTGGTGGCTGGAGAGGTAAGTTTGGCATCAGCCCAGTAAGGCAGGATCCTTACATATAAATACAAGCATTTCATTCATATTGTGACAGTTTTATTATTCTCTATGGGAAAGGGAAAAATTTGATAAAGGGAAAATTTCTTTCATTTTTACTGATAACATAGCACCATGGACAGTTACCAATTTTTTTTTTAAGCCCAGGGTATTTTCAGTGATCTTTTTTGAAAAATAATAATTGGATTAATCATTCTGAATAAGTTTCATAAAGATGATTAAAACAGGGGGGCGGAGCCAAGATGGCAGAATAGAAACAGTGTGTCCAAGGCACTCTCCCCCCAGATCACCTCCAAACTATGTTAAAGGGGACTCTGAACAACTTCTGGAGCCCCAGCACCCCCAGAACAGCATAGAGAAGCTAATCCCCCGCTGAGGACAGCCCAGCAGCCCTGCAGGAAGGACCAGCGCTGTGCTCTGGGAACCAGCAGCGCAGTGTGCAGAGAGCCAAGCCCAGGAAGAGAGGACTTTCAAGCATTCTTTTTTTTTTTTAAGCAATTGGGGTTAAGTAACTTGCTCAAGGTTACACGGCCAGTCATTATTTGTGTGTGGGTGCTCATTTTCTGAGGCCGGATTCGATCTCAGGTCATCCCAACTCCGAGGCCGGTGCTCTTACTCACTGAGCCACCTAGCCGCCCCACTTTCAAGCATTCTTGAGGAAAAAAACCAGAATTGAATAGAAAATTTGACATCCAGACACAAGAAGCAAGAGATGCTTGAGAAGGTAAGAAGCAAGAGATGCTTGAGAAGGTAATCGGGGAAAAGAAATCAAAAGGAACTTATCAAAGTTGAACTATTTACATTCCTACATGGAAAACCAATAACTGTGACTAATGAAACCTCTCTTAGTATGAAAATAATGGAAGAAGGGTGTATGGTTATTTGAATATATATGTGAATGTGTGTATAGATGTTTACAGTTATACATGGAGAGAGGGCATAGGTTGAATTTGTTGGGAGGGGATGATACTTAAGGGGTGAATTTATGAGGTGAGAGAGGAAAGTGTCAAGAGGAGATGGGGAGAGACAGGGTAGGGTAAACTATCTCATGTAGAGGAAGCAAGGGGAAGTGGCTGCAGAGGAGGGAAAAACAGGAAGGCAAAAAGGCAAAACCACATTCTCATTGAATTTGGTTCAGGGAGAGAATGACATACATACTAAATGAGATATCTCAACCTGCAGCAGAATAGGGGGAAGGGGGATGAGAGGAGGGATGATGGATGGGAGGGCATTCTTGGGAGGAGGGGAGGTTGGAAGTACCCACTATAGAAGAGGGACAGGATCATGTAGGGAATGGACCAGGTGGGGGGTGGGATGAGTGGGAGGGAATTATAAGCAGCCTTGTCCAATATATCTACTATGGTAATATTTTGCATAGCTATACATGTACAACACATACTGAATCACTTATCTTCCCAGAGGGAATGGGTGGTAAGGGAGGAAGGGAATGGGTCTGAAATTCGAGTTCTTAAAATTAAATGTTTCAAATATATAAAAAAAAAGATGACTAAAACACCAACAGTTTGGTTTTGTGATGGATTTAAATATATGTGTGTATACATGCATGTGTACATAAGTGTATGTGTATATATACATTTATGTATGTATGTATACATACACATACACATGTGCATATAGACACATTTAGTCTTCTCGGTATCAGCATAGTTTAATAGGGACATCAGTTGGTGAGGAATCAGCAGAATGCAGTACAGGACTCGTAGTGAACACTGAAACACCACTCACATACTAGCCAAACACAGAATCTTGGCCAAGTCACTTAATGTCACTTAGCTTCATTTTTCTCATTTGGAAAATGAGGAAGAGCAGTTCATGTTAGATGAATGAAAAAATATTCTAGTTCAAAAAGTCTATGATACTTTGATCAATAGAATAGCATGCTGACTTGGATGAAAGCAATTTCAACATCTAAATCCTAGTAATGGACTTGCTTTTAGCCTTTACAAGGTATGTTCCCAGATTGAAATATGACATTGTGAATTAGGTAAGAGGACTCAGTAGAGGTTAATGGTTCCCATCTCACTTTGTTGTCTAAATGTGATCAAAGTTCAAAGCTACATATATCCCATTGTATTTCTTTTGTTAACTTTTGGCATAGTCCCTTAGTCTGCAGACAAATTAAAAAAAAAAATACATTGTGGTTTTACCCGACTTTAAATCTTTGTTCTCTATGTGTATTTATACCACTAGACAATTATAACTGCTTTTCAATGAGAGCATATATAATGCCAGCCCTGGCACAACGTCTTACATTTCTAGCTATAAAGTTCTTTATAAACATTATACATTAGGATTAGTCACCAAAAGCTGTTTAGTATATCATGGATTTTACATTTTATAGAAGAGGACAAAGAAGTTCAGTGAAATGATGTGACTTTCCTAAGGCTACAAAGTGTCTATTTGGGTAGATCAGAAAAGCAACACAAACATCCTGCCTTCTGGGGAAGGGTGCTTCTGATTCTATCTCCCATACTGCTTCGATGCAGGCTAGCTTAGAGGAATGGAGTCACGGCTATCCTGGCATTAAGATGCTACTATGCAAGGGTCTCCTGGTCATAGCTAACTTGTAGGACTCTTTTGTGGTCAGTTATATGTCCGTAATTATGGAATTATGAATTGTTTTATTCTGATCACTATCAATCACAATTCATAACATGATACTATCCATTATTACATTTGTACTTGACACCAAAGCTAAATGGGACTGCTTATTCCCATCCTTGGGAAAAAAGAAACACAAGCTAACGCTGATGTAGCTTCTGGAGTTTTTCCTCACACAGATTAATGCAACTCTAAATAGTGCCAGAGATTCGGATCCCATTGAACTGTGTTACCTTCAAAAGATATTAATTTTCACCTACAGAAACAAATATGTTTATGTATTCACACACTCACTAAATCTTTCTATGTAACAAAGGAAAACAGTTAAACAAAATGAATGGGCACACTGAATTCTGACAGCACAGGCACCCAACAGCCACTAGATTTCCAAAGAAATTTACTTTTTTCTTTTTCAGGACTAAGATTCATAATTAGAATTAAAGATAACTCAGTTTTATTTTGGTGTATTTTATGTGTTTGTAAGATATATCACTTTTGTTTATAGCTTGAGATATATATATATATATATATATATATATATATATATATATATATATTTTTTT